>OY776677.1:15685392-16285392 GCA_963675555.1 Leptura quadrifasciata | reverse complement strand
ATTTCTCAAAGACCTTTGATACCATCAGTCATACTGTTATGATATAAATTTAATTGATTTTGAATTATCCAGCAATTTAACCAATTTATTTTAGACCCTGGATTAAAAACCGACGGGCGGTTTTTGATGAGTCGTCTGCCGACGACCTCACGTCATCCTATACTTTGACACACATGAAACTAGTGTGTCGTAGTTTCGTACCAATCGTACCTCAGTGCAGTAGGAAACGTCGACCGAATCGACAGACGACTCGGCATAAACCGCCTCATGTGTTTTTTGCCTTAGGGCCGGTTTATCAATGCAAGGTTAAATCATAACCAAAAGATAAGTGTCAAACAAAACAATAGATATTTTACCCATTGTTTCGTTTGACATTTATCCTATAGTTAAGTGTTAACCCCGTATTGATAAACCGGCCCGTTGACTAATAAGTAACATCGTGATAAGATCTCCTGTTGAATGTTTTCAACGGAAGCTGAGCAGCCCATTATTCAAAATACCTTTCTACTCGAATTACTGCAGCGATATATTGCTTGTTTAATAAACATCAGATAATTTATTTACTGTTCAATTAAACGATTTAGCAATACGTCTAGCAACTCGCTCTTTCCAGTATTTAATAAACCATAAAATGAAACGATTAAGCATCTTCTGCTTTCCCATGTTTATCGTACATAAAAATACAAGTATTTATTTACCTTCTATTTTACCTTTTTCATAACAGCAAATTAAAAGGTTAAAGTTTTATCTCTGGTCGTTGGTTTATTTTATTTACTTTGGCCTCATTATTACCAATACCTAAACAAGCACTTTTCATTCATGAATAGTTTGCAATAAACGACGAAAATACCGAACGTCACGTAATTTAAAATTTCGAACACATAAAAAAACGTCGAATATAAAAGGTACATAATCGAATTTTTTGGCGCTAATAGCCGAGAACATTTATTAACATTTTCCGACGCCAACTTGACACCCTCGCCTGATGATATTTCATCGGTGACAGTACTCGAAAATAGCAAATAGCCTGGTGCCAATCACATCAGCTGAACACAATCAGGGCTGCATGTGCGGATATAGGCGTTCGTCTAACTAAATCAATTGGTTTATCGACAGGACGTTCGCGAGACGAAATGTACGTGCACTATCTAGGCCTCATCTACAACGTGCCGGGCCTATGTCAGTTCGTTCGTTCTTTTTTATCTCCTATTTTTGCCCAGATAGGATGCTCGACAAAAGGCGCGATAAATAACATGTATTTTAAAGCCCCTAATTTGATGACAGATATAAAATCCTGGGATATGTTTTCAATTATTTGTGTATATTGTAACCTACATCTGACCACAAAATCAGGAGCAGGCTGGGAATGCCTGACAGCCTCTTCAACGGAGAGCGGGTGTAGTAAATTCGTGAGATTCGATTGCCTTATTTGGGGACCGGATGTAACGGGGTCATGGTATACCCCCTTTCTCCTTTAGTTTTGGAGATAATTGATTGAAATTTAGGATATACTACAAACATAATAAACGGCACTTTTTGACATAAAATTGATTTTTTCACTTCCGGTTTCGCCGGAAGTGACACCAACTTTCGATTTTTAAATGGAACACCCTGTATATTATTGCATTTTTGAATTATGCATAATTCTTTGAATCCAACGATGCCAAGTAAGTGACATTTCAAACATCAATTTTTTTTTATAATATAATTTTTAATTTTCCATTTAAGTGTGCCATGACGGTTCCGATTTATTCTAAATGACCCGTGTAATGCTACAAAAATCGAAATCTCGTTAAAAACACTAAATTACGTGATTTATGAGCAAATAAAATTCACCAAAATTGTTTTTGGGGCAAAACTCAATTTTTTCAAATGAAACGATATCGGTACCGTGCTACCATTTTTTAGTACTATTAATAAGGAATTTATTCATATGTCGTATTAGAATGTGCGATAAATACAAATAAAATTACAGCTGAAAGAAAATAAGAAAATACAATTTTATTCTAATTAAATGTTAAGAAGTAACTAAGATGACTTTGAAAACAATGAAATATTTAGCTTGTCAAACATTTGTTGGTTTAACGGTGTTTTTATTGTATCTTTAAAAATTGTTTAAAATTCTTGTTAATTGTGTTCAAAATGTCGCAAATTTATACAAGAAATGAAAAAGTGGACATATTAATTATTTATGTGGAATATAAAAGAAATGCAGTTGCGGCTACCGACCTTTATGCCCAACGATATCCTGATAGGAATATTTCGCATGAAAAGCGTGCTTTCAATCACATTTTCGCTCTACGGAGCCTTTTCTGTGCAAAAATATCAGAAACTTATCAAGGAGTGTAATTTTAGAAAGTATACTAAATGTCGCGGCACGGAGACGTAATGTCGCCCCGACCACAAAATTTAGAAAGTATAACGAAAACCGACTTTAATTCGGAAATTTTGAAAATAAAAACCTTTTTACGAATCCACGTAGTTAAGCATTGCACCTCATACATTCTGTTAAATATGAGGACAAGTTAATCCAGTCTCTAGTCAAAGTATTTCGAGAGTTTTAGCGAAAAAAGGCCTTAGCGTCGAGAGTGCCCTATCATTTTCTAGCAGTCAATTTTGACGGAAAAATGATGGGTTTTAACGATATTTGCCCTAAACCGGTTCCTCAGCGATTCGGTGTCAAAAAAGTATAGTTACCATGTACTCAGAACGTGCATGGGGGACCGCCTTGCCTGAACGTATGAATTTATAATCGCAGAATATAATTCAAAGCCGTTGTGATGCAAACATTTTTAAGTTCCGAGGATCGACCAAAATTGATATTGAACTGAAAATACGTCAATAGACAGGCAAGCAAAAGCCCACCAAAAAATTACTGAATCTTTTTGTGTAATCGTTAGCTAAAAACTAAACATTGGATGGTAGTTGCAATTTTATGGACTCTTACCTTCTGGCTTTGCCTATTTACCCTTATTTACCTCATATACCCCCGAACTCTTCAATGGAATCAGATCAAAATATAATCTAGTTCCAGGTCTCGTTACAATACATAAGTGTACCAAATTTCAAGTAAATATCGTAAACGGTTCCAGAATAAACGTGCGCACAAAAAAGTTACAGACACACAGACAGACAGACACACAGACAGACAGACCGACAGACAGAATTTTTTTTTTTTTTTTTTGCTCAAATTTAAAATCTCGAAGTTTCATGACAGTTTAAGCCCATTTCAACAAAAATATATTTTTTTTAACCTGCAAATTGTTGTCTCTCATTAAAATAAGCAATTCAAATATCTATGAGAAAAATATAGCACTGGTTGAACATCAAGGTTAATTATACAATGTGGCTTCAAAACGTGACTGTTACAATATTTTAACTTTTATTTCATTCAATCTTAGTTGTCTTATGTTGTTTCTTTTGTTTACAGGGTGATTAGCCAGATCCTTACATTATTATTAAAAGTCATCAATCTCCCAAATTAAAAAAAAAATAATTAATTATCATAATCATAATACCAAAATCGTTTCGGATATAACGGTTTATACAAAATCGTGTTACTTACAATTGAGGGAAAATTGAATTACTAACTTGTTGAAGTCTTTAAAGCCTATAATATACTGGTATGAATAATTGGTGGTGATGTATGTATATTTTACAAATATTCGTTTATGATGAGAAAACCAAGAGAGATGGGTATAGGGAATGGTAATATCAATCGATGCAGAATTCGACAATCATAGTAAATCATTTGATAATATTGTAGTACATGCATTCCATATTATTTTCTTACAATGAATACACATGATGTATTATAAGCATTCTTACAAGACAAGTTACATGTGTAACGTGAGTTGCTTATACCACCTTTGATATAACTGAATATAATTCTTTGTTAATTGTAAAAAAAATTATTCTTCCTAATAAATTGAATTGAATGTATCACTTATAAAACTAGTTTTTAAGAAACTCAATTACAATAGTATGTACATTTATTATTTCTTTGGACAAATTTCTTAAACTTACATTAATGAAGTTTTCTGAAATTAATAAAATTATCATTATTATTATTATTATTACTATTATTATAGTTATAAAAATTCAAAAATTCCGGAAAATTCATTCTGCCAGAATGTCAATACGATATTCTAAATCAGTCCTGAGAGGCAGATAAAAACGAGCACCCCGTATAAAACTTACCTACATTTTGATATTCAAATAAATTTAACACAACCGGTACCTAGATTAAATAATCTAGTTTACTGGACCGTTTTGCGTTAATTCCTTCAAAAGTTACCAAGAGCCGACCTACTTTATGCAAACACTATAATTATGTTTTTAACTCATGATGAATGTAAAATTCCTCAAATTAACCCCTCTACGTCTCCCGGTAATTGACTTGACACCGAAACAAGAAAACTAATTTATCTTTCTTCATCCCTGAAGTTCACAGGCGCAAAAACCCTAATCCGGCCGGCCGCCTAATCCGCAAGGCCCCTTAACACTATTTATATACGCCAGCAAGTCGATGTGGCGTTGCGGACGATCATTATGAGCTGTGAATTCTCCGCTGCATCAACTGACTGCACCTTGTCCAACCACTATGTCTAATTCATTCACTGTCTGTTTCAGATGCATCACCCCATTCAGATGAAACCAGCCGACAGCGAGAATAGGAACGGTAAGTTAGCAAGTTAATACTGTTGTTCTTAGCACTTTTTAGGAATAGTTAGAATTAATCCAGTGCCCTACATCTGATCAGGGAGAGATGCGTGAAATTTAAACACGAGAATTCTTATGCTGAGTTTATTAATATCAAAAGAAATTTTATTATTCTGTATTGAACACGAGACCACGGGAATAATTACTGCAAAAACGGTAGACCTCATTAGCGGAAAAAGGCCGACGTTAAATAAGTGTTTTAAAAAAATAACTGTAAATGTATTCTATTTTAAGATGCATCTTACAGACACCCACAGTTGGGACAAGTACATTTAAAAGTATCCCAGTATCCAAATTTTTATGTTTACTCCCAGTATTAAGTACAAATACTTTGAAAAAGTACTTAAAATATTAAGTAATTTACTTAAAATTTAAGTAATTACTACAAAGTAATTACTCATGAAGCTCTATAAGTACTTAAAATACTTAGAATACCTTAAAATATTCCAAATAGTTTTTTAAGTACACGTAAAAGTATTATAAGTACTTAAGTAATTTTTCTTACTTGAAGTATTTTGAATGTACTGTAATAATTGTTTAGGTATTCGATGCCAGTGATTTTTAAAGTAAGGGAGTGTCTTATGCTGCAGTACTCCTCTTTACAAAATATTTACTCGTTAGTAGTAATCATATTTTTCGTTTCAATGCAAATTGCATATTACTTTTTAGCATTTTAAACAAAAAAACATTTTTTTTTTCATTTAGCTATTGACAGACGAGATGCAGCACGCAGCATAGAGGAGGAGAAAACTTTCTCTGCACTTGTCTTTTGTTCATTTTTAGGTAAAATTTCTAGAAACATTTTCACTATTTCTTTTTTCTAATACCAAAGTTAAGGGGGGTAAAATTTCTCGTGAATCACATCACATCAAGCCTAAAAGTTAAATATGTGAAATAATAATTTACAAAAAAAGCGATTTGAGTCAAAAGAAAACTAATTTTTACCTAAAAATTCCCTCGCAAATATCCAACAGGAGGAGACATTGGAAATGATGGGTGATAATTTAGATTTGTATTAATTTTACATATTTTAACTGATAGTCTATAAAACTTCAAATTTTGATCTGTAGAAATGGTACAATATGTTGTTTGAATCTGATATGTGAAATGTAGTGTATTAAGTATAATAAAATAATGAGAACAAATTTATTAAACAGTACTTAAACACCCTGACATTCAAGTTAAAGACGAAATCCTTTCATATCTATTCCTAAAACTATCATATTATTATCAGAATTCTGTTTCGACGTATCTTGTATTTGTCGTAAATACTTATTCTTGTTTCTACAAGAATGTTAATTTTAAAAGAAAAAAAAATAAGAGATGTGATTGTTTATTATTTCTTTTTATTTGTTTCTTGTTTCGTTGAAGTGCATTTTTGGATTAATTGGATTGCTTACAAAATTCTATGGTCACTTGCTACTTTATGTAGCATGATCATGATAGCATGATCATAATCCAAACCCTATAAATAATGAGACTGCATGTTTGATGAATTTATTTAAGAAACTTATTCAAAATAGAGTAGGTAACCTTTTTAAATTTTCACTGATAAATAAGGACTCAACAAATGAAACCAAAACAGCTATTACGAGGGCTGAATTATATGGTAAAATTTTGCGTATTTTATCTAGTTTAAACACATTTAACACTAAAATACAATGACTTGGGATGCTCAAATGCGATGAGGAAGATGCGAGGCCTCCTTCATCTCAGGATGTCACTAACTGCAGATCGGTTTCGACCTAGTTTTGGGTCTCATCAGTGCAGTGCAAGTGACACCTTCAATACCTGGAGTTCGCATCTTATATAAGTTCCACCGCAGTAGAGTGTAACTAGCGCCATCTCTCAAGTAGTCTCGAAATAATCCAAATCTAAAATAAAATTGATAATCATCACTGAATAAGCAATTTTATAGCAGAAGCAAATTTTATAAAAATATAAAATATAGGAATTATAATATTCCAACCCATCTGCAAGTGCCTTATATAAATAAGGGGCCATATAATTCAGCGCTCGTAAGGGACTAAATATTTAAAAGTACCTGGAGTATTTAGTGAAGTATATAGTGGCGTAAGTTCTGTCTATTAAAACATAACATTTTTAGTCGCAAACTCCTCTATAAAATCCTTATTTTTCTATAAGGAACGTAACCAGACTGCAACCAACACCTACTCTCCGGGCTATGTGCCCCGCCGAGCGCTGAATTACAAGTTACAAGTCTGGCGCGTTAAGTGTAATAATTGCATATTACCGTCAAAACGCTAATGCTTCGATTGCAACAAACACCAGCCGAAAGACTGATCCTATTTAAAGGAGCTCTCTTGCCAGCCGTCACACACCACTCGCAGACTGGAGTTTCGAGCTGTTGGCTCTCGTCAGTGCAAGGTAGGCATGTGACGACCGGCACGGGGATCCTTTGACTACTTGGTACATCCCGGCATTTTTACAATAGCGACATATAAAATAGTCAGCAGGCGCCATCTAGCGGTCCAGTGTCTGTTGCAATCGAAAAATAAATAGCCTGACTGGGCTTAGCATAGTTCAAATGTGCTCTTAGAGGGCGGAATATTAAAACATAATATTATTAGTCGCAAACTCCTCTATAAAATCCTTATTTTCCTATAAGGAACGTAACCAGACTGCAACCAACAGCTACTCTCCGGGCTATGTGTCCCGCCGAGCGCTGAATTACAAGTTACAAGTCTGGCGCGTTAAGTGTAATAATTGCATATTACCATCAAAACGCTTAATGCTTCGGCACATAGCCCGGAGAGTAGCTGTTGGTTGCAGTCTGGTTACGTTCCTTATAAAAAAATAAGGATTTTATAGAGGGGTTTGCGACTAAAAATATTATGTTTTAATATTCCGCGCTCTAAAAGCACATTTGAACTATGCTAATCCCAGCCAGGCTATTTATTTTTCGATTGCAACAGACACTAGACCACTAGATGGCGCCTGCTGACTATTTTACATGTCGCTATTGTAAAAATGCCGGGATGTACCAAGTAGTCAAAGGATTCTCGTGCCGGTCGTCACATGCCTACCTTGCACTGACGAGAGCCAACAGCTCGAACTGCAGTCTGCGAGTGGTGTGTGACGGCTGGCAAGAGAGCTCCTTTAAATAGGATCAGTGTTTCGGTTGGTGTTTGTTGCAATCGAAGCATTAGCGTTTTGATGGTAATATGCAATTATTACACTTAACGCGCCAGACTTGTAACTTGTAATTCAGCGCTCGGCGGGGCACATAGCCCGGAGAGTAGCTGTTGGTTGCAGTCTAGTTACGTTCCTTATAGAAAAATAAGGGTTTTATAGAGGAGTTTGCGACTAAAAATATTTTGTTTTAATATTCCGCCCTCTAAAAGCACATTTGAAATTCTGTTTAATTGATATTTTTTCACAAAGTTGGCTGAACCAACTTTGATGGCTAAAAAATGTTATACAGGACATTAAGACAATTTTAAAAAAAATTGACACTGGGGTTTTAGAACTCTCTTTTTAAACACTGTTGTGCCACTATCTAGAAGTTTATTAGAGTCTTATATTGAAGAACTTAGTACACTTTCGTATGGTTATAGCGTTTCGTAAGTACAAATCTCTCTTTTTATTCTTTTGAAACTTAATCTATTAACAAATATTTAACAATTGTTATCTAAATTGATTCATTTCTTGCTTCAACTGCTTTCCCTTAGTTGTGATTCACAGTTGAGTCTTATATACACACTCGTGAATATGAGTTTATATTGTCGAAGATTATGTAATATTTCTTTTAAAATATCCTGATTTCTATACTTGAAGAGATAGATTTATTTTATTATATTTTATTTATATTTTATTCAATTATTAATCTTACGTGCTATCAAAATACATGAATATATTTATATCTGACATCCCATAAACTATTTGTATTCTACATGATGAATAAATAGTTCTACTCTTCTACTTCTATATTAGAACCTTTTACAAAGATGGCGGCTAACGCACGCCCTCGCAACTAACCGTAACACTCAGGAGACACCAATGAACACTTTTAAAAAATGAAATTGCATAACGCTATTTTTGTGTACGAATCCAATTCCTTGATCCATTGATTGGACTAAATACTGTGTTTAATAATTTCATGTCTGGATTAGTTATTTTTAGGCATGTTTTTTCACCATTTTCAATTTTAAACTCTAACAAAATTATAAGCTGCAAAATACCGAAGATAAAATAATAAGCCGGATCCTCACAACATTCAGCAAAAGCCTTTTCTTGATCGAAATACTTTTAATCTTCTTAGAAACTGCTTCTACAATATAACAATTAGTACTGCGAAATCTGGGACACGGATTAAAAAGAATGCGCTCTAATTAAAATAGTAATTGGAAGTTTTTCATCTAAAATCTAAAAGTTAATTTTTCTTGTAGAGATACCTAGCTCTTTTCCGTATAAAAAAGCAGAACTTGATCGTGGTTAATGGAGCTTTCTTTGCGCTAAATCAAAGGCGCAAATGAAACGAGAATGCTGAGGCATTAAAATTAATTGGTCGGATAAATATCAAACTTGCAACTTGTCATTCTGAATATCCGTTTAAGTAATTTAACTGGAGATTAATTCAATTTGTTTTGTTTAGTGAAATTACGTTATAAAAGCTCGTATGATAAGCGGATTATGAGTTATAGAGGCGGATGTTGCGGTAGGGCGGTTTATTATTTATTAATTTACCCCAAGATATTTTAACGTATCTAGTAAGGACAAACTAGATTTGCTACAAATATCTTTATAGAGCGAATGTTGTAGCATAGGCATCATTTTGGCCATTATCAGGATGATGCCTTCGTTGTACTTGTAGGCAAAAAAAATTGAAGCTGGCTGCATCATTAATACAGGTTTTAATTTTGAATTAAGTTGTTCTTCTCTTCTTTTCGCGTTCATAAAATAAAGTTCAATTAAGTTTTCCCCTGCAGTCAACGATTTTCTTAATTTTCATAATTTTATAGTTAATAGGTCTCTCTACAAAAAAATGAATATACAGTATGTCCGCAGATGGGGTTAACAAAAGGTGTAATGGCTAAAATTTTTCACTTTTAGAGAAAATATTATTCTTTATAAAAGTGTTTGCTTGATAAAAAAATAGTAGTGACGTTGAAAAAAATTATATTTTTTATACAGGTTGTTTAAAAATTACAAAAACTTAAAATTGTGCAAGAGCAAACTGGCTCTATTTTTTATTTTGGAACAAAACGTGAAATAAAAAAGTCGTTTCAAATTATATGGTCTGTCCAATTCCAAAATTTCATTTGAATATCGCAATATTTCCGAAATAAGTGATTTTTTAGTAAAATAATTATAGTTTTTGCTACATTTTCTATTTAGTTAATTGCATTCAAACAAGGCGAATACATATCAGATAGACAATTCTGAATTCATTAAAATAAATGTATATTTGAAGGTTCTGAATATTCCCAAAATAATGAAACTACCATGATTATTTTAGAAACTAATACACTTGCGGTCATAAAATACGGTGGATAAAAATATGTTTTTCCACGACCGGGAGTAAAAATCGATTTCTATGGCATCAAAATTGTGACAGAAGTAAAGCATTTACTCCCTAGGGACGAAATAAGAGAATAATTTCCCTAGGGGAGTTTTTATTGATTGTTTATTATTAAAATATCTATTGCCATGATACGTTGAATGGAAATATCCCAAAGGCTTCTAAATATTGCAATTTCGCTTCAATTTATTATAATTCTTTATTTATGAAATAAATGTTTCTACTCCCGATCGTGCAAAAAATAGTATATACACCTCGGGAGAGACAGCCATTTTCCGCTCGATGTATTTGTTGCCCTCGGGCTTCACCCTCGGGCCTCAAATTACACCTCAGGAAAAATAAGACGTTTCTCTCCCTTAGTGTATAATGTACTATTTCTGACTTTATTAAATATTACCTCCAAATTGAACGCATGTTTCCAATCTTTTCCGAATGTTGTGGAAACTACTTCTAACTTCCTCAATGGAAATTGATTGCACAGCTGCCGAAATGCGCTGCTTTAGAATGTCAACGTCATTGTCTGTGGGTTGTCGGTAGGTAATTTGTTTTAGACGCCCCCAGAGAAATGTATCCGCAATTGTCAAATCTGGACTTATTGGGGGCCACAAAGCTGGACCATTTCGACCAATCCATCGTCGTCCAAAGGTTCTATTAAGCCACGTACGACGCAGGCATGATGTGCTGGACATCCATCCTGTTGAAAAAACATTCTATTGCGATATTCCAATGGCAAGTCTTCCAGCTGATCAGAAAAGAAGGTATTAAGCATATGCAAATATGAATTACTATCGCACGTATTTTCAAAAAAGTATGGCACTATTATGCCATGATATGAAATGGCACACCAAACATTAATTTTGTTTACATATTGCCTTCCGGTGGAAATTCTAAATTCGGGGTTAGTCTCACTCCAATACCGAATATGTTGTGAAGTTACAGTCCCATTTGTTGAAAAGGTTGATTCGTCGGAGGACATGATAAATTTATAAAAATTCGTGTTGCCGCTTAAAATTTAATTTCCAACCCATAAACAGAAATCCAGTCGTTTTGCTTCATCTCACCCTTCTAAGGTATGGTTAAAATGTGGTTTGTATGGAAATATTTTATTTTCTTTCAAAATTTTTTGGATGCAAGTTTTCTTAACCACCTCCAAATGCCTCCAAAGTTGTGGATTCTCAGCAACAGATGCTAACGCTAATGTTGTGGCAGCGTCATTTTGGTCATATGGTTTTTTCTTTTTCTTTACGTCTAGCACTGAACCAGTTTTTTAAAAATTTTTCACCAATTTATGAACTGCCGTTCTCGAAACATACACATTGGGATATTTCTCACTGAATTTTTCAAGAACGTAACGGTATGAACTTTCACCATTTCCATAACACTCTACTAAAAAAATTCTTTGCTCGACAGTTAATATTTATAAAATATTTTTTAATTCAGATATGTCATGATATGTAGGCGTAACTAGGTAACAACAAAACTAACAGTCAAATAGAACATTACAAGAATTATGCAGATTGTTCCTAAAATAGGACTCCAAATTTTTATAGGGTACAACCCCTTCATTTGTCGAAATAAAACAAAATTTTTAAATAATCAAAATTTGATAAAAACCGACAAGCATTTTCTTAAAAATTCACTTATTTCGGAAACACTGTAAATTCAAATGAAATTCTGGAATTGGACAGACCATATAATTTGAAACGACTTTTTTATTTCACGTTTTGTTCCAAAATAAAAGATAGAACCAGTTTGCTCTTGCACAATTTTAAGTTTTTGTAATTTTTAAGCCACCTATATAAAAAATATAATTTTTCTCAACGTCATTACTATTTTTTTATCAAGCAAAAACTTTTATAGAGAATAATATTTTCTCGAAAAGTGAAAAATTTTAGCCATTACACCTATTGTTAACCCCATCCGCGGACATACTGTATATTAAAAGTAGTGCAAAATAGAGATTTTTACCTAATAATAACAATATTAAAACTGTGGTTGAAAGCAGTCAGTCCGAACGGCGGCCGTAGAAATTGCTTGTTTTATTTCGGACAAATAAACGCGTATGACATCACATGGTTGCTGGCTCAGCAGCTGCCAGATCATCTGTACGCTGCTCCGTGTCATTCTCGCTAGAACAAACCTTAAATTCACGGCAGTAACAGTACCATTACTATTTAGAACGTCAAATACAATTTGTTTATTGTTGTCAAATATAGAGGAGGGTTTCCAGAAAGAGGATTCACATAATTTGCCGGTCGTAGACGCGATTATGGTATCCCATTTTCTTTCAAAGCACAAATAAATATGACCATGGCAAATATCGGCAAAAATATTCGGCCCGTCCTAGCTCATGACAGTAGCAAAATTATTACTATAGCAGCACTTAGAGTATCGCAGCGCATATCGTGTAGCAGGCATGTGACGTCACCCGCCTAGCCTCGCGCCAAGGGAGCGTTTTCTAGCCTCGACGCGTTGAGGTAATTTTTATTACCTTGCGGAAAGTAAATCACTACTTTTTTAAAAACTTTGTAGGGGTTTATAACACCCAAAAATCTATCATTTCCAATTAAAAACTAAATTTTATGGACATACCTATTTAATTATCGCCTATAATTTTTTAAACGCAAAATATAGGAAACAGCAAATTATTTTGTTGTATTTAAAATAATGTAACCATTTGGTCTCCACTTTTATTAACAATCTGCAAACCGTCAATTAGTAATTAGGGTATAAAAACTGTTAATTGTAGTCAACAAAAAAGGGTTGTGCACATTAATACATACCTACAACTGGATATGGATTCGAATGAAAAAGGCACAAAAGGGCAAAAGAGCATGAGGCTGTTTAGTTCAGCGATGCTTAATGCAGCATCCTCTTCATTACTTCATTCATCTCTCTTTATGCGGCGTTTGTCACCGAGTCCGTCATGAGGTTTTAGTAATACGTAATTCGGCTTTGTTAAACCGCGTTTCGCTGTTTGTCCACTATTCAATCTAGTAATTAGAATTGTAGTACGCGATGTACTGCTCTCTTTATGTCAGATTCTGAACAGATGACTTGACAAAGTCTGCTTTTAATCTGGTTTCAAAGTTTTGTGTGCATACTAGCATGAACGAGGTTAATTTAAAAACAAACTGCATTTTATTGAAATGTGATAAATTAGTTAAATTGAAATTAACTGTTACCGGAATATTTTATTCGGAAAAAAAGATATGTACAAAATACTTTGCTTCTATTTTTACTTGCTTTGTTTGCCCAAATTTGCATCCTTTATTTAACACACCTCCTGACATAATAAATTGATGACATTTTGAACAGTCACTAAGATCTGTTGACAATACAGTATTCCAGCGTTGCTTTTGCAAATATTCTTACGGAGGGGGCGCGGAGGTGAAAGTTAGTTAAATATATCATGCAACCGGCACCTCCGGCAAAACGTAGAATACAACAGGCTTTAGAAATTAGACAATCCCCAATTCCAGAAGCCAGGGCTTGTGCGGAAGGGGGTTAAACATTGAAAAAACGTGGACATATAACCATTTCCTCCGACAGTGACAGTGCCGGAGCCAGGATTCGAACCCGGTGGTGTGATGTCCGTGTGATTAATCGCGATTGCCACCTCGCGCATTAACCCACTTGGCTATCGACCAGACCAGACCAGTCTGGAAATACCAATGTTCAGGAAGTGTCACCAATTTATATTGAAAATTGAAAGCAAAATTATCTTTTACTTAGTATTAAGTGTTTAGAAAAAGATTTAAATGGTGAAATAAATAGAAAATAGCTAATTATAAAGAAATTTGTAGATTTATCTCGGATAATTTAATGTTCAAAAAATTATTTAGAAACCTAACAAATCACGTATCAAATTAAAGCAGAAGTAAAAATAAGCACATTGGTCATATTTATTGTCAGAAGAAGCCAACAATAGCTGTAAAAAGTAAAAACGTATAAAAATTAATAATAAAAATTTCATATCAAGCAGTCGGATTTGCTTAGAAATGTCAAATTTAGACGATTTTAAGCAATTCCAGTGTGTGTATGAACGTCAGCTAAACCATGTACAAATTTGCAGAGAAAATATAACCTCAAAAAAAGGAAAACAAAAGTTTTGACAAAGACAAAGTAAATGTCAAATCAGTATAACAAAATATTAAAGAATTTACGTAAATAATTTAAAATATACTTAATTAAAGGTAAAATAAGTATTAAATAATCCGAAATAAAATAAAATCATTGATTAAATAGGTCGGTATACGCTTGTATAATATAATATTGTGATTAAATTGCAAATAATTAGTAAAATTTAACCTACCTCTATAATAAACAAAGTGCTTCGAACAATCCAATAAATCCACAACAGTCAAATTCTAACGCAGTATACTGTTAAAAAAACCATTTAAATATTTGATATATTTATTTCTACTTGTGAGTATTACTCTCGGTATTGCTGATATCTAGTTGGAGCCGAACCCACTAAATACCCTGATAAGGCAACTTCTTAACAAAAATTGTTTAAGCAAAACAATGTTTTTTTATATATAAAATATATTACACTATACAATCATAAATATAAAACAACAGTCATAAATATGAAACAGCAATTAAAAAATAATCTAAAAGTAGATTGTATGTATAATTTACACCATGAACATACATTATATAATATATAATTGTAAAAACATCACAAACAGATTTATATATTTAAAATATAGATGTAGATACAAAAATTTTAAACAAAATACCATTAACAGAATGGCGTATATTAAACAGTTATATATGTAACGTAACGTAATAATAATAAATATTCATTTATTTGTCCATCAGTACAATACCAATTACAGGACAAAGTATTAAAGTAATATTACCATAACTAAAGGCAACACAGAATATAATGAAAATTTGAATATTAAGATTAGAATTTGGAATAGGTTAGGAGGGTGGGTCAAAGAAAAATATTAAACCACAGGACTTAGACCCCATTGTGTCTCTTGTACTTCCTCCCTGTAGACAGATCATCATCTAGGCCTCCAACAAACCTAATCTTGCGAAGTAGATGGTGATACTGCCTAGGGATATCTCCCTTACATCGGACAAAGTAAGCCAATGTTCTCCCAAAATGGATTCACTGATTGATGAGACGGCAGAACAGCCACAGTGTACATGTTGGGCGGTCTCATCTTCATGTTGTGTAGAGTTTGCTTAGCTGACAGTGTCCAGTTTGGATTCCCTGTACAAAACGCAGGTTCCTTCTGGCCATTTTTGCCTGTAGTTTTCTCCGACTTTGTGTCGAATTTAATCTTGTCGCAATAACCTATCTTAGTGGCCTAACCCCTTTCTAAATTTAACTCGATACTCTTAACAAACTTCTGTCTGCTTTTCATAAATAACACTGTAAAAATAAAAACATTACTGTTATTATTATTATTACTAATATTAATAACTATATTCCAAAATAAACAAAACATTATTAACTTCTCATTAATTTGAGGTCACCATTGCAGTAACGTTTGCGGACAACCGGGGACAATGATTCTAATGAAAGCGAAATCCAGTAATTGTCCCCTCAAAGCAATTCAAACGATACCCATGTTAATATTAATCCATTTATTTGCTTTCTACCCTTAAAAGATAAGAATAAATAAGGTTTCGGATAATGAACAAAGCATTTAATCCCAATTCTTTCCCATATTTCTAAAAGGTGCCTTGGCTAACAATATTTTCCAGTGCCTGAAAAAAAGTTGAATCTAATTTGTGTTCCGCCAAATATGTATATTAAGATGAAAAGTTTCGCACAATTTTCAGTTGACTAAAGTATTCCCGTGGAAACTTTTTTGCGTCTACCCTAATTACCGAAATTAAAAGAAATGTTGTAAGAATCAACGTTGTCACAAAATGCCGTTTTTAAGTAAGATAAAGATCTTTTTAAACCACAGTTAATCTAACTTTTCACCCTCTTTAGCGGGATCAAATTACTTTTTACAGAGGAGGGCACGTTGGCCTAATTAATGGATAAGTTTTATTTAAAAATGTCATTGTTATAATTGCCAAAGGGAACAGATTATTAGCGTTTTCCTTTTTATTTCCCTTTTCCATAAAAAGAACGTTCGTAAGAAATTCAAATAATGACGAGGAAAGTTCATTCTGGTACTTAACTTCGTTTGCGTCTCTTTTCTGAATAATTTAATGAGGATTTTGTTGACTTTGGATCGTTCTTATTCAAAATAACAGTTTATTTCATTTTTCAATATTTGGAATATTGTTTATCTGACATCGTCTACCTGTTTAATGATATAGACACAAGAGAGTTAAATGTATATTCGATATTCATATACATTATCTAGAAAATGGAACCAAGAACATAAATCAATATGCGCTTATTTATCTAAACAAAAAAACCTACTCGTTGAGCCGACCAAAAGTACAAACTTTATGGTTGGTTATAAAATATTGGAGGATTATATAGTAACTGTCAATATCAAATCCTCAAAAAGACTAAACAAAGTTAACAAAGTTTGAGATTAGAACGTTGCCTCTCTAAATGCATCAAGTTACAAAGACTTTTTTTGACTTTTATTTTTATTTATTTTATTTTACACCATTCAATTAAAGGATGGGAACGTACAACAATAAAGTTATATAAGTATACAGATACAGAGTAAATAAAACAGATAGCATTGCCAGCATATGACAAGAGAAGAAAAAATGAACATACTGCATAATACAACTAATTCAAAATATACACTTTTTTCAAAAACCTATAATTACAATTAAATATATCCAGCCTGTTCTGCAGGTTATTACAGTTCTCACACATAAAGAATAGGGGGGAAAATTTTAACACGTTTGTCCGCGGGGCAGTCAGACAGAATGTGCAGCAGCGACGAACCTCAGATTAGAAATTAAGTTGCTCTAAAAATTGGGGACAATCAATTTTATTAATATATCAATTTATTGAGAAAAATCAAGGAACTACAGAAAACATGTTTAATAGGTTCTGCTGAGGTATTCCAATGTGAGGGTACCGTCCATCTATTTTGAAAGATAAAAACTTGGTTGGGTATTCTCCAAGCTTTTGTGAACGATCCATCTTTTTGCGTTTGAAGGACTTCTACTATATTTTCCAAAAATGGATATTAACGTTCACAAAGAAGGGTTCAAAACGGCTGTTTCAGACGCAGAATAATAGAAAATTTATACCTACTGTTCGTTTATGCTTAACTGCTTCACTGATGGTACCAATTGAACGTCGTAACACTATAAATCTAACACAGTATGTACTAACACTTCCTTAAAATTAAACCTGAAAGGGAATTTTGAAAACACAAGAAAAAGACAATATAAAGTTAAAAAAATGTATAGTAAATCTCTTTAAAAAATCATGTTTTACAAAAACGTATTGACAAACTATAGTCTGGCCCGTGTACAACACATGGTGAGAAACGGACGACTTATAATGTACCAACTACCATCCAATATGCGGTTTATAGCTAACGATTGCACAAAAAGATTCAAGAAAAGTTCAATGTTTAAAAATTTTTGGTTGACTTTTGCTTGCCTGTCTGTTGATGTATTTTCAGTTTAATATCAATTTTGATCGCTCCTCGGAGCTTAAAAATGCTTGAATCGCAACGACTTTGAATTATATTTTGCAATTACAATTTCATACGTTCAGGCAAGGCGGTCCCATGGACATATGAGTACATGGTAACTATACTTTTCTGAGACCGAATCATTGAGGAACCGGTTTAGGGCAAATCCCGTTAAAACCCATCATTTTCCCGTCAAAATCGACTGCTAGAAAATGATAAGGGCCCCTTGTCGCTAAAGGCTATTTTCGCTAAAACTCTCGATATACTTTGAATAGAGACTGGATTAACTTGTCCTCATATTTAACACAACGCATGAGTTGCAGTGCTTAACAACGTGGATTCGTAAAAGGGTTTTTAATTCTGAAATTTCCGAAATTCGATTTTTGTTGCACTTTCTAAATTTTGGTGGTCGAGGCGATATTACGTCCCCGTACAGCGACATTTACTACACTTTCTAAAATTACACTCCTTGATGAGTTTCTGAAATTTTGCATAAAAAACGCTCCGTAGAGCGAAAATATGATTTAAAATATAGAAACCGTTTCCAACGGCATTTTTACGTGAAGCACGTTTTTCATGCGAAATGTTTCGCATTTTCGGATTTTATTACAGTTTCAAAAAGTTTATCGAGGGTCTTGGCGTGTTCTTTAACACTTTCAGTGAACATTATTAGTACACGCAAATTAGATTAAAAAACACTGAATAGAAGAAATAATTTATAAAGAAATAATATTTGAGATGCGTACTCTTGATAGGATTAGGAATAGATGCGCGAAAACTTCCCACCCCATTCAGGAACGGAAAGTCCCTTTTTTGCAAAAAACCACCCCTAACGGGGACTTAACGCCGGTTTTTCACTTTTATCTTGTAAATCGTTGGTATAGGAAATAAAAATTTGTCGTTAAATTCTGTATAAAAAATGTCCTATAGACTTTGTGTTTATCTTCCACGTTTTCTCAGTACAGCGTCCAAACTGAGGGGTAGTTTGGAGGACAGAAGTAAAAATCGGTCTTACACAAAAGTTTCACAGCAAATACATCAAAACCGGTTACTTTAACGAGAAAGATGCCCAAGAGTGAATTTATAGAGTGGAATTTTCTCTATAAAATGCATGTCTAGCGGATGTTGACGCAAGTGATTTTTATTTATTTTCCCCTTTTTTCCACAAATATCCGTTTTCTTTATTTGAGCTCATTTCCACACCACCCTTAAGGTAGAGCTCTCGGTGCGTTTTTTTTTTTTAAATGGTTTACTCTGTAGGTTAGGTCTATTTCACTAAATTATGTCCAATTTTACTCATTAGAGTATTCTTCATCGACGAATAGTTCTTTAAATTCGGAATTTAAACATCCTTGCCCATGGTAATTAGAGCTGTTGAGCAGCGCAATCCAACCTTAACACAGGTACACCGTTTCTGCAACCCCTTTTGCAGCTGCAGGATACCAACTGGCTGGTGGAAATCGGTGCTGGTAACTTGGTGGTGTAAATGAGAGTTAAGATATCATCCACTTTCTTTCAACCCCATTCCGCTGGTTGCAAGATTTCTCCTCGCCAAGATCGAATTACTCCGGATAAGACATGTTATTTTATCTTCAAACGTTGATTGGCTATAAAAAATAAAAATAGAAAAATTTTGCCATGCGTTGCCATTAGCAACGAAAGTAAAAATCTCCTCGAGCGGAATAAAAAGTACTTTTACTTCCGTTGCTAATGGCAACGCACAACGGTCTCAAATGTAAAATTTTAATGTTATGAAATGAGTAAGAACTGTCATGATTTTTTCACATTTGAAGAAAATAAAATGATTTGCTTTTGAAAGTTCAACATTGCATCAATTTATGACGTTAATTGGTTCAAATTATGGTAAAGCCATCTAGTATTGTCAAGAAAGGAATTTTTCTCTTACTTCATAATCAATATTTCTAAATTAAGACACCTCTGAATTAAGAATGATTGGGTTGTGAATTAGACTCTTGAGTGTAAAGTATGGGCACATTATTTGTTTCCTTTTGTAACATGCTAAATGTTACACTTTAGTACAATCTCATAATTTTAAGGCTATATTGTAGTCAAATCTTCTTCGCCTGTGGATTTGATAATTCGATTAATATCTCTTCTTTTTCTTTTCTAATTTAATTAAGGGCGCGAGTCCATAAGTTTCATTCGAAATTTGAGTCCTGCGTATAGTCCTATTTTTTGTGGTTCTCAAGGACACATAAGAAAGTTAAGCCATCTTAGCGTTCCTTCCTGGCTTATTAATAAACTGAAATCCCCATAGGTCCTTTGGGGTAAGTTTTCGTCAATCGTTATTTTCCTGTAAAATTTTCTAAGGGTTTCTTTTTATATCCCTAGGGTTCCAAGTTTCCCTCGTAAGAGGTTTACTGTATACCTTGATCAGTCTGTAGAAGTTGAAGATAGATAAATACAATAAGTTTGGTAATCTGTTGAAGTCCGAATAGGAGCCATTGGTTTTTCTAAACCATACATTTTCTGAAATCCTACCGAGAAAATCGGGTGCAGCGCGTTAACTGAGACGCCCTGTACATCAGCATTTCCCCGGTTATTCTCACCTTTTTTTGCATATTGCTATATTATGATAATGAATTTAATTTATTGCAACCTCATGCATTATCGAGAAAATTAAATTGTGAAAGGTGAATGCGGTAAAATAAAGTGCCATATTTTATTAATCAAAGTAGACATGTTTCATTAATTTAAATTTACATAATTTCATGATTTTGTGTGAAATTTCAATTTATCTAATATTTGTGCCACCATAGACAGTAATGCCATATCTAGAAAATTTATGGACCTTGTAATATTGCTTTCTATGATCTTAAAATTTTGAATTTTATCTTTTTGCCGGCTAAGATATTTAGTTTAAGCAACCAAGTTTTGCCATATATGTAAAGTTTCAACAGTCTTGCAGTAAAAACTCCGCGCCTGTAGAATACTAAGCAAGGACCTTGTATTTACCGCATACTTACGGTGCTCTTGCATAACGAAGACGCACATGTGACGTCCTTACCTAGTACTTGACATTTTAGACGGTATATGGAGGGGTTTCTCTCTTGAAAAGTTTGAATAACCTACAGGAGCAAGCTTAAACTATTGACAGTAATTTACAGTAATGGCCAAATTACTTAAAATCTGATTTTTAACGGGTAAATTCATAATATGTATCTTCAAACCAATTAACATTTTGGTAATTTCCTTTGCTTGGGAATCAAACACGTTCCACTGTTTCTTTTCTTGAAGTAATATATATTTGTTGCTATTTAAATAAAGTAACTTAACGGCCATAGATAAAAGTTTTGTTATATAACACGCCACATATAGTAGACTACCCCCGGATCGAAACCCAAAGGCTATCCGGAAAGGGGTTACGCATTTGAAAAATGCAGACAACATCCATTACCCGCCGAGTGTCTGTTCCGGGGACCAAACCCAGAACACAGCAGAGTCAGGTCAAGTACATTCACCATTCAACGTGCTCTAAACGACTGATCTACCATGTCGGTAAACTGGTTATTTATTTATTTGTTTTATTTATTTAGATACATCGTCCAACAGTAAGACCAATTATAGGATGCGAACAATACATATTTACAATAGAATCACAAGAAAGAGATAGATGAAGAAGAAAAAAATTTTAAGAAAATAACGACAATAATATAATAGTACAGGAGGTGAAAAACTACAGAGTGTATATGAAACCAATTACAAATTCAAGCGTTTAATGGACGAAACAGAACTATGGAAAATATCGACCTCATCTTGCAGGTGGTTGAAGGTGTTACACATAAATATAAGGGAGAGATATTCAGTATATTCGTTCGGGTTTAGGAAAATAAAATGTTGTATGATGTCGTGTATTGGCACGTAGTACATGAAATAACAGTTTTTCGGTTATTTCAGGGCAATTGATTATTATTTATTAACTTATGTAAAAATATGACTGCCTTCTTTTTCCTCCAAGTGTTTAGACTGTCGGTTGAGAATTTATCTAAAAGTGTATCATGGAGATATACACCCGCTACCTTGTAGGACTGAAATTTCAAAAAGCGCCTCTGAATACTTTCGAGCATAGCGCTATGTGACATATCCCGGGTGCCATATTAATGATGCATATTCTAATTTAGACTCAACAAATTAGTTAAATAATAAGATTAATAAGTGAGTGTCCGTAAAACCTGACTTGTTTCTCATAACGAAATCGAGACTTTTCTTTGCAAACAAAACTGTGTCTTCAAAGTGTCTATTAAATATCAGTTTGTTGTCAAACAGGACGGCCAGGTCTTTGAAGACTTCGATTATTTTTTTAGTGATGTGAACTCAAGTTTATAGTCATAGAGAAACGTTTCTTTCTTCTAGAAAAAGATAATACGGTGCATTTGTCGACGTTGAGAGGCAGATCATTATGGTCGCACCAAGTTTGTATTTTCAGAAGATTATCTTGAAGTTTTTTACAATCAGCTGACGTATTTATAGCAGAAAAAACTTTGACATCATCCGCATGTAGAAAGACATCGACATTCAGGTCCACTACGATGTTATTAATATATAGTACCAATAACAGAGGTCCCAAGATAGAGCTCCGCGGCACTCCAGAGGTGTCATTAATTTCAACTGATCTATGACTGCGGTATTCGAAGTTGAGGTTTACTGCGTCATGTACATTAAATTAATAATGGTGGATTTATTTTTTACAAAACCACGTTTACTGGATATGATCTGTCCTTCAATGTGGGGGTATATGACTTCATATATAGCAATCTCTAGGACTTTAGCGAAATTACATATAATTGAAATCGGGCTATGATTTTCAATTACTTTTTTTGAGAATGGGATCTCTTCCAGATGTTAGGAAATGTACTCGTTTTAATACGTAAATTATAGATTATTTTAAGGGGTTCAAGAAGAACAGCAGCGCAGTCTCTAATAGTGAAGGATGGTATCTCGTCTGGACCTTGTACATTTAGGTTTAAATCGTCGTAGAGCAGTAAGAATATCGTTAGAGGAAAATTCGTTGAAGTTGAGATAAGGGGTATTTGTGCAAAAAGTGTTGCTAATATTTTGGGAGGGTGGTTTATAAGAGGATATAAAAAAATCAGCAAAGTTATTTGCAATGCCTCTTGGATCATGGAGGTATCTATCGTTATAGGTTAGCGCATCCGGCATTGCTGTTGTCCCTTTTTTCGAATTGATATATGACCAGAAGGATTTTATATTATTTTTTATGTTATTTTGATACTCTTTCATGGAACTGTCTCATCATGTGGAGAACATCAGTATCCCCGGTTTGCTTATATTTATTCAACTGTCTGGATTTGTCTCTAATATTCCGAACTATCGCGTTATTGCACCATGACCCCATATCTATACGCTTCCGAATTATTAATATAAATGTGTTCTGTCATGCCTTTGTATATGAATTAAATTAATAAGTAAATAACCGGAATTAATTTATTAAAATTATCCAAATTGATCGTAGCCAGTATTGCCATGTTTCCGTAAAAAAAATCATCATTATTAAGGCGAGTTTTCGAATCACTCTCTTTGTTTCAAATGAAAGATATGACCTTATCCGTTGGTATACAAAATAAAATCCATAGAATTTGTCACATATTCATTACGAGTTTGGATTGGATATGCAAATTATTGAAATAAACCTAAAATTTATATATACGTAAATCACAAATAAAACCAACACGAAGGGGATTAATCGCCAGATTTATTATGATAAAATTGCTACGTGCAACATTATAGAAAATTATGGTTCCTGCGAATTACCTTGGATTATTTCGTTATATTCGTTATATGGATATTCAGTAATAGGCTTACATCCGAAATGTTTTGGTCAGAAAATCACCTTATTCATACCGATCAATCCAGCCAGCGGCCAGGAATCAGACTTTCGTTTTATTCATCTACCATCTACGATATCAAGAGAATTTTGTACAAAAACATGTTCCACAGATAAAATTGCTACCAGTTCTCAGAATATCATACATTTACATATCTCTTTAAAGTAAAGCCGCTGCCCAAGGAGTCATTACTTCCACATCCAGAGTGTGTATCCCATTCTTATACACACTAAATCCCAATGTAATATTTCACTCCCTTTAATAATAGAGTGGGGGTGGCAGAGGAGGTGGCTAATGCCAAAAAATTTTTAGAGGCTCTTGGTTCTCATACACACACTAAATCCCAATTTAATTTTTTACTCCCTTTAATAATAGGGTGGGGGTAGTAGAAGAAGTGGTTAATGCCAAAAAAATTTTAGAGTCCCTTGGTTCTCGTATATACACTAAATCCCAATTTAATTTTTATTATCTTTAACAATAGGGTGGGGGTGGCAATGGGGGTGTGGAGGGGTAGCTAACGTCAGAAAAATTCGTCGTCGTTTCGTTCCTGTATACGCACTAAATTACATTTTAATTACTCCCTTTCATAATAGTGTGGAGGTGATAGTAGGGAGGTGGCTGATGGCAAACAAAATTTTTGAGACCTTGACTCTTCGTACATGCCCTAAATTGCAATATTATGGCCTCTTACCTGCTCGCTTTGTCTATTTACAGAAATCTTTTTTGCGTTACTATACTTCCACTGGACGTGGAAGTAAAATTACATTCGAGACTTCCTTCTCCAGTATAGAGAATGGGCCACCCTACTAACTGTATATTTACAAAACAAACAATTATAATATACAGGGTGTATTTAGTTTCCTATCGTAAAAAACTGGAAGTAGAGAACCATTGGGCAAACCAAAAACCTTAAACCACATGGGGTCTAAAGCCCGTAGTTTTTGAGAATAAAATAAAAATGAACTTTAAAAAATTTACTTAAGATGTTCTGGCCAGAAAATATTGACGAGGTCAGTAACAAGTTCAAAGTCTTTTACGACCTACATCTTTCTTTTTTTAAGAGATGTTGCATTGATGATAAAAAATAAACGAGAAAGACGCCAGATAAATCTCACCCAAACTGTTTGAATACTGCCACTGTTTTTTATGTATCGGAATTTATTTTATTTCTTGTAGAAAACGCGTAGGGATAACCGACTTCTGTCAATTAGATTTAATGATGAGTCGATCAGATCTGACAAATGTATGAAGGTATTGATTTGATGTCTTGTAGTAGCTTGGATTGCTGGGTTATAACATTTAATTGTCATGATAACCTAACCGCGATATTCGTTTGTCTATTCCTTCACAACTACACTGAGAAAATTCGACCTATTAAAGTATCTTGCTAAAAAGCTCTTAATAAAGACGATTAAAAACTTTGTAACCATTATTATAACTTTAATACTTAACAACGTTTTAAAGTACTAGGAGCTACTGAAGTCATTTTTCTAAAACAACATTCCTTTTTTTTGGTTTTTGCTTAGAGCATATGGGAAATTCGCACACCACGAACTATTGATGATATAAAACGTAGCAGAATTAGTTAACGTGGATTAACCCAGCACAGACAATGACAGTTCTACCCTAACACGAGCACTATAGAAATAAACATCAGGAAATGGAAAAGGTATGAGACACTTTTCTCGCCCAGGGGTCTGTCAAGTCATTTTCTCCACAAAAAGGTGGATCACGGATGGAGGGAACAGGAGGAAAAAATATTGCAGGATTGAAACTGAGGTGGAATAAAGCCAAACTTACTTCACAGTGATGATAGTGTTTTTATTAAATTGAATCACAAGTCTAATTTTATATCTTTTAGAAAAGTTAAAATTGTGTTGAAAAGTTATTGTAACGCAATAAGGTCATAATATTAGTAGGGAGTTCGGCTGTAGATTACAATTAAAAATAATGTGATTCATATCTGCGATAAATTCATTATCACAACTACACAAAGGACTTTCGAAAGGTCCAACTCGAATAAGATGTGGGAAACGGTCGTAGTTTAATTTTAATCTAGCGTAATCTAGAAACTTTATGGCTACTTATATGGGATAAAGAAGTTGGTAACATAGGATGAATTTTTATGTAGTGGTTTTTTGAATTGGCCACATACGCCTCTCAACTAGCATCAACATCGATAACAAACATATTTGGAGTCACTTAGTGCAGTGAAATTTTTGAAAGCAGGATTAGGAAGCATTATATGAAACTATATGATCCAAGATAGAGCCTGCTATATTGCCAATGCTTCAGCGCTATATATCGTACATTCTTTAAATAATTTAAGGGTGGCTGATATGTTCAAAGTGAGGATGTAAAAGACACATCCTGGACCGTTTGCAGTTTTAGACCCGTCAGTGAAAATCTTGCAAGTAGGGCTATTATTCAGGCTAGAAAAATTTAGAATTTAGGATCTCATAAATACCACCACACAATACCATACAAAACCATACATATTGGAAAATTGAGTAGTTATTTTGTGGTATGACTTGGTTTGTATAAGGATGATACGCAAGAAATGATTCAGTTGAAGGTGGGCTGTTACGATGTGCCCAAAAGACATACTTTATTGTACAACCCTCTATTATACATTTGTATTTTAGCAAAAAATTTGTTGGCCTGGTATTGTCTTTAGAGGCGATTCTTGTGATTCAGCCAAGATAGCTTCGTTTGGAGAAGATTGCATTTCCCCGATACATATACGTAAGGCCTTATACTGGATTCTGTCTATAGTTTTTAGATTAGAGGCGGAGGCTAATCAGTATAAGGTATTACCATAATCTAATATTGATAAGTTGTACGACTTATAGAACATGAAGAGGTTCTAATATCAGGATCAATTCTGTGGCGACTAAATTTCATAACGGCGGACTTGTTTTCAGATAAATCAAAGTAAACGGTAAACGGTGTAAATATTAAAAAGCAGCGGCCTCAGGGAAGAACCCTGTGGAAGTCCTTGACATGAAATTCGGGGTCTATGGTAATTATATATATGTACTATTTTATTGTTATAAAGTTCAGCAATATTTGTTGAGATATAAGAGGAGAAACTATAATGAATAAGCGTATTTTGAAGCAGAGATAAATCGACCGAGTCATAAGCCCCTCTTACGTCAACAAATAAAGCTGCAAGATATGAATGTTCCGTAAAACAGTGTTGTATATCTGTAACTATTGTGGAAAATGCATCAATTGTTCCATTGCCATTACGACACAAATGACATTATGAAATAACCATTTGGTTGGGCGTACTTCATAGACGTGCTCCAGGTTTTTACATATAGTTATCTAAAAATACACGTTCATTGACCCACACATTCCCAAATTAACCAATCATACTTATTAAAATTATTGAGATAGGTTAATTTTTTCAAAGTGTTTCTAGAGGATAAAGTTATATAGATTTCTTGTTTGTCTCGTCTTTCCCATTACCATTTTTTAAAATGACATATAACTACTATACCTTGCATACTTGTATCTTAATTAAAATCCTTGACATTCGGTCATTTTCGCCATGTTGGTATAACTTAATCTCAAAATGGAATGGCCTAACGACTAACTATTTATTCGATGTTTAATTAATCCTATTTGGGTATAATTCAATTTAATTAAAAGGTTGGGCAACGGTTGCATTACAAGCATTAGTAATAATTTATTTTTAATTGTACAAATACCCTATTAGGATTATTCTGTCTAGTTTATGGATTCTAATAATGTCATTGCCTAATAGAATGCCATTCCGAGACGTTTTGTATAATATTTATTTGTCGTTATCAGTTTTAGTTATTGATTGAGCTGCTGAATTAGTCATCTATGTTAATATATTAAGACGTAGGTAGATTTGCTTGTATGCAGACAGATAGTCTAAGAGCCAGTGGTCGGCAGACTTACGGTATTTTATAAAGCTTCATATTTTCTACACTCATTCTCCCATACTTGCTATACATGAGATGGAGGCTCGTTAGTCTGGTAAGTATTTTGGCTCCGTGTTTTATAAATTGGAGGCAAAACTCCAGAAGACGACGTGTTTGATGCCCACCCTGGGCCCCAGGTGCATCGGACGCCGTCGCCGACTGCATAATCGTGCCCAGCAACCCCCAAAACCCCCGAGTAACAAAATTGGACTTATTTCTATAATAATTGACCGAGTTGTAAAATAGTTATTTAATGCTTCTTAGCGTTGCTTTTCTAAAATTAGTATTTTTATTGCAATAATTTATTTATTCAAAATGCATTCAATAACTACCTTCACAAAGTTTCGGGACGGCATTACGAATCGAA
Source organism: Leptura quadrifasciata (assembly GCA_963675555.1). Lineage (NCBI taxonomy): Eukaryota > Metazoa > Arthropoda > Insecta > Coleoptera > Cerambycidae > Leptura > Leptura quadrifasciata. The sequence goes on along the minus strand of OY776677.1, from coordinate 16,257,346 downwards.
TGCAAAAAATCCCATCGCGATCCATCTTACTGCGCCAATTTGAGCTTGCTCAATGCTTCATTTCTTCGACTATATGTCAAAAAATGCCAGCTCGTTTAAATTATACCAACTAAAACTATTTAAATTTGTTTATTATTTATGGAGAATGTGATAAAGTAATATCAAGAACTTGCAGCACATTTGCTATTAGATATCCACAAAAACGCAAAATAACACTAACACTGTAACATGCGTATTAATCGAATTGAAGATATGGCATGAACTAAAATAGCAGAGATAAGATCGATTTAAAATATGATTTCATTTTAATTTAATAATTGCTCAAAATTTCGCCCTCGGACCTCGACACATTTTTCACACCTTCGGATTAGTTCCTCATGGGTAGCTCTTCTAATTGAATCCTGTGATATGTTTTGAAATGCATTTCTTACTCTTTGCATACAATCTTCAATGGTTGTTAATGGGCTCTCATAAACTTTATTTTTAATAGTTCCCCAAATGAAATAATCCAGAACTAATAAATCGGGCGAGCGAGAAGTCCATAAGAAAGGTCCATTATTGGCAATCCATTGATCATAAGAAGTTCCTTGTAAATAATTATTAATTAAATACGCGTTATGTGGGGGTGCACCGTCGTGCTGATAAAAAATGTTACTATGTTCGGCGAGAGGTAAATTTTCTAAATAATGCCACCACTCTATCGGTTCTTATGGCACAGTAAACATTGAACTGCCCAACTTTCCTGAAAGTTTCGCTCTCAGAAGATATGATGATTTGAGTCACTCCAATAATGCGTATTGTGTCTATTAAAAAGTCCATTTTTAGTAAATTTTGCTTCATCTGTCCATATAATATTTCCCAAATAAGAATCGTGACCCTCAGACCTTATTAGAATAAACTCACAAAAATTCTGTCTTCTTCGGAAATCTGTTTTCTTTTAATCCTTGAACCATATGGAATGAAAACGAGTGAAACTTATGTTTTAATAAGATTCTGTGAATTGAATCCTTGCATAGTCCCGATTCCAGAGCAGCTTGTCTTAATGACATCCTTGGAAATGTATGAAAATATCCCAGAATGACTATTTCATTGTTTTCGTCATCAACAATAGGCTTTCTTCTTTGCATTTTTGCCTTGACAGAGCCATAAATTTTAAAATTTTCCAGTATGCGTTTTACAGTGTTTGGTGACGGTTTCCGTTTTTCTGGATATCGAGTAGCAAATGTGCTGCAAGTTCTTGATATTACTTTATTATATTCTCCATAAATAATAAACAAATTTAAAAAGTCTTCGTGGGTGTAATTTAAACGTGTTGGCATTTTTTGACATAAGATAATGACTGATTGTTTCTAATCATGGCTATTTTGATGAAATGATTACAACAATTCATGAATTTCTAATAAAATCGCAAATATTTCAAAAAGTTGTAGCTTTAGCCCCCACAATGCTAATATCAGAAAAAAGAGAATTCAATTTTACACAACTTGACGTAAAAAAATATAGGGTGTTCCATTTGACCTAAACAAGTTTTCGCGGTTTGAAGTTAACAAAATGTAAAGCGAAAAACGGAACACTTGGTATGATATTATTGAACTTATTTCAGTTGTAGAACGTAGTTCTCCTTGTGTTCTTTAGCAAATGAGGATCTTTTACACAAAGAAAGTTATAACGGTTCTTGCAAACCGTTGCACTTGTCAAATTTTCTATAAAATGTCAAATATCTCTGAAACGGCTAGGTTTAGGTATAGGATATGCCACATATTTTCGACTCAGAATTTTATGCTCTTTTCGAGAACCCTAAAATGTATAGGGTGTTCCATTTGAAATAAGCAAGTTGGTATCGACTTCCGGTATAAGCGGAAGTGCCAGCTGCTTGTAATTATTTTAGTTGGATTGGCCACATGAACGTTAGTAATTATCTAAATTTTCAAAATTTTCTGATGCGTACTTTTCTCTATATCGATCGATTCATTTCGGAGTGATAACTTCTCCTACATATTATATACTTAATTTACTTACCAATAATTGCAGTTGTATTCAATAAAAATCTGAAAATGCACCAAGAAACTAATATACAACACAGAGCAAGTTCTAACCTCTAAACGCACGACATTTATCTGCGAATAATGATACAATATTGGGCTAAACAAATGCAGCGGCACTATTCATACTTCTATTAAGAGTTATATTAGTGTATTATGTTGTGGAACAAAATATAAACCTACATGCTCCAAGGCTATACTTTGCACGCTGGGCCGGTGTAAATTTTATCCCAGTATGCCATGATTAGTTAAAATAGGTGGGTTAATTTGTAAATCGATATGCCTGAAAGAGTTAACTAGCTTTCGCCTGTACTTGAGTTTGGGGTTTGCATATGTATCCTTTGGACCAAAGAGACCAAAAGTATCGTTGTGGAGCCCATTGGAATCTTGAAACGTCATTTTCGTTCAATATGGGAACTCGTTGGTAGGGTTGGCAAAGCCGTTAGGGCTCAATATCTCGGCCATTTGTTGATCGATTTAGATCAAATTCGATTTATTTCTTGTGTTTCAGATTGTGATTAAAAAGTTATTCGAAAAAATTTTTTTCGAAATTAAATACGTCTACTATGAAAAGAAATTGGCAAAATTTAGGAATTTATATTAGCGATTGAGGTAGGGTTTTTGTTTTTGCATCTTGTTTGGCATGACCTAAAACTCCTGTGTACCAAGTTTCGTCAAAAAATATTGATTTCTTTACAAAAAAATCATATCTAAGATTTCAATAAGAATCACCCTACTATTCGAGTTATTTATTGTCGGATGTTTACATAATTTGGTAGTCGTGTAATAATAACGCTAATTAAGCAGTAGGACACATTTTTCTTTAAAGAAAATATCAAATAACTAAACTTTTGTTTCTGCAAAGTTATTGTAACTTAAGCAACACTTAAAATTATTACTTAATCAAAAATTCTTCTTGTTATTTTTAACAACTTTTCTTAATTATTCAACTGTTACTTCATTACATTCTTCTCTAATTCTGTCACATAGTTCCGCTCTATTTCGTGGCCTACTTTATAGACTAAATCTATACTTACTGTTCGTTTTTGCTTAACTGCTTCACTGATGGTACCAATTGAACGTAGTAACACTATAAATCTAACACAGTAAATACTAACATTTTTCTTAAATTTAAACCTGAAAAGGAATTTTGAAACACAAGAAAAGACAATATAAAGTTCAAAAATATATATTAAATCTTTTAAAAAATTATGCTTTTACAAAACGTTCAAGAAAAATGCATTGACAAACTATAGTCTGGCCCGTGTGCAACACATAGAGAGGAACGGAACGACTCATAATGTACCAACTACCATCCAATGTGCGGTTTATAGCTAACGATTACACAAAAAGATTCAAGAAAAGTTCAATGTTTATAAATTTTTGGTGGACTTTTGCTTGCCTGTCTATTTACGTATTATCGGTTCAATAATAATTTGGTTCGCTCCTCGGAGTTTAAAAATGCTTGAATCGCAACGACTTTGAATTATTTTGTGGCAATTATACATTCATACGTTCAGGTAAGGCGGTCCCATGCACATCTGAGTGCATGGTAAATATACTTTTCTGACCCCGAATCACTGAGGAACCGGTTTAGGGCAAATCTCGTTAAAACCCATCATTTTCCCGTCAAAACCGACTGCTAGAAAATAAATAGTCACCCTGGTCGCTAAAGGCTATTTACGCCAGAACTCTTGAAATACTTTGACTAGGGACTGGATTAACTTGTCCTCATATTTAACACAACGCATGAGTTGCAGTGCTGCACAACGTGTATTCGTAAAAAGGTTTTAAATTTCGAGTCGATTTTTGTTACACTTTCTAAATTTTAGTGGTCGGGGCGACATTACGTCCCTGTACAGCGACATTTACTACACTTTCTAAAATTACGCTCCTTGATGAGTTTTCAAGATTTTGGCATAAAAAACGCTCCCGTAGAGCGAAAATGTGATTTAAAATATAAAAACCTTTTTTACGTGAAGCACGCTTTTCATGTCGGATTTTGTGACAGTTTCGAAAATTTTATCGAAGGTTTTGGTGTGTTCTTTAACAATCTAGGTGGACACGCAATTAATGGACTATTTCTTCCAATTCAACGCATAAAGAAGTTGGTATTCAGCCAATTTTTAACTATTACTGCATTATTAATGGAAGCCCCATCTAGTTGGAAATAGAGGTTTTGTTGTACGGCGAAAGGTAAATTTTGAACGGCATCTCGGAATTCATTTATTAAAAAATGTAGGAATCTCATACTATTTAAAGTGTCATCAAAGAAAAATGGTCCAATCAAGGTCTCATTTCAAATTCCACACCAGACAGTTACTTTTACGGAGTATTGCCTTTTACAATTTATAACCCAGTGTAGGTTTACTGTTGACCAATACCTTGAATTTTGCGATGAGACCATAAGCCATTTGTTGTAAAACTAGCCTCATAACTGAAAATAATTTTTTTCAAAAAATTTGTGTCATTTAAAAATAAACCCTGTGCCCAGAAGCAATATTCCAATCTCTTATCTGCGCCTCCTTCTTCCATAGTGTGTAAGAACTTGGGCTTATATGGTTTAAATTATGACGTTTAACGCACCTCCAAGTTATATTAATATCCGACAATAAATAACTCGAATAGTAGGGTGATTGTTATTGAAATCTTAGATATGATTTTTTTTGTAAAGGAATGAATATTTTTTATTGAAAAAAAAAGTTTTAAATAGCTTTTCAATCACAATTTACCTAATTTGATCTAAATCGATCAACAAATGGCCGAGATATTGGGGTGTAGTCGTAAAAAGTGAGACACAGTGTATATTATTGTTAAATTATTTATTTTAAAATTTCTGCAGTCATTAAATATTGACATTCGTTGCACGAAAAAGGGTCAAGACAATTAACATTAAACAATACAAATAGTATTGCCATAAGTAAATGTAGAAAGAACAAAAATGGTATCTCGGTCTGTTCCTGTACTTATATTTATTAAACACAAGCAACGAAAATTATCACTTGTTTGATGGTAATTTCTACAGAGTACATTTATTGTTATCCTGTGTACCACAAGAGATGAATGCTAAATCTGCCAACAATACAATAAAACAAAAGCCTTACGTAAATGCGATTGCTCAACAGCGATTGTGGCAGTGGATGTTAAAATTTCCGCGAAACGAATGCAATTTGCTGCATTAACTGTCGTTTTGTCTTGCACATTGCAGATGTGGGTTAGTAGTGAAATAGCACCAAGGAGGTGCAGCCCACTAAAGTGATGCCAACGCGCCGTTGCCAGCATTTGCTCAAATCTGCTTAAATGTAGTATTTTTGTTGTATTCTAGGAGACCTGTTGAAAGTATTAGTTAATAAAGCAGTCGTATAAACTGTTAATGACCGAATACAGCTTGCAATCATCAGCGTACAGCAGAGTGCTATTTAGAAGTTCACAGTTAATTAATATCATTTTTAAATATTACCTTTGTCCTTAGATATTTAAAATTATTCGTCTCCGGTTTCTTTGTATGTAATTTTGCATTTAATGTCTTTAATTATACTAAGATTAAACAATGGGGGGGTCTAGTTCGTTGTACATATAGAGAGTTCCGCTTTCCTAAAATTGTAATGAGATACTGAACTGCTATGAATTTTCAAAATTACAGAGCTTGTTTTAACCAAAAATTCCAAAGGAACATGGTGGTCATCGACAGGCAACAAGTAATTTTCAGATTTAATAGTATTGTTACGTGTTTATAACCTCCAGTAAACATCCCTAAGCGTAGGTCCAATGATTGCAATACGTATTGTCTCTTACCACTGATTTATTTATCACAAAATTTCTACAATAATTAGTTCTTATATTAACACACTGATTATAACTTTTATCTACTATAGACTCGCTACTATAATTCACAACTTGTTACTGTTCCTTTTTTTATCTGATCATATGGTTCATCCTAGAACTGTACTGAACTGACTGTCCGATGCGCTGGTCCCGCTTCTTATATACTCCGTGGCGCTTATTCTCGATCCATCCACTTCATTCCAGGCTGTTCCAGACGACTTCTCCACCCTTCTAGTATACTCTATGAAGAAGCGCCACCTCTGTGCCGACTGGTGAACTATTATTCTATGGTAGGTAATTAGGCCTCTCTTCGTAAGAGAGTGTGGGCTGGACACGCAACAAAGCCTCGGTTTGATGTTTTCGAGCCCCACGTTGAGCGCCATGAACACGCTACAACTCCTCGGTATTTAGGATTTACAGTGTTACGTTGGGCGTCGTGAATACGGTCAACGATAAGAGCTTTGAGCTTGATAGAGACCCTTACGGCGTTGCGTGCACTTAATTTATAAAAGAAAGATGTTCGGGAGGGTTGCACTTAAGAGGAGTTGGAACAGGATAATTGGCTCACCCTGTATAAGCCCCTGCTGGTCGTTTCTAATGTAATTTGTTGGTTTCTGAAGTTTAATTCACTTTAAACTGAATTTAATTATTTTCGTCAGGTGATTTTTCAACACCTTGTATATAATTCTTAATTTAGAACACTTCTGTGTGTAGGCTTTAAGCTGAAGCATTTTTGTTTAATTTGAAAAGTTTTATTAGGATGATCAGTTATATTGGAGCACCCTGTATGCAGTCGTTGATTATTAAAACACTCGGTTTCAGAACGAATTATAATATTTATTATTAAAAGCGAACGCAGGTTTAAATAAAATTAAAATATTATTCTTTTTTACAGTTACTAATTTGTAACTTTTCGACAATGAATAAATTCCGGCTTGGGAGATTTAATTCGGCGGAGTTTGATTGTAAACATGTCAACATTCACTTATGATTAGGTGCGCGGTGGCAGATTAAATTATTTAGAAATTGTCTGAAAAAATGAACTTAAAACTAGGGCACTAGGTGCGAATTAGATTAATGCGCGGAGGCAGATTAAATTTAATAGAAAAACTTTTTTTACAAGGTTTCGGCCTTGGAAGCAGCGCGGGCACTGAATTTGATTATCGCGAAATACACCAAAGAAACTAATTTGCCCGAAACGAGTTGAGCTCGGTCTTTTATATTGTTTGGTATGGTTTCGTTTGTCGTGCCCCGTGAATCGAGCAAGAACGTTTTTATACCCATTTTATGCTAGAAAGTTGGATCCAGACATTCCGTGCGGGCGAGGGTGAATCATCGTATGTCAAAAAATGCCGCCTATTATGTATGTAGTATACTCTAAATTTCAATCAATTATCTTCAACACTGAAGGAGAAAAGGGGGAGTATATCGTGATCCTGTTACACCCGGTATATTATAGTATTCAGGGTGAGCCAAAGTTTTGAATTTGATCGATTACGGCTATTTTTGAAACGGTAGAAAGATTTTGTCTGCAGATTATTTCTTGGTTTTCAGTTCTACGTAGCAAATATATGTGAAAATGTTTCGTTTTCGTTAGCCGTGCACCAACTTCGTTATTTTAAATGGAACGCCCTATATTTTTTTTTCTTTATCGAATTATTCAACTAATTATATTCATAACTGTATTAGGGTCGAGGGCCCTTAAAACAAACTGTTTATGAAATGAATGACGTTCTTTAAAAAAAAAAAGTGAAGTTTGCTGATAAGCTTTTGAGTACCTCTGATCTCATACACAAGAGAGTTTTGAAATTCTGCTTATATTATTATATTGGGCGTAGTAAGGGCTGGCAGGGTAGAAACTTTATTAATATTAATCTTATACAAAATGCTGAAAAAAATGAGTTCATTTTTTCGCTAATAAAAAATGCTGCAATTCAATTTTCTTAATGGTACGCCCTATACTAGGCCTTAATAAGCCCAACATAATAGTATAAATAGAATTACAGGTACTCCTCTTATCAACAAGCCTCACTTTTTTAAAAATACCTCATTTATTTCGTAAACGGTTAATTTTTCTGCCCTGCCACTCTAACATGGTATCATGAATATAATTAGGTGGGTAACTGAATAAAGGAAAAATATAGGGTGTTCTATTTAAAATAACGAAGTTAGTCTGGTCGATAGCCCAGTGGGTTAAGGAGCGAGGTGGCAATCGCGATTAATCACACGGACATCGCATCACCGGGTTCGAATCCTAGCTCCGGCACTGGCACTGTCGGAGGAAATGGTTGTATGTCCGCGTTTTTTTAAATGTGTAACCCTCTTCCGCACAAGCCCTGGCTTCTGGAATTGGGGGTTGTCTAATTTCTGTGGTGTGGTGTTTATTCCAGGCCAATGAAAACGGAATGCTCTGTATAATTCGATATATTTTCAGGTTATGCAGAATTGAAAAGCAAGAAAATAATCTGCAAACACAATCTTTCTTCCATTTCAAATACAGCCGTATCGACCATATTCAGAACGTTGACACATCCTGTATAGTAAATAAATAGATATAGAGATAAAAATGTTGATTTGTAAAAAACTGAAAGAAAACAAGAATTTCTCTATTCCTTTCCATTACTACTACTACTATTAAGTAAGTCTAAGTTTCAATTCTTTCTATTCATTTTTTAAGACATATAACTGATATATAAATCTCCTCGATGTATCAATATTAATTAATTCGTTTGTTTTCTCAAAATTTTATACTTCTATTTTATTTCAAAATGATCTCAGTAATGCGAATCTCGAACAAAAATTCAATAAAATGAACTACAAGTATATATGTAGGTAGTTGTTAATTATAACGTAATCCAAGTTTATGTAATGTATTATTATTTATTTATGACACCTTCATAATTATTTTTGTCCAGTAAACGGTCAGGCGACCTTGGCTCATAAATTTAATTAAAAAATCCTTCCCAATTCCAACTTTATCTATATTACATTTGACAACGCCGTCGCGGAAAGCAAATTACTTGCTTCGAAGTCGTAAGTAGCGAGGTGATGGCTCATTCAAGGATAGTTCGATTGGCACATCGCATCAAAGAATGCCACGGCTCGGCGTTCCTGCTACGACTGGCCGCAGGATATTTACTGTGGCTCACGTGACGCACCGGACATTATCGGTACCTCCATCTTCTAATACGGTGCAGTGGTACCATCGATATGCGTATTGTTTAAGCAAGTACAGGATATCGAGTTAGCACGGGTGATTTTCTAGGAAATATAAATATATTTTATGAGAAGCCTATTATCCGTATGAAGAAGCCTATGCCTATCATATATTCGAAAAATGACTTTCACACCTTAAACTTTTTTAACTCTTCTCTAAAGTTAAAGGTATGCTCTTGATGTTTATGTAACTTTCATTGCGAAAATATTATTTACGTAAATAAGATGCATGATTTTCCAAAGTAAGGATGTTTGCCAATTTTTTTGCGTTCTCGGTGTTTTTGAAATAATTCGTCATTAGTTGAAATGAGAGAAGGGTGGAATTATGTAGTAATTTAGGTGGGGCACTATTTCTGAGGTTATGTTATGTAGTGAATGTTAATAATTTTATTATCTGTTATTTATTTATCAATAAATGATCATTCAGTATTATTGTTCTTTTCTTATCTTGCGTTATTCAAAAAAATTAGCAGCAAAATAATATAATACATAAAAAAGTGAGGTTAAGATGATTGATGGTAACTAAATTCAACGTGTGTTAGCATATTTTCAGCCTTCACTTTAGTTAAAGAGGGATTGTTTGGAAACCTTTTCAGCCTGTGTAATTGAGAGGAAACAAATAATTATAATATATGTCGATTTACTTTTTGTCAATACATTCTCTAATTATTATCGTTGTATATTAATTATAAGTATTTCCTTTCGAGGATGTTGTGAAACCGACACTGTCCATACACTCAACCAGTTGATTTGCATAAGTATTTATATTAGTCCAATCAAATAAACCACAAATAGAAACAAAAGATAATGCAATATAACTTTGATGAAATGTGCTGAAAATAAGGGTCTTGTACGGTCGTGAGCAAAAAAAATAGGACGTCTTAAACGATATTTTGCTAAAATCTAGTTGTGTACATCTAACTTTAATTTTTGTGACATTGTCAGTTAGTTGTCATAGTTTATTACAAGTGTGCAAGAAACTAATATGTCTCATATAAGCGATTTAGTGAAATCTGAAGTTATTGCTAAAGCAGAAGATGGATGGTCAATGAGACAAATTGCACTGCGTTATAATATTGACAAAAATTCGGTGTGTAACATTTTAAGAAAGTGGAGAATAAAGGGTACGATTAGTAAAAATTCTGGATATCAACTCAATAACAAGATTTGCAATTGGTAAATGCTTTAGTAGAAAATCCGTTTTACTCAGTTATTCAGGCTGCTGAAGAAACAAATTTTCCTGGATCGAGTAGTACTGGTCGCCGGCGAGTAAGAGAATCGGAGCTACGCTGTCATGCAGCAGCACAGAAATACCTACTTAAATCTGAACATAAAGAAACTCGAGTAGGATTTGCGCTTGAATTTTTAGCGCATGATGTAAATTTTTGGAACAATATAATCTTTACAGACGAAAAAACTTTCCAGTCAACACACAACGGTCGTATTCTTATTTACCGCCCTCCGAATACTCGATTCGATGAGAAATATATATCTAACAATGATAAAAGTGGTAGATTTTCCATCAATATGTGGGCTTGGATATCGGCACGTGGTCCTGGTGTTTTGTGGCATATTGAGGAACGATTTAATAGTGAAACGTATATTAGGATTTTAGACAATTTATGCTCTGTCACAATTATTTCCTAATAATGAGTTCATATTTCAACAAGACAATTATTCCGTTCATACTGCTCATACCGTAACTAACTGGTTTCAAGATAATAACATCAATATTCTTAACTGGTCCAGTCATAGTCCAGATCTTAACTCTGTGGAAGAAGTATGGGGACTACTCGTAAGAAGTATCCAAAAACAAAATGTGAGACCACGGAATGCCGAAGAATTTCTGGAAATAGTAAATAATGCATGGGAAAATATTATTACTATTGATTATTGTATAAGATTATTTAATTCCATGCCAAACAGACTTATAGAAGTTATAAATAGAAATGGTGCAATAATGAAATATTAATAGTTAGTTTCTTGTTAAGTATGATATCCTTTGTCCTTTGATTCAGGATTTCTACTAATCGTACCATTTATTCTCCACTTTTTTTAAATATTACACACCAAATTTTTGTTAATGTTATAACGCAGTGCAATTTGTCTCATTAACCATCCATCATTTACTATAGCAATAACTACAGCATTAAAATAAAAAATAAATTAAAAGTGATATCTGTTTTATTTCGGCTACTCATTACATATTCAAATAGATAGAGACAGATTTGCATTAGAAAAAAAGTTGTCCTATTTTTTTCTGCTCACGACAGTACCAAGGACAAATATTGTGCAGAAAACACCACCTTACAAGAATTACCTTAGAATTTTCTCATATTTGATGCTATTGAGTCACTGCATTGCATATTAGATGCTAACGTATTAATTATTTGCAATATCCCTGAATATAGTGATTACCCCTTGTGTAAACCACTAATTTTGCCCAATTTCTAAATCTGGAGCAAAAGAATAAGGTTTTGAACCAAAATAATATTAATTAATAATATTAGATCTACTGTATAGTAACTATAGTTGCTGCTACATATCTTGCGCTGATAACACTTTCGTCATCGAAAAGGCCCATCACCCGGCACTTATTATCAAATTAAAATTTGCAAAAACGAATAAAGGAACATTTCATTTGGGTTCTAGATATGACCTTTACGAGAAATGTAACTTCAATTTACTTTATAACGACAGTATGTGTCTTGATTGATTGGCAGGTACTTTCTAATTTTTCCAATGCAAACGGTATGCTTATTGATTTTTATAATATATTAAACCCATTGCTTGATAAGCATGTCCTTAGGAAAAGAGTTACTTCTAAGCAGTATTCTCTGTGGTTTGACAAAAAAATTAACTTAAGAGGTAAATTGTTGGGCAAGTACAAAAATCAAACAGTGGAGAAGATTATAGTCAATTTAAAAATGTCAGATCTGAAGTGTAAAATCTCTTATGAAAGCAGCTTATAAAAATTATTTGAAATCAGTTGAGGACAAACTGTGCACTAATCCTAAAAAATGTTGGTCTCACATACGCTCGAAATCTAACTCTACGACTGTGCCATCCAGTATGAATTATAATGAAACTCAGTTAAACGAACCGACTGAAGTTGTCAACGCTTTCGCTGGTTATTTTTCTGATGTCTTCTTAAACAGAAAAAACAAAAGCAATGCTCCATGTAGTCAACTTCTAGACAATGAAAGCAGCAATACTCTATATTTTTCTGAAATAAGTGAGAATGAAATAACTAATGCCATCAAGAGAATTAAAGGATATTTTACTATGGGTCTAGATTTGATAACTGCATTTTTAATAAGAGATTGTGCAATAGTCTTCGCCAAACCGCTCTACATTATATTTGATTTTATACTAACATCCTGCGAGCTTCCCCAATTGTGGAAAGAAAGCAGAATATGCCCCGCATATAAGAAATTATCTAGAAATGTTAGCAATTACCGACTAATTTATATTATATGTAATTTTTGCAAAATTTTTGAAATCATCATAATATTGCCATGTATATATCCACACAAGATACTTGATATCCGCACTTCAGTATGAATTTATGTCTGGGCGCTCTACTATCTCGAACTTTGTTAAGAAAACTCAGCATATTTCTGAGGTAATTGATGAGAAAAATCGGGTAGATGTCAAATACACTGATTTCTCTAAAGCTTTTGACCGTCTCGACAATGTTGATGTCAAAACTTGATACATTCGGTATTTCAGTTAATATGCTTAATCTTTTTAGATTGTATCTTAATGACAGGTCACAGTTTGTTTAATATCGTAGTTTCAGATTTGAAAAGTTTTAGCAATCATTAGGAGTTTCACAAGGTCCGATTTTGGGGCCGTTACTTTTCATTATATCATCTACCTTTAAATAACAGTAAATGCAATATTATGTCATATTCTCGACGTAAAACCATTGAGTTATTTGACTATCTTACCTACAGCCCGTACTAATTTACTCATTCGGTGCTTCACCTTTTATCAAATTAATCAAAATTACCATATGTACGAAGAAAGACTTTATATATTTGCTTGCACTTTCCACTCAATTAAAACACTGTTTGTCTGATTTGTTAACTTATGCAATAAGAAGTTTTTAATGTATCTATTTATTTGTGTTGTGGGTTTGTATATTTCCGTTTATAATAATTTTTGTTTGTATTTTAAGTTTTATAATGCCTTATATATTAAATGTATCTACTTTTTGTCCTTATCCTGTAATTAAGCTTTAGTCCCGTCGGCTGTTGTAATTTAAATAAATAAATAATTATTTTATTTTTAAAACTGTAATTCAAACTTTACCATTTGCACGGATGGTGGTATATTTTGGCGTAAGAAAGATGTGACATAATTCTCAGCAAATTACTTGTTTAAATGGCCCTGTGTGTTAAATAGAGATGGTTAGTTATTATTATGTATTATTGTTAATATACTAATGGACCGATCAAGGTGAAACTTGTTACATGTTTATATAGAATACAAAACTTGCAAATATTTAAGTAAATTCTACGTCACGTGTCGATGTTAAAAATAAAGAAAATACATTGTTTAAATAAACGATATTTGTATTTCGTAAAACCGCTTTAATAACTATAATTTCACGTTAATCTAGGCGTTTTAGAGTTTTGCTGGCAAATTCGTGCCCTACGAATAAAGTTTTTTTTGATCGTTTATTTGGATATCTTGAATAACACTTGGTAGTTACGCTACGATACCCCTGGAGGATTCGTGAAAACCACGCCGTATCTCCAAAATGTTTAGGCGTACGCAAAAAATTTATAGAATCTTTAAGGTAGAGAATTTACAGATGTACAACTTTTATAATAGGTGTTGTTCCAGTTTGGGCCATAAAAACTGAGTTAATCGCGAATCCGCGGTTTCCGCGACCTTCCGACGCGGTTTTCACGAAACCCGACAGGTATATCGTGGCGTAACAACCAAGTGTTATTCAAGACGTTCAAATAAACACAATTAAAAAAAATCGTAGGGCACGAATTTATTACAGAGGTCAATTGTACAGCTAAAATGCCTGGAGTACGTGAGATAAAGATTTTTAAGCCAAAAATATTCAATCTCAAAAAAAATTCAATTCAATCTCAAAATTTTTTTTTTACAAATTCTTACAAATTGATTTATAACCCATAAAGCAAGAAAGCATTGTCAAAATTATGGGCAAATACAAAATATCCAAAAATGTCTCTGCAGTAATTTGGTTCAATTATTTTAAAATCTGGGACAAAGATATATGTGATTTCAAACAAAAAATGAAATATTTTAAATTTGATTTATTACTGCCGCCCTCATATATCACTGGGAAGTGTTACAAAAATATATTGACAATAATAGCCAAAGTATGTGTAAAAATAGAACAAAACAAACATAATTTTCTCCCATTCGCCTGCCAATTATTTATTTTTCTAATGAATTCTTACTAGAAGACATTTAATGCTTAAAGAAATGACTGCATAATGAAATATAATAACAAGACCACTATACGAATAAATGTACAACAATTTTCTAAACTAAGACGAAATATACATGTTCAACGTATTTGTTAACATAGTGATGGGTTCTCAAAATGTCCTTCCATAAGAAGCTGATTTTATACACAAAAATTATAAGGAAAATTTTCCATAAAATGATTCACAGAGAAAACATATATTATATATCTGGCCGATAGCCGATAGAGGTGGCAATCACGATTAATCGAACGGGTATCGCGCTACCGGGTTCGAACCCCGGCTCCGGCACTGGCACTGTCGGAGGATATAGTTGTATGTCCGCCTTATTCAATGTGTAACCCTTTTCCGTACAAGCCTCTAGCTTCAGGAATTGGCGGTTGTCTAATAAATAAATAAATAAACACCCCCAATTCCAGAAGCCAGACTCCTCCTCCTAATAAATTTAAATAGCATATTTTTAAGAATGTTTGAAAATAATATAATTTGTAAAGTTATGTCAGGAAGTTACAGAAGTCGTAGGGTTAGGGTTTGTGAGTTGCTGATTACGATTAATAAATTTAAAATGGCGATTCCAAAATGGCCGAGCAAAACAAAAATGTTATACTTAACTACTTGTATATATACTTATTTCATGATATATACAAATATTGATAGTGTAAGAGAACGAATAGATAATGAGTATACAGTTTACTGTTTTTTTACATTTAAAAATTTCCGTAATGTAGTTTTATTTAAATGTGATAAAAGCTGTAGTAGTGCTATATATCTGTGCCTCTCTATCTCCACAGCCTTTTTTTAACCCACGGGAAATCATTTGTAAAACATTATCTAGAGCTGGATGCTAATTTTTAAAATTTAGTTATTAATAAGTCACGATAGGTTCAGCCCCATTTTCTATACTGTACTTGATAGTACACTTTTTTAAATCGTCATAAGCTGTATGTATTACAGGGGGTTAAAAACATAAATTAACTTTTTGATTTCTTCAAACGAGGTTATGTAAAATAATTTTAATCTTCTATTTTGATTCAACAATTTTTTCGACAGTTTTATTTTTTCGAACGAAAAGTTAGACAAAGTTAGAACCACAAGTACATCTATATCCTCAGATACAACAACGACATTTACAAGATACATTAATTGTTGTTTTCACAACAGCATTGATAATTGCTTGAAACATCTGAGGTCCTGAATTCTTTAGTCCTAGGGCCCTGGAGAGAGTTGGAAGCTTAATTTATTCCATTCCTAAGCTGCCTGATGAAATAAGAAAAGCATCTTGTACCCAATTCTATCCACTGACACATAAACTGATTTCTCAAATTATAAAAAGTTTTTAATCAATCTTCATTCTCCGGCTTCTACCAAATTACCGAATAGATTTGATCTTCGTGGTCTTCACAAATTTGCAATAATGTTACCCATTCATTCATATGAACTTCAACGCAGCCACAAAATGAGTTTCACCGATTATTCATTCTGCGAAATATCAGTATCCTCTCCTCCTTTCTTTATGTCAAGCTCTTAATAAGTAAACATAACGAAAATGTTTACGTTTTGAGTTGCAGGTTTTACTTTTGAAAGTAAATTATAGCAACATTTTCGTTATGTTAAATATACAACGTCTATTTATGACAGATATCATGTAGGTTATTAGAATCTTTACTAACCCAGTCCAGCAAATATTTTCAATAAAATCTGCTATAACTCAATTTGGTAAAAGTCGAATTTACTTATTAAGGTACTTATTATGTAAAATTGACTAGAAGAAGATACCTCAAATTTAAATTTACCAAATGGTTCTAATTTATATTTAAATTTATGTAAATTATACCAAGAAATCTACCTCATACACAAATCTGCTTAAAAGTAACTTTAACCAGTTCAAATGTGCTTTTAGAGGGCGGAATATTAAAACGTAATATTTTTAGTCACAAACTTCTCTATAAAATATTATACTATAAGAAACGTAACCAGACTGCAACCAACAGCTACTCTCCGGGCTATGTGCTCCGCCAAGCGCTGAATTTCAAGTTACAAGCCTGACGCATTAAATGTAGTAATACCATCAAAACGCTAATGCTTTGATTGCAACACATACCAGCCGAAAGACTGATGCCACTTAAAGGAGCTCTCGTGCCTACCTTGCACTGACAAGAGCCAACAGCTCGAAACTGCAGTCTGCAAGTGTTGTGTGACGACTGGCACGAGAACTCCTTTAAGTAGGATCAGTCTTTCGGCTGGTGTTTGTTGCAATCGAAGCATTAGCGTTTTGATGGTAATATGCAATTATTACACTTAACGCGCCAGCTTGTAACCGCTGATGTGTGAGCGTTGAAGGGTCGAAGGTCTGTTTCCACATTTTTCGTGAATATCTTGAAAACAGCGGTCTCTAGCGGAAAAAGTGTCATACACAAAATTAGAACAAATGAAAGTTTCTACCAAAATAGTTGTATTCATTTTTTTCTCTACGATCAATACTTACTGAGATACGGGGGGTGGAAAAATGGAAAATTCTGACTTTTTAAATAATCTCTACTGTCAAAACCATCAATACATTTGGGCTATGTCGAGCCCTTGTCCGTGGCGTGATAACGACGACCGAGGTCAGCTTCCTCCATCCTTTATTGTGCGTTACCGGTTGTCACCATCCTGAGACGCATCTGTGCAGTTGCCGATCTTCACGCTGTAGATGCAATCTATCATGAGAATTGCCACAATTTTTTTTTTATAGAGTCTGAACGAACCTCGAGAAAAAGAGGACGCCCAGAAGATGAAGGATCTGAGGCAATGGAGGAGATATTTCAATACATTGAAGCAAATGGTGAGTGAAAGTTCTCCTTGGACGAGTTATTAGAGCAAGTTTCGGGAACATTACCTACTACAAATATTATCAAAGAGAGAATGAAGGACAGATATAAAGACCGCATTGTCTTCAGCCGAATAAGCAATAAGAAAACTGTTGTGTGCTTTCGCGCTACAGGTGAAAAAATCTTGAATGATATGTGGTATTCTTCGAGGTCCAAAGACCCACAAACAGAACAACAGAGAATCGTCAGAATAGCAGTCAAAATAATATTGGAGAATATTGAGTCAATGACACTTCCACCTGCTGAATAATTTTATAGTAGCACAAAGGAAATGGTACCGGATACGCTCCGGGCCTTTATGGACTCCTTAACAACAACGAAAAAGGCGAAACTTAATCTAGAAAAGAAGCTGACTGGTATATCACATGCCCTAATTGCTGCCATTCGCCTCGATCTTTTGTATCTCCTATCCTACACAGTTCGCCCTGTTCATCCACAGAGAGTTTGGATAAAAAAACTTGGTTGAGCTACTTGCAAGTTTGGGATTAAGTGGAAATTATCGCGAAGGTCAACAGCTAGTACTATCACTTGCCTACCTCCCTGAAATGCCTGCTCCAAGCTCCAAAGGAAATATTCTGTCAATACATCTTCGACAATGCCGATTTCCTCACCAAAGCAGACCCAGTAACTCCAGATACCATTTTCAATAATATTTTCTGCCAATGTTCCACTAGATGTGGAGGTCGTTGTGGATGCAGGAAAGATGGGTCCAGTGTTTGATGGTGTACTGCATGTGCCACGGCACATGTACCAATTTCGCCTCAGCGGAAGATTTACTCGACGATTATGAATATTTCGATGACCTTGACGATTTTCTCTTTTAACATTTACATGATCATTAACCATCAACGACTTATTTTTGCTATTTTTTTTATCGGCATCGACATCTTTGGTCATTAGCCGCTTTGCTCTCCTATTGGATGATTATATTTTGCGCAATAGATTTGTTTGTCTTAGATAACTAATCACTTTTATCATATTTCTTCCATTGGTCAAGCATTCAATTAGTGAACCTGGTATTTGCAGTTGGTCGCGAACATTATTGTGGTCTGGGCAGTTCAAGGGTATGTGTTTCACTGTTAATCTGCAATGGCAGGTTTGGCATCTGGGCCGTGCAGCCCCAAAAGAAGATGGCTAGATGTGAGGTGGGTATGACCAATTCTCATTCGCGTAATGGATACTTCTTCTCTTCGAGTTAATTTACAGGGGAAAAACCATGGTTCTATGAATGGTTGTATTTCTTTTAATTTAGATTCTTCCCTGTTCTATTCATTTTGCCATATTACCTTCAGTTTGGCTTTAAAGTGGGCTTTTACATCACTTGGGCTTATCTCTATGTGGTCATCTCGCTCTTCACTTATTACATTCTTTGCTGCGTGATCTGCTCTTTCATTGCCAGTTATTCCAATATGGCTTGGAATCTAAATGAATATACATTTTTTCCCCAATTCTTGCAAGCTGTTTTGTATAAGAATTTTCTGGACTAGATGGTCAAATATAAATGCATTTTTGATCGCTTGGATGGCGCTCAAAGAGTCCGTGCATATTAATATCGTATTAAGTACAGCCGTTCAGAAAATATCAGCCCCTGCCATATTGCGTATAGTTCGGCAGTGAAGATACTGGCCTAGTGATGGAGGGTCCATGCATGTGTTTCTCCGAGGTTTGAGATGGCACTTCCCACTCCTTGATCGGTTTTCGATCCATCGGTATGAATAACCATTGAATTGAGATACTGGTTTATGATTTCGAGAAATTTTGACAAGTAAATTATCGGATTTATGTCGCTCTTTTTATGTTCTGTATTATTTTTACTATTATTTCTAAATTTGTTGTACACATTCACTTTACTCCAAATTAAGCTAGTTTTTCGGACTTTGCAATATTTTCACCCCCCTTATCTCGGTAAGTATTGATCATAGAGAAAAAAATAATAGAACTATTTTGGTAATAAATTTGATTTATTTTAATTTTGTGGACGACAGTTTTTCCGCTAGAGGCCGCCGTTTCACGAAAAATGTGAAAACGGATCTTTCGAAAAACCTTCCTCGCAACGCTCACACCCCAATGGTCAGGACTTTTAGTATGTTGTTCAGGAAGGTACCTCCTACCACTGTACTAAAATCTGGGACTACTGACTACACGATCTATTTCCGCCCATTTAGGTGTAATTGTACCTATTTTGGTCAATATAACCAACTTTCGACCTAATCTCATTCTCCACTTATTTCGAATCCACGGCGCGTCAACGTATATTTTACTTAAATATGGTTAAATCTAATTCTGCGACTAAATTTATTATATAACTTAGGTAGTCTCGACGTTAAATTAAACCAAAATGTTTGCTGGGAGATATATCAGTTTGATTGATGGTGACTTTCATTTTGTTTCTGAATGTCTGATGGCTCTTTGAGATGTATTTTTGTTCTTTCCTATTATTTGGACTTTCTACCACATGTATTATTGTCCTCTTCAAAAATAAATCACCGAATCTACAAAATAATAGAATTATTGGAAAGAAGCCTCTGCGCCCGTGACGTTTACGCCAAAAGAATAGTCAGAGGTTATGTTTTGCAAATAATATAAATCGGAATAAACACAGAAATAATGTATTTTGCTGACGTTTCGGAAAGTAATCTCTTTCCGTTTTCAAAGCTTTTTTTGGAAGAACTCTTATTTTGCTGTGTATGTCAAATACACAGCTTTAACATTCTGTTTATGTTATTTCCATAGATACTTACTACTTACACAGAACATAGAACTGATGATATTTTCTTTTAGATAATGTTGAGTTTGTTAAGTTCTTCTTTTAACATTGGTAGCCAGGTTGTACAAATATCTACAGAACAATTCGATACGTCTTCAATTAATAAGATCATTGTTGATTCTTTAATTTTTCATTTTTTGGTATCTGCTTCTTTTGTTAAAATTTTTGCCAAGTCCCAGTTTATTCTATGTCCGTTTTCCCAAGCATGTTCACAAATCTTTGATTTCTGAATTTCATTCTTTCTAATGTAATTCTTGTGCTCATCCAACCTCACACTGAAAGATCTGGATGACTCACTCACATAACATTTATCACATTCGCACGGGATTTGTAAATACAGTTTTTTGAATTCTGCTCCCTGTTTGTCGGTTTTGTTTTTGTTAAAATACATCTTAAAGTGTTCCCCGTATGAAATATCGTCCTAACATCAAATTTGTCACCTATACGGCGTAGCTTTTCCGATAATCCGTATACATAAGGAATTATTGCTGTATAATGACGTTCAGGTTTTTGTCGTACCTGATTGTCCCTATTTTAAACATTTATGAAAACTCTATCAACAAAGGCTTCAGGATATTGATTTTGTACTAGAACCTCTTTGATAAATTTTTTCTCGTTATTTAATATTTCATTATTAGATGAAATTATTTTGGCCCTATCGTATAAACATTTTACAAAACCCCTTTTAACTTTATTGACTGATTTGATTTAAAATTTAGATATCTATTAGTATGTGTTCGTTTTCTATAAACGCTTGTTTCAATTGTATTATTTACCTTTCTAATTTAAACATCTAAAAATGGTAGTTCATTCCTACTTTCTACTTCTAATGTGAATTTAATAGACGGTTCCTTGCTATTTACATTTTCCAAAAAACTATCTAGTAAATCGACACCATGAGGCCAAATTTCAAAGATGTCGTCAACATATCTCCACCAGACAACCGGTTTGTTTATACAATTTTGAACATGTGTGTTCTCAAAATTCTCCATAAATATGTTCCTTAAAATTGGTGATAATGCAGATCCCATAGCCATACCAAAATCCTGCTGATAGAACTCATTGTCCAATTGAAAATAGGTTGTTTTTATACACATTGTAAAGAGTTCCATTATGCTATTTACACTTAATTTAGTTCTAGTTTCCAAATTATTATCATTTAGCAACCTGTCTTTAACTATTTTTAAGGTCTCATCTACCGGAACATTGGTAAAAAGACTAACTACATCAAAACTAACCATCAGGTGTGATTCATGAATATCGTTTTCATAAATTTTTTCTATAAAATGTTTACTATTTTTAATATATGAATCGGTATTTCCAGATAATGGATCAATAATTTTAAGTAAACATTTTGCCAAATTATGACATGGTGAATTAATAGAATTAACAATTGGTCTCAAAGGAATATTTTGTTTATGTGTCTTTGGTAAGCCATAAAAATGAGGAGGCTTACTATGATGTGGTGTAAGTTTTGTTGTTTTTCTTTAAGAGCATAGTCTCTACTTGCTGTTCTAGCTTTTTCTGGCAAGCTGTAAAAGAATTGTAATGTTCATGGACTTGAGTTTTTCAATTTTTATTTCCAATTTTTCAATTTTAATGTCATTCCGTAAATTTTTCAGATAAAGATTTATTTTCGTTTCCTTGTGATGTTTTTAAAATAAATTAGTTTATAAAATCACTACTACAAAGTGCTACTAAAAGTTCTAGTGTTTTGCCATTTTTATTTTTCTTAGTTGTTTGTTTCTTCATATTTGCATACATTATATTTTATTTAAAAATCATAATTTTTATCAATAAGTGTTAGGTACTTTAAAGAAGAAAATAGGAATATGTAAACCAACTTTTGATCCAAGGCCTTTTTCAATTCTTTTATTCCACTGCACCCTATAATAATTAAATGCAAGTAAAATTTTAAACACGAATCGAATGAAATTTATACCAAAAAGAAGAGGCGAGGCGAAATGTCGGAGAACATTGGGCAATATCCGTTAAAACAAAAATAATTATCGAAGAATTTCAAGTGCTCATCTATTGGCTGGCAAATTCAATGTTATGCAAGTTATTTGTGACGCCTACGGCACTGCGAGTGAGTCACGGGCATCGGAGTACCACAGATTTTCAAGGTGCACCACCCCGACCATCAGGTATCCAAAGTGACGTCCGGCCGCACGCCGCAGTCCACCCAGTGATATATTTGTATTCGTCACATAAGTCAGCTTAGCCATGACTGACGATGCCTGCTGAGCCTGCTACGAGTTAAATGAATCGTGGTGTTCAGTTGTTCGACTGAGAGCGGCCCGTACGATTCGCTGCCTACCTGTAGACGCGAGTGCAATGTCGGTGTGATGTTCCGGTGGCTCGAACGTCGCGTGTGTCGAAACCGGAAGTCGAAGAAGTGCAACAAGTGCGATGAAGAGCCGAGCGAAAAGCACGCCGTACCCAGCCATCAGCTCATCCTATTGGCAACCGGCGCCAGTTCCTAGTCCTTATTTGACGCCAGGTATGAGGAAGTGATTAGTAATTAATTTTAGTGGTGGTTCTCTGGACAGTTTTCCTATTTTTGTAATGAAGCGTCTGTGTGATAGTTTTCTTTAAGAACCAAATTGAAAAATGAGTGCAATTTTAAATGGTTTTTTAACATACACAAGAAATTAGTTCATTTCTTCTGACACACGTGTATACATACACACACATACTTATACATAAAATTGCCAAAAATCCAACAAGAGTTGATGCAGAAAGTCACAATATATAAGTTATTAGACTGACGATAAATTAGGTAAGGAGCCGAAGTAATCAAAATATTCGTCATATGTATAAGACGCATTTTGCAAAAAAATATTTTTAAATATGTTTCTAATCATATCGACATTTTTTGAGTCATTTGGTAACACGTTGAAAATTTTAAATGATTGGTATAAGAAAGAGTTTTGCGATTTGCTTAGTCTATATTTTGGTAATCTTAAATTTGTTTTTGTTCTAGTATTATGGTAGTGTATATCCTCCTGCTTGGTAACTTTATCGTCACTTTTAAATTTTTTAACATGACACAAACATTCATATCTGAAACATGATGGCAGGGTTAAAATATGAAGACTTTTAAAGAGCGGTTTACAATGATCGTCATATTTAGAATCCGCCATTATTCTTACGACTCTTTCTGTAATTTAAAAATTTTATTTAAATGGCATGATGATTCCCATACTATCAATCCATATGCCTGTAGAAAATTGAAAATGAGCCACTCTTAAGCAATCATTTGTTGTTTTATTGCTAAATTGCCTTATTACGTAAATCGAAGTGATAACCGTTTTGATAAGTTGTGAATATCGAATGAAAAAATTAATGACGTATCCAAGTACACACCGAGGAGTTTAATAGGTTCACTGTGTACTTCATTATTTTTTGTTGAAAATTGTAAAGTTTTGGTTTTATCAATATTTATAGTAAGATAATTACTCCTCGACCAATTTTTTGTTAAGACTATCGGTTTCTTTACTACTAACATACAAGTTTGGAAAAAGGTTGCCTCTTAGCAAAAATTTGGCACCGTCAGCATATATTATTGGGCACATCAGGAGCCAAATTGAATGACAGATCATTAATATAGATGATAAACATCACAGGACCTAGGACAGATCCCTGTGGTACCCCGTAATTAACATTGGAAAGTTTGGACACTTTACCATTAAATTTAATACATTGTTGACGGTCTGCAACATAGGACGTAAATATACTTCAGATATTTCCTCTGATCCCACAATCTAATTTTTGTGTCAAAACGCTATGGTTAACAATATCAAACGCCTTGGACATGTCATAAAATTTAGCAGAGCATCATTTTCGTCCCTCAAAAGCTTCTATAATACATTTCGCAGATGGCCTTAATGGACTTCCTTTATCTATATCCAAATTGAGCACTAGTTAGTAGGTTATTTTTTTATATTCTAGCAGTCTGTTTCTTAGAACGATTTCAAATATTTTGGAGATGACAGGTATAATAGAAATAGGCCTGTAACTGTCTGTATTATTAAACTTAAAACATCGGCTAAAAATAATTTATTTTGTATTGTCTGAAAGTTATTTGTGGCATTCTACGAATATTCTTTCCTATTATTTGGGTGTTCTACCACATGTATTATTATCCTCTTCAAAACAAACCACCGAATCTACAAAATAATAGAATTATTGGAAAAAAAGTCTCTGCGCCCGTGACGTTTACGCCAAAGGAAAAGTTAGAGGTTATGTTTTGCAAATAATATAAATCGGAATAAACACAGAAATAATGTATTTTGCTGACGTTTCGGAAAGTAATCTCTTTCCGTTTTCAAAGCTATTTTTTGGAAGAACTCTTATTTTGCTGTGTATGTCAAATACACAGCTTAAAGATTCTGTTTATGTTATTTCCATAGATACTTACTACTTACACAGTTCTATGTTCTGTGTAAGGTATAAGCGGAAGTGCCAGCTGCTTGTAATTAATTTAGTTGGATTGGTCACACCGACATTAGTAATTTTCCAAATTTTCAAAATTTTCTGATGCGTACTTTTCTCTATATCGATCGATTCAGTTCCCGGTGAGACACCCTGTATAATACATTATACCATTATATTAGGAAATATATTAATAAAATAGTAACCCTAGAAAATATACCCCATGCCTTCTCATCTAATTTTCATTCAGAATCACTGTACCTGTAGGTTTAACACAAAATTAATTCAAATCGCAAATCTCGGACCGCTGACACCATTAAATTCTTCAGATTTCGCTGACCGACGTAATGGCACAGAGCCTACAGACGGCTTATCGTTCTTGACAAAAGCCGCAAGGTTAACGATTTAAGAACGACAAATTTAAGACCGCAATCTGTCAAAATTTGTTTAGTTGGCATTAAGTAAGTGTATTTATGAACCAGTAAGTGGCTTCAAAGAGAGAAAATAATGTAAATTAATTCCTTTAATTAAGTGCCTGTGGGCTCAATGTTACACAAGTTCCCGAAAATAATCCTTTCAGATATATGGGTGAATTTAGTAGGATGGAGATACATAATATATGAAGCCTTCCACATACTGAACCATTTTAGATCAATATGAGGCAGTCGGTGGTAGTAATATCGCGTACCGTTTAAATTTTCTTTGGTAACTTGTAACCAAACGCGGTTTTAATGTATTTATTTTTATGTCATATAATATAATTCATTCAGCAAATATCTTGGATATAATTACTTTCGTGAGGTGGTTACTTTTAAAATTAATTTAGCAGGAGACGAAAACACTAATCAAACGTATGCCTTCGCTCTTAATTTAATTTCAAACAACTCTGTTCTTTAATGTGAGGTAGATCGGTTTATATATACAATTTCAAGTTGTATTAATATCCTTAACTGTATCTTACTCTATTTCTGGAAAGCAGCACTATAACGAACCTACCGATAAACCTATAAGTACTTTATGGCCGACCATCACATGCACAGCATGAGCGGTTACGACTCAGGAATTGAATATTTTGGAACATAAGTTTATACATCCTATTTTAAAATCATCCCCATACACATCACACCTCCCCCAGAAATTTATACGCTTTCTGTCACGATATATCCTCACTAGTAGATTGTCCAGCAGATAGGTATCTCATACATTTAGGCAGGGTGAAAGTATCTACTTTAAGAAGCAACATAACAGCAAATAAAGCATAATCTGCCATGTCTGGGGTTGATCACTTTCCGACAGCCTATCTGGGTAAGCTGTCATTTTACATACTACTTCAATTTATCCAACTATTTTCTACTATACATAATTATTTATGTGTAACATAAATATGAAATATTTATCTTCTTTTTGCTTCTATTCTACTCTTTCATTGTGTCTTTTTTAACATTTTCACTCTTCTTTTTTGAACTACCCTCTTCATCGGTTTCGTAAAATTTTATTTGTTTAAACCGTAACATTTTTCATCATACACTTTCTTTCTATACTCATATCAATTAGGTATCCGAAGAAGGTTTTTCAATGACCTTTCCATATTTTTATTTGGTCTGTTATCAATAGTGGTAGCATACCGTCTCAAATGTCCTACAACTGGAGACAACTGGAATAACAACTGGAATAAAAAACGGACGAGTGGAGTGGGGCGTGTATATTTGTGAGAGAGAAGGGAGAGATGTGGGAGCGCTAGGCTCCTCCCCCGGGATCTCGCTGCACGGCTGCTGAATTGCCGCGCTCGTTTTTATGAATGTATCACGCGCGCGTGCAGGCCCTAATACAGTTAGAGCTTCGGGATAAAAAAGAATCTTGGAAATCTCCCCCACCCCTTTCCTTCCTGGTGAAAAATGACTTTCTAAAAATAATAACAACAATAAATTGGTTATTTCGCAACCATTTATGTATGTATGGCGAAAATTGAAAATACATGAGCGGAAAAATTGCAGCAGTTTTAATTTAATTTACGTTTACCATTCCCCCTCCCCCCCCCCCCTAATCAACATAGCGACTTGAAATTTGGACACAGTACTTAGGTCCTGAGTGTCTATCGGGGAAAGAAAAAGAAAGCCGCCAAGTCACTTTCTTTCCTGAAAAACGCGAAAACGGCTCTAGGTACCTTTCCGCCGCAGCGAAAAATCCGTATACAAATCCGTACTTTCAAATCGCAATATCTCAAGAACCACTGGACCGATTTCGACGAATGAAAATTCAGTTTGCGCGCTTTCGCGAGCCCATCATTTTATCTTTACTTTTTCGATCCGTATCAAACTAAGCGAGTTATGTCAGAAAAACTGATTTTCCCTATTTTTACATGTAAATTCATTCATTCATCGTGAGTTACCTGTATGATGGAAGCGTTCGAAAGTATATCCTATATATAAAAAAGATGGTAAGTTTGATATTAGCAATTTTAGACCTATATCCATTATCTGCAATTGTTATATAAAGCTTTGGAAATCTTGCTACATGATTTTCTATAGCATAATGTTTCTTAAAAAAACGTTTCTTAAAATGTTTCCTTAACCGCCTCTCAAGTTACCGAAGTAACCCCCTGGAAGATCTCAAGGATCTTGTGCTAGGCAAAGAGAGATGAGGCCCTACAGTTTAATGTGGACTCCGAACCACTCTTGGGGCAATTTTTTTTAATGAAAAATTGTTTTGCCTTGCGGGAATCGAACCCACTTCGCTAGGCAACTCAGTTTGCTAGCCAGTCGCTGTCCAACAAAATCTCAGTCAATCAACACGACTTTATGAAGGGCCGATCTACTACGACAAATCTGATTTGTGTTAATCAATTTATAGCAAAATCTATAGATATGCAGACACAAACTGATGTTATTTATACAAATTTTTCGAAAGCATTTAATAGACTCGATTTCAGCTTGCTACTTCACAAAGTGCATTTATTCGGCTTCTCTGATGTTCTATTAAACTTTTGTAAGTCATACTCATATGACAGGTCTCAATATGTTGTATCTAATGGTTCTAAGTCTGCTGAATATATAGTAACTTCTGGCATTCCACAGTGGTCCATCCTTGGCCCCCTATTGTTCATTATTTTAATAAACGATATTGTAGGTGTATTGGATGTGAATTGTCTCATTTATGCGAATGATTTAAAGATTGAATTTTATTATTCCTTTTTTAATAAAAGAAATATCTTTTCCATTTCATAACTGGTGTTCTAATTCCACGACGCCTTGCCAGGTCTTGGAGGTTAAATTGACTACACATTAATTCAAATTAGTGAGATAACTCAACAAAAGAAAGTTTAAGGGTATCAAATTTTGCCAATGAAAAGGTCGCTGAATCGATCAACGATATCAGCTCCACCTTTCAGGATATATGTAATTTCTGACTTGTCTGGTTATTTTGATTCCTTGAAGTTTCTGAGCATCACTATGAACTTTTGAGGTAAAGTCCTTCAGATAATGTCGAATTTGTTCGGTCTTGATTTCATAGAACTTAATTTTTCTGCCTAGATTGCATGTTCATGTTGTACCGCTCATGTTAAATTAACCATAATTATTAATCTATTTAGATATTATTTGCGGCATACTACAAATTCTTCTTAACTGTAGGTAATTGGAATATCCAGTAACATATTTTTCGTTAACACCAATAAATATGATATAAACACATCACATAGAGTTGACAACCCCTCCGAAAGGAGGTTAAATATCTGAAAAACGGAGACAGGATCCATATCTACCGACAATACCAGAAGTGGAGCTGGTGATTGAACCCAAAACACGACAGATAGCCTGACCAAGCGTGCTTGTCACCAACTTTTAAGAAAAAGGCAAATGCATACAGTTTAACTAGTAGTCCTTAAGGTTCATATAAATTAAGCCTATTATTATTTTCTTAGATACTTTCGTATTAATGGCAATATGTATCTTGCTTAAGAACTTATCGTAGCTAATTCAAGCTTACGGCAACAAACTTTAGCAGCATGTTGAGGGCAGGATTCTTTCTCACGGCATTTTGATAATTCTTCTATGGAAGCAAAGACCGGTGGTCTTATACGCTCATCCAATGTTCCCGTTTACTTTTTGTAATATCAGTGAAATAAATCATATATTTTCATTTAACCAAACTAAAGCAGAGTTGAGATATATCCGTGCGTTATAACATTTCCATCTCGAAAAAGATGCACGTGCACCGAAACATTTATAATGGCAATGGAAATTAAATGAACACATTTATCCACTCACTATTAAATATTAATTGATATTCACTTAGAGCATCAATTAGTGGAAGGAAAGTATTACTTCTAAGATTAATTTATATTTATTTACATGCAGAACTAAACAAAAACAAAATTTCAAGTGGTAAATGTAATATACAACTGCCCTCGTTCGATTAGAATATGCCAGATTTATTTCTTTTGAGGTTTAGCTTAGTTAGCACCGTAATTATAAAAATTAATTTAAAGGGCTTCAAGGCTCATATCACAGATATTTTGCAAATAGTAAACGTCCACTAATTGAAGGTGAATTTATTGTAAGCTGGAATTTTGTATGTCTACTGCTTCAAAGAATAGGAAGAAAAGCAATTAAATTAAAAATATTTGCCTCATACTGTTATACTTTTCGTTTGTTTATAATATTGAATGTTTTTAAGAACCGGTATCTAGTGATGTCCCAGAAGTTATGATTTTATATGGCATCAAAATACAAATTAAATTTCCTGAGGATGTTTATAATACTAAACGAAACGTCGACAAATTAAAAATTGTGTTTTTTGATAAAACGTTGATCCCAACGCCCACCAAACTCGGCAAACAATAACAACAACGATCATTCCATGTAAGAGATGATGTTTCTCTTGTTCTCTATTTTTATTTTTGAACATTAAATATAAGATGGACCAAAACAATCTTTAAAGTTACACAATAGACACCTATTGAAGAGCATCCACTTTGTATTCTCCTCTACTATTGTTACCTCCTTTCTCTTATTATTTATTTTTGAGAAAGAATTGAGGCAACATATGCGGACGACTAGCTGGTTTAAGTCGGAGCAGAGAGCCGTGGGTCCAGAGCATTCGTAAGAGTGGAGAAACTTACCCTTTCTGATATGTACAGCATAAGCGGCAGATTTCTATTTATTTCGAGAAAAGGAGACAAAGAAAAACTGATGTTAAATTGGGCACCATCTATAGTAAAATAAGTAAAATTGTCTCTTTTTCTCGAATAACCAGTCTGCTATAGATCAGACTAAAATTGTTGGTCAGAGAAATAAAAAGATAGATTAAAATGAATGTTAAAATATATTACATGAAAAATAGACAAATTGGTTTGCAAGACAAATTGAATTTAAAATATATATATATATATATAAAACAAATTTATACCAGTATCCTAGATGGATTATGGTTAAGGTGACTGGTTCTGGGACAGCAATCCAGGCCCACAATTGTCTCTTGTTGCAAGAATGAATCCTAAAGTTTCCTTGGCAATCTACGTCTCTCAATGAAATGGGGTGAAAGTTGTAGAAAATTAACCAACTATGTGGTTTAATGTAAAGATAACGAAATTTTATCTATGAAAGATAAACTGTACAAAAACTATACAGGAATGTAGAAGAAGTATCTCAGAATTTAAATATCTAAGAATATAAGCACGTACAAAATTTATGCAACTTAGCTATGTAAAATTTAAGCAATGTTAGCTATGCAAAACATATTTAAGTTAGCTGCACGAATATAAACAAGTTAGCTGCACGAAATTAATTTAAGCTAGCTGTACAAATATAAGCAAGTTAAAAGTACATATATGAGCAAGTTAGCTGTGCCAAATATATTTAAGTTAGCTGTACAAAAGCTGATTTCATATAAACTATAAATTGCCAAAAAAATGAAAAGGAAAGAGAAAAATATTTTTAAAACCATGCGGTACATATAGTATTTTAACTACTTATTAAATTAAAAAGAATTGACTTTGAATTTAAATTTATTTTAAAAATAATTGAAATTATATCAAAGACAAAATTTGAAGATTAATTAGATTTTTAATGAGTATGAAATTAAATTACCTGTATATTAAACATTTTGTAACTGGGATATAAAAATTGTAATATCAATTACTGAAGTCCACAGTTAAAAATTATATATATTTGAATCAGTACAAAGGCTGCAAGCAAATGAATTCCTGGTGAGTTTTACTGATAAGGTAAAGTTTTTGTCCTGTTTACTGGAAAACAACGCTACCAAAAAAATGTGAGAAATCTAATTCCCTATTTAAATTGAAAGCCATAAAAATATAGAAATAGTACAGGTATGGCCATCTGTCAATGGCCGAGTTAAGCGCAACAACTTGCAGGTCGCAACTTTACAATTTCCTTCACTCACAACGAAAATAGTGGGATATAATCGATAAAAGGAATCTATAATAATAGTTTATTTTATTATTTCCACACCAGCTGATTTGCCTTTGCAATTTCTATTTTGTGCATAACCACAAATATGAACAGATGTAAATAATAAACATAATATTTTTAGTCGCAAACTCCTCTATAAATCCTTATTTTTCTATAAGGAAAGTAACCAGACTGCAATCAAAGTTACAAATCTGGCGCGTTAAGTGTAATAATTGCATATTACCATCAAAATGCTAATGCTTCGATTGCAACAAACACCAGCCGAAAGACTGATCCTACTTAAAGGAGCTCCCTTGCCAGTCGTCATACACCACTTGCAGACTGCAGTTTCGAGCTGTTGGCTCTCGTCAGTGCAAGGTAGGTATGCGACGACCGACATGAGAATCCTTTGACTATAGTACATCCCGGTATTTTTACAATAGCGAGATGTAAAACAGCCAGCAGGCGCCATCTAGCGGTCCAGTGTCTGTTGCAATCGAAAAATAAATAGCCCGACTTGGCTTAGCATAGTTCAAATGTGCTTTTAGAGGGCGGAATATTAAACATAATATTTTTAGTCGCAAACTCCTCTATAAATCCTTGTTTTTCTATAAGGAAAGTAACCAGACTGCAATCAAAGTTACAAATCTGGCCAACAGCTCGAAACTGCAGTCTGCAAGTGGTGTATGACGACTGGCAAGGGAGCTCCTTTAAGTAGGATCAGTCTTTCGGCTGGTGTTTGTTGCAATCGAAGCATTAGCGTTTTGATGGTAATATGCAATTATTACACTTAACGCGCCAGATTTGTAACTTTGATTGCAGTCTGGTTACTTTCCTTATAAAAAAATAAGGATTTATAGAGGAGTTTGCGACTAAAAATATTATGTTTAATATTCCGCCCTCTAAAAGCACATTTGAACTATGCTAAGCCAAGTCGGGCTATTTATTTTTCGATTGCAACAGACACTGGACCGCTAGATGGCGCCTGCTGGCTGTTTTACATCTCGCTATTGTAAAAATACCGGGATGTACTATAGTCAAAGGATTCTCATGTCGGTCGTCGCATACCTACCTTGCACTGACGAGAGCCAACAGCTCGAAACTGCAGTCTGCAAGTGGTGTATGACGACTGGCAAGGGAGCTCCTTTAAGTAGGATCAGTCTTTCGGCTGGTGTTTGTTGCAATCGAAGCATTAGCGTTTTGATGGTAATATGCAATTATTACACTTAACGCGCCAGAGTTGTAACTTTGATTGCAGTTTGGTTACTTTCCTTATAGAAAAATAAGGATTTATAGAGGAGTTTGCGACTAAAAATATTATGTTTAATATTCCGCCCTCTAAAAGCACATTTGAACTATGCTAAGCCAAGTCGGGCTATTTATTTTTCGATTGTAACAGACACTGGACCGCTAGATGGCGCCTGCTGGCTGTTTTACATCTCGCTATTGTAAAAATACCGGGATGTACTATAGTCAAAGGATTCTCATGTCGGTCGTCGCATACCTACCTTGCACTGACGAGAGCCAACAGCTCGAAACTGCAGTCTGCAAGTGGTAAATGACGACTGGCAAGGGAGCTCCTTTAAGTAGGATCAGTCTTTCGGCTGGTGTTTGTTGCAATCGAAGCATTAGCGTTTTGATGGTAATATGCAATTATTACACTTAACGTGCCAGATTTGTAACTTTGATTGCAGTCTGGTTACTTTCCTTATAAAAAAATAAGGATTTATAGAGGAGTTTGCGACTAAAAATATTATGTTTAATATTCCGCCCTCTAAAAGCACATTTGAACTATGCTAAGCCAAGTCGGGCTATTTATTTTTCGATTGCAACAGACACTGGACCGCTAGATGGCGCCTGCTGGCTGTTTTACATCTCGCTATTGTAAAAATACCGGGATGTACTATAGTCAAAGGATTCTCATGTCGGTCGTCGCATACCTACCTTGCACTGACGAGAGCCAACAGCTCGAAACTGCAGTCTGCAAGTGGTGTATGACGACTGGCAAGGGAGCTCCTTTAAGTAGGATCAGTCTTTCGGCTGGTGTTTGTTGCAATCGAAGCATTAGCGTTTTGATGGTAATATGCAATTATTACACTTAACGCGCCAGAGTTGTAACTTTGATTGCAGTTTGGTTACTTTCCTTATAGAAAAATAAGGATTTATAGAGGAGTTTGCGACTAAAAATATTATGTTTAATATTCCGCCCTCTAAAAGCACATTTGAACTATGCTAAGCCAAGTCGGGCTATTTATTTTTCGATTGTAACAGACACTGGACCGCTAGATGGCGCCTGCTGGCTGTTTTACATCTCGCTATTGTAAAAATACCGGGATGTACTATAGTCAAAGGATTCTCATGTCGGTCGTCGCATACCTACCTTGCACTGACGAGAGCCAACAGCTCGAAACTGCAGTCTGCAAGTGGTAAATGACGACTGGCAAGGGAGCTCCTTTAAGTAGGATCAGTCTTTCGGCTGGTGTTTGTTGCAATCGAAGCATTAGCGTTTTGATGGTAATATGCAATTATTACACTTAACGTGCCAGATTTGTAACTTTGATTGCAGTCTGGTTACTTTCCTTATAGAAAAATAAGGATTTATAGAGGAGTTTGCGACTAAAAATATTATGTTTAATATTCCGCCCTCTAAAAAGCACATTTGAACTAGATGTAAATAAATAGTAAAACGTATTGACTATGGTGTGAACTTAGTAAATATATTACATCTTATTGGATATACTAATATAGTAACGAGAAAAGGTAAGGAAAATCACCAAATGTACCCACATAGTAAACAAAAATATAAAAATTGAAAAGTAGATATTTGATGTAACTAAATTTTGTAGACAAATTGTTCATTGTTTCCTGGGATGCTGTGTAGAACGAAATACATAATAATTTAGAAAATGACAGTTCCTAAGATATAAAACTAAGTACATAAATAGTGTGAAATGGTTTAGCAGTTATACATGTAAAATTCTGTTAGTTGAAAACAGTTTCACTTACGAAAACTGAATCCTGCTAAATATCCACAAAACACTAGTTTTTAAATAAAACTGTTAAATGGACCTAGGCTATGTAACACTATATTTACTTAATTTATGAAAACCTCAATTTTGTTGATCTTATTTAGGGATTGCGTATCCACGAAATCGTTACTTGAAAAACCTTTCGTATGTCAATCACGAGTACCATTATACATTTATTTTTTTAATGAAACGATAGTAAAATGCAAATTGTAATGATTTAAACACATGATAGGCTTTGCTTTATTGGTGTATAATTTTAAAACCTCATTATTGTGCAAATGAACAATAACCGATCACGCTATTTATGTTACAGGGTGACATGTTCCATGTGCCCTAATTTTCATTTACAATCTGACTTATAGTACAAGTAAAATAAATTTCTTTAAGGATTGGAAAGGGTAGTCGTTTTTTCTTCTTTGAAGACGGCTACACTTCAAATCTTTTAGCGCCGATCGTGAGTGGCAGTAAAGGACTTTTCTTATTATCTAAAAAACGCACAAAATGCTTTCGCTGGGCCATCCAGTAGGTATTTATATAAATAAGTAAGGAAGGATGTTTATTTTACTGTAAAAATGATGTTTACACTGTGTTCTTATAATGTTTAGGTTTATAGTAATTGCGGTGTGAAGATATTTTTACGGTAACAATCATTTGTACGAGCGACCATTGAAAAAAATAAAACCCAGGGACAAACTCTACATGGCTGAGATTGACCTAAGTAGAGGCTTCTCCTCGCGCGAATAAATTTACTCGTTCTATCTTGCGTTAGGACCAAACAAAATTTTCTGCGCTGTGATGGTAACAAACATGTGGTCTATAAAGAAATCCTGTATAGACCGTGATACTGCTGCAAAAAGTCTCTCACTAGCGCTTTGCTGGCTGTTTGTCAGTAAGTGCAATGGGAAGGGAGGAAGTAAGAGTGTGATAGGAGCAGTCATGTTTCTTATTAAATTAGAATTGAAATTTGACATAGGATTTTTAAAAGGTTTTTTGCTGGCCATACATGTTTTCAGATGTTCTGAAAATTCCAACAATACAATTGACAACAGTTTTGGTGATCAAGTCTGGCTCCCAGGTTGAATTAAAAACCATATCACCTTTCTGCGTGTCATGTATATTTTCCATATTACGCCACAGATTAACGACTTGAATGTATATCACGACACAGCACCGAATTAAGGGTATACTTTAAAGTGGAACTTCTGCGCCTTATATTTTTGATATTACACCTCAGCATAGTTCCATAGAGACGCTGCATAACCCTATACTATTAATCCATTAACCACATTTCAAAATAACCAAATTCATAACCGTAATTAGCTTTAACTACGTGGAGAATTGTTGTCAATTATTTGAAATTTTAGTTAAGAGCCATACTCATACTTAAATTTACCCCTCTTCACCCTCTAAAAAAATCACAGGTAATTAAGGGCACTTTTCAGGATTTCATTACATCAAAGTAGAGATATCCACAAAAATTGAGCTTGGTTAGACTTTTTATGTGTTTTTGTAGCCTTTTTAAATCTAATTTTTCTAGGGTACCTATCGTAGAAAAGAACGTAATCAAATTAATTAAATAGTATTGTGACTGGCTAAAAGTGTACTTGGTCCCAAAAGTTTTGTTAAATTTTTTAGCAAAAGTATTGCTCAAAGAAGTCAATATTACAGGAAAAAAGAAACTTGCACATAGTTTACCAGAATCATGGTATATTTAAACTAAAAGTAATTACTTTAGGTCCTTAAAGGAAAAGGCGGTTATTTCTACTTTTTATAAAACTATCTTACTTCCTCGAATCTTGGAAAGATTGGAACCTTTGGTGTGACACTACGTCTTAAAACTCATTGCCAGTTTAATCACCTCCCGAAGATGTTAACATGTTTAGCGAAATCCACATCAAGTAGTAGATTACAGTGTAATGTTCAAATATTTTGGTGTTTGTAGAAACTATATTAAGAGACTATGTTAAATATGATTAACGTTTTTTCTATTGAGTGCATCTGTGGGCATGGACACTCGGAACAAATCGCCCCAATGACAAACCGGTAACAGTCCCCCTCTGCGTTATATTCTACTTATTTTTATCCATAAATATACATCTCATATCTTTGCACTAAAAGCATATAACTTTTCAACAACAAATAAAATATGTGTCCTAATTACATCCAACGTAAACAAATTATAAAAAAGATATTTTTACGATACCCATATATTGTATATAAAACCGGTTTTATATTTATACTCGTACCTACCTAATAGTAAATAGTAAACTGTTTTAATTTAAAATATGTGGAAAAATAATAGATGGGTTATATTAAAAGTGAATAACCGATATATTATTTGGCAAATTAGTAAATCTTTCTTTTTCGTTAATTTTGATATAATCAAAATCGAAAGAAATAATCTCATGCAATTGATTTATACCATTGTTTATAATAATGAGTTGTTTCGTAAACCTCCAAAGTTAGGAACCTAATTATGTTAACGCCTATTGAGAAAGAAATTTTCTATCTTAAAGTTGATAAAGACAAAATTGAAATAGGCCTTAACTCACCGCAGAGTAAAAAAATACATAAGAAATGCAGCTTTCTTTATTTATTCATTTATAGGTTGCTACACAATCTCTGTAGTGCTTATGAAAGCTAAAATATCTAATATTGTCTGAAAGTTATTTGTGGCATTCTACGAGTATTCTTTCCTTTTATTTGGATTTTCTACCACATGTATTATCCTTTTCAAAGACTAATCACCGTGTCTACAAAATAATAGAATTATTGGAAAAGAGCCTCTGCGCGAAATATCGTTTGTGAATATTTTAAAAAACAGAAATTTGAAAGATGTAACAAAATGATACAGTTGCAAATTCAGGAAATAAAATGCTCCTTATCCTCTATAAACCAAGGCCAATCCTGTTTAAGGCAATAAAAATTCTTAGCAGTACATGAATGGTCGGAAAATGTAGTTAGTGGTGTAAATAATGGAGGAAAAATCGTCCAGACTGAGTAAAAGTTCTGGAAGGGGGGTTGGGGTGGTAATATATACGTTTTTAGGGGTTGGTACTCGTTTTTTGCGATTTGCGGCTAAACTATGCATTCTATCGAAAAATGTTGAATATAAAAGTTGTAGATAATGAAAAAATCTAAAACTTTCTTATTGAACATTATTGACCATAACCTCAAAATTATCGAGAAAAATGCAAAAAAACCGTTTTTTCGGTTTTTAATTTATAACTATCGCAAAAATATTTATATTTTCATGAAAATCGGTGAAAATGTTCCTTTTTGTGTTTCAAACAAGCCCAAATTTTGTCAAAGCGAAATATTTAATTTTCGATGTTCTATGAAGAAAATTAAAAAAAGACCTAATTTTCAATCGAAAAATTTGGTTAGCAAATTTTCGATTAATGAACTTTACTAGTGCTCATTGTTTTCGTTGAAATATCAACTTTAATATAGAATTAAAATATAATATTGTTTATATACAAAATTATCGTTAAAAAGCGAAAAACTGAAAAAACTACTTTTTAAAAATCGAGTTTTCGGTGAAAATCATGAATTTCTTTTTCTTTATTGTAAATAAACGTTTACATTCATAAAAAGCGTTAATTCTCATACAATACTATGTTAAACAAGTAATGTACATGTACCTAACTATTCTCGGCTTTCAAAGTCCCGAAAACATTATTTAAACTGCAATTAAATAGGTAAAAATTCAAAAAACACAAAGGCTGTGAACTGAGAAAATTCGTTATTTTATTTATTTTTTGTGATTTGTAAGTATTTACAAATTATCACTTCAAAGTCTTATATTTGATTATAAAATACAAAAATTAAAAGTAAAATAACTTTATTGAAATCTTTTTTTCTTCGTGGGCAATTCTTCATCGCCAGAATCGATCAAACTTTCGATTTCTTCACGTTCATTTTCTATATCTTCAATTTCTTGGAGTTCTTCTCGATTGTCCAGTTCAGTATGATTATTTTTATTATTATTTATTAGACAGTGTTCGATGTCCTCGAGATTACAATTTTTTTGTACAACGATTTTTCGGTATTAGAACATTTATCAGAACCGTGACAATTTGAGCACAAATTTGTGCATTTTAAGCCATGCTTGCGAACCCACATTTGTTATTACCGCATCCTGTTTCGCAGCTGCAGCAGATAATTTTCAATAAATTTTCGGGAATTAATTTTTGTTCTGTAAACATAGGTACGATACCATTAACGTGATGTTTCCATCCCCAATCTGTAGGCGTTATTTGATTACCAAGCCAACTTTGTATTTGAAAATACACCCTGTAACAATGTTGCTTAGCTGCCCCTTCAGTTGGAGGTAATTTTTCAAATGAAATGAGGATTTAGCAGTAACCGTTCGGTAGAGTTCAAATCTTAAATCGTGTAGAGAATATATTTTTACTTTTGTAAATAGAAGCTATTATTTTTAATCCATTTTCGGTAATCGTTTGTTTGTCTGCATTTGTATTGCAAAAAATTTCTGCAAGATTAGGTAAATGTTTATCGGCCAATAATGATTTTATAATTGTTTTTTTTTCCTTTCCCAGCAAAACTGGAAGTTGTATCGCAGCCAGAAAAACAATGCAAAAATGCTACAATATGTTTATGTAATTTATGTTTAAAACTATTAGAGGTGTAATAAGTATCATTAATATTTCCTGCATCAGGTTTGTGGAAATAGATATTCAATTCATGTGAACTGAATTGGTTTAAAAGAACTAAAGATCTATGTCTTGACCAACAACTACCACTATTTTATCGGAGTTTTTTGCTACTTCAAGGGATGTATTGATAATTAAATGTAAATTACTTGTATAACATAGTATTGTATGAGAATTAACGCTTTTTATGAATGTAAACGTTTAGTTACAATAAAGAAAAAGAAATTCATGATTTTCACCGAAAACTCGATTTTTAAAAAGTGATTTTTTCGGTTTTTCGCTTTTTTAACGATATTTTTGTATATAAACAATATTATATTTTAATTCTATATTAAAGTTGAGATTTCAACGAAAACAATGAGCACCACTAAAGTTCATTAATCGAAAATTTGCTAACCAAATTTTTCGATTGAAAATTAGGTCTTTTTCTTTCTTCATAGACCATCGAGAATTAAATATTTCGCTTTGACAAAATTTGGGCTTGTTTGAAACACAAAAAAGAACATTTTCGCCGATTTTCATGAAAATATAAACATTTTTGCGATAATTATAAATTAAAAACCGAAAAACGGTTTTTGCATTTTTCTCGATAATTTTGAGGTTATGGTCAATAATGTTTAATAAGAAAGTTTTAGATTTTTTCCTTATCTACAACTTTTATTTTCAACATTTTTCGATAGATTGCATAGTTTGGGCAGAAATCGCAAAAAACTAGTACCAACCCCTAAAAACTTATATATTACCACCCCAACCCCCCTTCCAGAACTTTTACTCAGTCTGGACGATTTTTCCTTAATTATTTACACCATTAACTACATTTTCCGACCATTCGTATATTGCTAAGAATTTATCGTCTATTACGATATTTTATACGGTTTGGCCCTGGTCTAATATAGCAATTCCAATATAGGGTACGTTTTCCCATCACAACACAGTTATCGACTATTTCAACCTTGTGACGGTAACAATATGTTTCCGAACTTTAAGGCTATGAACAAAAATGTATTAACTATTTCATCAGGTAAACCACCTGCTCCAGAAGTCTTATATATTATCTTTTGCTACTAACTAAAAGATACAGGTGTCGAAAAACAGATTTGAGGTATTGAATTGTGTGCCTTGGAGTATCCTGTGCAATTTTCAGTATCTTTCCTAACTTAGAAAAGAAGAAGATAGAGGAAGTCGACGAACGAAAGTAGGACGACAATACCAATATGCCATGTGATGATAGTGAAGTACTCCAATGATACTATTAATAATACCGATTATTAAACAGATTGAGACTGATATAATTATAATATATAGCACTATTTTGATGCCAATAATGAAGATACATAGTGGATCTATTAAAAGTGCTAACAGAAACATGTATTATACGGAATATTATGTAAGAGAACCGTCAGATACTTTATCTCCCATATGTTGTGGAAGATTTTTACCGCATTGTAACTAAAAGACCGCCGAACTTGGGCTTAGGGATTCTAAAACGATCACGCTGGCGAGCGGAACTGGAACCTGCTGTAAATCACTATTTTAGTTATCAAGTGTTCAGGTTTAAGATACTTCAAGAGTTTATATATCATAAAAGACATATGTAAATTAAATGATTCTGCAATATTGAGCAAATTAGATGCCAAAAAACTGGTCGTAATATAGTCATATTTACGCAGATTATAACCAAACCTCAAACACGTATTCTGGATTCTCTGCAAACTAACCTTATCTTTATACAGTAGAGCGGGCCAATATGCAATGTCACAATTAATTAAGGATTATAAGATAAGGGAATCGCATAACTTTAATTTTACATGAGTACTAAGAATATCTTTATGAACATACAACAGATTCAACTTTTTATAGGATTTTAGAACAAGGGTAATTAACCTGTTTAGAGAATCTAAAATTAACCTCAATCCATAACCCCAGATTCTTGCAACAATCACTAGCTGAAACTGTCTAGTCATTTAATTTAATTATAAAGTTAGGATCTCTTAAGGTACTCATTTTTACTTCCTAATACCAACAATTGAGTTATCGACTCATTTATGATCAGACTATCACCTGTAGAAACCTCAGAAAAAACTTGAAGATTCTCATTAATTTTAGATACTGACGCGATTAAGAGATTTTGTAAATGAAAGGAAAAATATAATTGAGTATCATCGGCATATTGGTGGCACTGACAGTATTTAAGATACCCATTAAAATCAGGTGTGAAAATGGAATACAGTAAGGACCCCAGAATACTACTCTGCGGGACGCCCCTAGTAATGCCCATACCGTTTGAAATATCATTCTTCAAAATGACCGCACAGAAAGAGAGAAAGCTTTTAAAAAACAAAACAACAGTATTAGAAAACCAAAATACTTCAACTTAATACTCAAGGTAGCATAATCTAAGTTATCAAAGGCCTTACTGTGGTCCAAAAGAATTAGGCAGACTTGATTACTAACATCAGTTTCTTTAAAAATGTCGTTTGTTGCTTTTAGGAAAGCGCAACAGGTACTATATTAAGCCCGACGAGTAGTAGGTAAAATGTTAAAGTTGTTAAGGTATGTAGTTACTTACTCAGCAGCCACTTTTCCAAAATTTTAGAGAGAGTTGGTAAAATACTAATGGGCGAATAATCAGGGAAGGGATTAGATACTTTAGGTGCCGGAATAACATTGGCATCTTTCTATTACATTGCGGAAAAGGACCCTTTACCCAGGCATTTGTTAACAAGAAATGCTAGGTGACTACTTAAACAGGAAGTAGCAAGTAAAATCATTTTTAAATCAATGCCGTCAGAACATTTGGCACCAGATTTTTAACTTAGAAATAAGTTTATAAATTTCAGTAAAGGTTAATTCCTCAATTTTTGATGAATGAAACAATATGAGAAAGATATAAAATTTCCTCTTATGGGTTACAAATTTACTTTTATGAATTGCAAATTTACCCTTAAAAGGCAGGTACCCTATGCTTTGTATTATATAATCGTCGGGAGGTGGGGGAGTCTTATACACTATAAATGTATGTTTCTGATTGCATTTTTGCTAAATAGAGAGATTAATTATTATTATTAAAATCCACCACTCGGCTCGTGAGATACTTGATACTTTTTTTGAGACTGCAACCAAAGCTCACATCGAATCATTTAGGACTGTTAGGTAGGTAACTTCTCATATACGTACACTTGAGCTTGATTATCGATAATTAACTTTGTTTGATTTCATCCGCTGGCGCTGTTCGTAAAAGTGTGATATTTTTCTGGAATAATCCCAGTATTTAAAAAAATTTTGTTTCATAGAGAAAGTTTTAACTCCCTAATGGTTCGTTCGTATTAAATTAATGGGCAACAACTATATCCGATGGCATATTAAAGTTTATTACAATAATGCAAAATGTAAATGTATATAATCCGCAACCAATGTTATAAACAATGTATTCATCGTTTCAATTGAATGCACTTGGATTGCAGACTTAAAAATACAATATATTTTTTCATGTGATTCTTGACATTGAGGAATCTCCCACACCATTCTAGTAGCGTTAATATGCTAGTATGTCGTATGTGTAGGTATTTTGCATATATTTACTTGTGTTATTTATACATCATCATTATTTGACACAAATAAATATGACTTGTTTTGAAACAAAGTTACGTGTTATAACTTACAGCTGATCTATGTAGGTATATAATAGTTTACGGTTTATTTACGGTGGGATATAGAGTGTAGTGATTTAATGAATAAATAGATAAATAAACACCACATAAATTAGACAACCCTCATTTTCAGAAGACAGAGGTTTGTGCAGAGGGGGTTACACATTGACAAAAGCGGACATACAACCGTATCCTCCGTGCCAGTGTCGTAGGCGGGGCTCGAACCCGGTGGCGCGATAATCGTTCGATTAATCGCGATTGCCACCTCGCGCCTTACCCAACGCGGCTATCGGCAAGATATTTTCAGTTTTATTAATAATAATACTGGAGTAAAATTAGGATTATGATGTAAA
This sequence comes from Leptura quadrifasciata, assembly GCA_963675555.1. NCBI lineage: Eukaryota > Metazoa > Arthropoda > Insecta > Coleoptera > Cerambycidae > Leptura > Leptura quadrifasciata. The sequence continues at coordinate 16,214,597 of OY776677.1, read as the reverse complement.
TTGTCTGGGTAGGATATTGTTTTTATTTTAACATATTTAGGAGGTCAAGTTGAGTTCATAGTAGTTTTGCAGTTTAGCGAGATGTTTACTTATACAACTGAATTTTTTAGAGTGTGCTTTCCATCGGTTTTTTTTTAATATGTCTAGATCTACAAGTTCTACGAGACAAATGGAAAAGATGAAAGCAGGTCCTAGCTCCTGACACAATACATATCTATGGGGACATTATTTTATATTTTGGCAAGTACTATGTTTATTTAAAGTTAGAGATATGAACTCTCTAACGCTCTGTATATCTCATATGAAGCGGTTTTGCCCGGAAGGTACACATATACGCACGTTGCAACGACATAAACCCCGATAGCAGATTACGTCCAGTAGATCTCTCACAACTTCTACTTGTTCAAACTGGGCGATAGTCCGTTAACAAGACACATAACACAAATTAGACAGCCTAATGCCCCATTTCGGATTAAGCACCCTTTACCGTACCAGACGTTACCGATTTTCCGGCAACCCCTGTAACCAAACTTCACCAACTATAACTGCCGCTTACCCTACCTACCATTACTGTTATTTCATACCTTTAAGTCTTTCCTATGCCCCTCTTCCTTTCTGTTTGTAACCATTTTGTCGCGTTTGTTTTTCTTGTTTTTTTTTGTACATTTTTGTCTCTACATTCATTTCGGTTCACACATTTTTTTTTAGAAAGTCAAAAACATTATCTTATACAATCAACATTTTTAAAATCAAAGTTTAGGTCAGCCATGCGCAGCCCAGCATTGACGTATTTTGCGGAAGGCCTCGTTCAAATTGAGGTGCTAGCATCAGATACGAAATTTAAAAATGGTTAGTGCACGAGTTTCAATTTTGTATATAGTTTTTCAGTTTTGTTAAGTCTGTTATTTTTAGATATAGTCAATTTTAATGCCTTTTTTATCTATTTTAAATATAAGAAGTTAGGTTTAGTTTTTAATTGTTCAATCCTGCAATCCGTCACCGCAATTAACGCGGTGATTGCACGACCGGTCCCGGGATAGGTTTTGGGGAGGTACTTTTGCAAAGCTGATTTTAATAAAGAAGTTTTGGATTTGGATTTTGGTGTCGCCCGGGTTGCGCAATTTCTTCGCGCGCCTCTTTCTTAATAATTATTTATTTGATTTCTAGTTATATTTTAATAGTTTTCTCTTATGAAAATAAAAATATGGGCATTTGTAAACAACCGGGACAAGAAAATAGTAAAACGCTATTATTTATTTGATTTCTAGTTATATTTTAATAGTTTTCTCTTATGAAAATAAAAATATGGGCATTTGTAAACAACCGGGACAAGAAAATAGTAAAACGCTAAAATTAAAATATCTTGGCAAATACGCATCGCAGAAAAAACTTTATTTCCTCAAATTGTTAGCCTTTTCATATCCTTTTAATACGTACATGAATCTTTTATATTTAAATTATCTTTGCATATCAAAATTTAATTTGTTTATAATCAATTAGTCAAACGTTGAAATAAAAGGAATTCAGTTATCTTAGAGTACTCTTAAAATGCTACAGTTTGAGCTACCACACATCTTTTTTCATATTCTGCCACTTAATCCTATCAAGAGCTAAAGTTGATCCAGCCTAAAACAAGAAAATGCCTATTAGTAGGGGAGCCCACGATGCTATATGGGGATTTACGCGAGCGTCGTGGGAACCTATTGGATTTTGAAGATTAGATGGTAGAAAGGAAAAAAGGTTATATGATGATACCCTTTCACCGGTGGGAGGAGCGTCTACAGGCTTTCAAAAATGTAAAAAAAAAAACAGTCACATGGAAATACTTGAGCGCATCAGATATACAGAGGGGATGTTAAGTGAACCCGAACGAAGCTCCCATTCAAAAGACTGACGATTCGGATGTGATGCAAGCTCGTGGCGGCTTTTTGAAAATGCAAAAAAAATTGCCATTTTGAAATACTCGAGCTCGTCAGATTTTCATATAAACGGTTCAGCTTGATGTCTTGGTCGTACTGATCAATAATCTGACGATTATTTAGAGGAATTTTCTTAGCTGACGGTTTGACAAAAAATTGTTTTATGATTTTTTTTAATTACTGAATATGGCAAATAAAATGCACGGAAGATAGTATGCAAATAAAAAAAAATGACAAAGTTTGTTGAAATTTGTAAAAAAGTTTTTTATTTTATTCTCTGCGCACGTAAATCTATTTCTTTTAATTATAATACATATAAACACATATTATATATATACTTTCGGTAATCTTTTCTCTGATAAAATTACAAATTATAAATAAATAAGAGGTAAAAAAATGTCATGGCCGAGGTTTATAAAAAACGATATTTTAAAATTTTTGATAGTTTTATTGATGGGTAATAACTTTACAGAAATCACAAGAAATTAGTAAAATAAAATATTATTTAATCTTCATTTTCATCCGTGGAATTTTCATCATACAGCAAATCTGGTCCGATTTGGTCATCAATTTCGTCCACAGCTTGTATATCTGTAACAAGAAATAGTTATAATACTTGACAATATCTTTTTTTTTTTTTTCATGAAAAGCGTGTTATTAAAGTATTGAAAAGTACATATATCAGAATCTGGAGTATCCCCTAGAATATCTGATGTTATGACTACATCTTCATACGCTTCTGATAATAATTGATCACCAACGAACCAAGCCATTTCCAATTTTACTGCCACGTCCAGTGGAAGTATAGTAACGCAAACAAAATTATTTATTTATTTTTTTGTTGAAATAGGCAAAATGTCATGAAACTTTGAGATTTTAAATGTGAGCGAAAAAATTCCTGTCTGTCTGTCTGTAACTTTTTTTGCGCACGTTTACTCTGGAACCGTGTATGATACCGACTTGAAATTTGGTACACTTATGTATTGTAACGAGATCTGGAACTAAATTATATTTTGATTTAATTCCCTTGAAGGGTTCGGGGGTAAATGGGGTAAATAAGAGTAAATAGGCAAAACAAGCAAGTAAGAGTCCATAAAATTGCAATTTAGAGCATGTACGAAAAGTTAAGGTCTCAAAATTTTTTTTGGCATTATCTGATACACTCCACAGTTAATAAGTTACATTAGTTCAAAACACAAAAGTCTCAGCTTTTCAAATTAATTTTGCCGTTTATTTACCCGCTTGTTTTAAAATTACTACACTGAACCCCTAACTCATTAAATATAGTTTGTCCCATAATTCAGCGATATTAAAAAGCTCGCAAGAAAGCATAAAGGGGGCCAACTGCTTATTGCTATTATGCCGTTGGCGTTATATGGTAGCATAACACAGGACCGGACTTATCTTTAGTTTCAAGCAATGAATTAAAGGACTTGAATTCTCACAAAATAACAAAATTATTTAAATATACCATACGCACATCACTTACCAGCGCAATTGAATTATATAACGGCGTTCACTTTTCACTGTACACTTACTGAGGTTTAAAAGTTTTTCATGTATCTCCCAGTGCAATGCGCATCTAGTATTCCTACATATACTATGTCTAACTTTCCATGACTCCCATATTATAGCTCCCTTATCAACCATGCGATTTTCTTAAAATTTGGGTGGCAGGTACTTACCCATAAGGAGATTGTGCCACGGTAAATATTTAAAAATACACCAGTCGCGTTCGTCGTCATGAAAAAATGGACCTAATTTTCCAAAAAAAGATATTAGGCAAAGTTTTAACTGTGAAACAATATCATAATTTTATCCGTTGTTATCTAATGCCCACCAGTACCGAATATTAAAAAGATAGTGTATGTGGTATTCTATAGTCTTTTGCATCCGTTGATACGCCCATACTTGCCATTCTGTGTGACCTTGAGATGATTTGATTCGGAAATTAAAGGATTATGACGTGAACAATATTCATGATTTGAACTATAGGATTGTGATTGGCCTACGTCCTCAACTTGTTAGAAAATATAAATGGCCAGGTTTGCGATGAATTAAAAGAAGCCGAACGCCTGCTTTATGACCTTTTTTATAGCTAAACTGAAACTGATATGCATTCGGTCTCCTTTACTTTTTGCAAGCTTTTTTATGTAGCAGTATTATGTACGGTAGCTCCTCTACTTCCAGCAGAAATGGCTATTGACCATTATTAGTTGCAAAATATGTATCAAGTTTTCTAACTTTATATGTAAAGTGGTTATTTAGGTTATTTAGACTGTACAGTTGGATATTTATTTTACTTTTCTTTTTTTGCCACTTATTTTGTTTGGCCTTGTTAGTGTCAATGCATCTCTGGTGGGCAATAAAACTGTTATTTATTTAAAGTTCAACACCTGAAAGGAAGATACTCACATTGTAAAATATTAGGTATACAGTTTACGTTGCCTGGCATCTTCACCGCAAAAACGATAAACATGTATATTCATATAAATATTCAGTATTTAGTCACAGATATTTTCTTACTCCAATGATACCTAGAGGTATATAGAACAAAATGTATACGTAATATACATTACGTACTTTTTATTTATATAAAATATTCATATGAATTCAAATTCCTTCCTTCAATGTCAAGAACATTCAATAAAAAACTGTATGTAGATAGTTAAAAGCCTACGTAATATGAAACGCAAAACCGCATTAAGTTAGAATTGTTTGAGGATTATTATGCATTTACGAAGGTGAACTGAGGCCTTTGATTTGCAAAGTCATTGGAAGTGTGCTAATAGCTATCGGCGTCATTTGGTATTTCTTTAGAATTTATGCCTTGCATATGGAACCAGTGGCTATTAAATGAACATCAATTTTAACTTTTGCACTACGCGTCAATCACACAACTTCCGTTACACCAGCGTTACTGCATGTATTACTTGAGTAGCACCTTATACTACCTATTCATTAAAATTTTATAAAAGTTTATCGTTTTATTTAATTTAAGGATCTTTTTAAATTGTGTCTTTGTAATTTTGACGTTTCTTTTTCAATTTAAACATAATTAGGTTATTTTTTCCTTGATAACCAACATATCCGTATGACTTCTCAATTATGACCGACTACTTTCAACACTGGCATAAATTTTTGGCATAATGTTCAATATTTTAACTGACTAGATTTAATAGATTTCAAAATTTTTATCGTAAATTTCTTTCCAGTATTAAATATTCCTATTAAATGATTTGTTATTATTGTAATATTCGCCTTCAAGTTACAACAGTCTTCTTGCTAACAAATTCCAAAAAGCGTATATTTTTAAGAAAGCAAACTATCCTGAAATGTACAGGTCAATAATTAGCGTTGATTGGTCAGATCTAGAAACTTTTGTCGATGTAAACAAATCTGTAGAATATTTTTGTGGTAAAATATACAGGATATAATGCAACTTACCCGAAAAATTTTAACCATACATGCACCTTTAAATAAGAAGTCGGTTTCTTGAAAAAAAAAAAAATTAAATAAAAATCCAACACAGAAAAAGATACAAATTGTTAAAGTTATAAATTAATGAAAATTTGTCGATGTCTTGGTCACTGATGAGGCAATCTCCATAATATGCACGTTTGGGCCATTGAGAATCCTCATCCAGTAGTTCGGAATCACTTTCAACATCGATGAATGCCTAATAGGTCCGTTCATATTGCCAATTCGGATGGATGGTCTGCAATATCTGCAATTTCTCCGTAATGATCTTTCTCGTCTTCTTGAAGATGTGCCCTTGAAAGTTCGAAGTCGGATGTTGTTTTTACATGATGGTGCGCCCCCATATTATCGTTTAGTAATTCGGGATTACGTGACCCAATTAAACGGAATACGTTGAATCGAACGGGGTGGACCCGTAGCTTGGCCTCCGCGGTCCCCGGATCTAAATCCTCTTGACTTATTTTTGTGGGGATATTTAAAAAATGAAGTCTACCAAACCGAAGTTGACAATGATGTATTACGTGAACGTATCACAACGCCTTTCCATAATCTGTGTCTTCGGGAACAGCAGGAACGGAAAACACTACCACTAGTGTGACAAAATTGGATTAGACGGGTTCAGGCGTGCTTTAATGTGAATGGACAGAACTTTGAACAGTTTTTATAGAAATAATATGGTCTTTTAATATTTCTATTAATTTGTAATTTTAACAATTTGTGTCTTTTCTGTGTTGTACTTTTATTTAAAAATTTGTTAAGAAATCGATTTTTTATTTAAAGGTGCATGTATGGTTAAAATTTTTCGGGTAAGTTGCGTTACACTCTGCATACACTTTCAAATACTCATGTGCCACTTTACAATATTCATAAGAGAACTTGTCCTAAATGGTATACTTCTGAGATAATTAGTAATATTCGGCAAAAATCGAAACAATTTGGTAAATGCAAAAAATATAAAACTTCGCAACATTTACGGGGGTACAAACGCTTAAGAGCATTAATTAAACTGCAAATCGAAAATATCTACGAAATTTACACATTAAAAGTCTTGTTAAAAGTTCAGGAGTCGATTAAAACCCAGCCTTATACCGGGAAATATGAAATTTGGGGGCGCTGAATATGACAAATCACAGGATACTGTAGATACATTTGAATTTTACTTTTAAAGTTTATATTTGCCAACTTCTCCCACCGCAAATCGTCAATATCTTAGCGACAAGGAAACTCACAACAATAGTTTTGTAAACATAAGTGACATTACCGTTTCTGAAAATCAAGTCGAAAAAATACTCAAAAATAAAATGACATCGGGACCTGATTAAAAGATTGCTCAAACGTATTAGCTGTAACTTCATGCATAACTTTTAACTTAACTTTAAAAACAGCGACTTTTCCGGACACTTGGAAACTAGCTAGAATTTGTTCCATTTTTAAAATGGCGAAGTTTCTGATGTAACATATTTTCGTATCTTTGTCTTCGAGATAGTTTTGTATAATCACAATCAGCCTTCTGTCGCTCTTCAAATTTCTCCATCGCAACATGGCTTTGTTAATAATTAATCATTTGTCACCAATTCAGCTGTCTTTATATAATTTGTTTCACATCCTATTGACAAGCTGGGTCAGGTGGATGTGATATACACAGGCTTCTCGAAAGCTTTTGATCGCATAGACCATCACTATTTTACATTTGTCTACTTCTTTAATACACCTTTTTCGGTCATATCTCTCTAATGGAAAGCAATTTGTTTCTTATAATGATTATGAATCCACAATCATCAAAGCAACCTCAGGAGTGCCTCAAGGCTCTAACCTTGGACCCCTCCTGTTCACGATATTTATCAATGACATTACGTATATAATTGACTCTGATTTCTCTGATTTACAACAAATACATAACTGGAGTGTTTCCAATAAACTTAGCCTTATTATCTTTAAATGTAAGGTTTCAACATTTACAAGGCAATAATCTAGTTTATCATTCGCTTACAATATCGATGGAAGTACACTGACACGCTTGGAATTAGTCAAAGATCTTGGAATTATAACACAAAGTTAACTTTTGAGGGCATATCGACAACATATCAGTTAAAGCTATTAAAATATTATTGTCAGAAACTCCAGAAATTTCAATAATATTCAAGCTTTAAAATTGCTGTATTTTTCATACATATGGATCTCTTATTTGGTGTCCATATTATTTATGTCATATATCCTCTTTCGAAAATATACAGAAAAAATTCTTAAAATTGTTGTTTATAAAGAGGCCGGTTTGCGTCCTGCTACAGGGTGTACCATACATCACTCCTTACAAGGTATAACGTTAAAAGTCTAGAATCCAGAAGGAAATGTAACTCGATTTTGTTTTTATATAAATTAATTCATAACCTAACAGATGTTCCGAGTTTATTATCTCAAATAAGTTTTTTAGTACTGCTGCCAAATTCAAGGCGCAATTTCACATTTTACTGTTCCTATTCTAGAACCAATATATTATTAAATACTCCAGTAAATGCAATTTGTGACAATTAAAATTAAGGACGTTGGAGAAAAAGATTTTTTTTGTAGATTATTAAATTTTCTGACAGCTTGTTTGTACGGCCCATCAGTCATGAGACTCAATTGAATCCACTCCTAGCGGCGCACAGTGGAGTATTTTCCTGAATAGCTGGCTATCACTTCTAAATGATGTGTTAGAAAAGCACGTTGTCACAGACTTTTTGTAGGAAATTTTATGCCCTACAAGAAAGTCTCGAACATTTTTCACTATCTTGTTTCGTTTTGACAGTTTTCAAGTTAAAGATTAGAAAATTGATTTTTTTGGTATTCCTCGATTTTTAACGTCAGAAAATTGGAATCCACAAATCGAGGTTACCACTATGTACAATATAATTACCGGATAGAATAGGATTCATCCTTTCTAAAATTACCATGAAATTTTGGTAGGTTTTGTTCTAATTTTTTGGTGAGGTGATAAATAGTCGGCCATGTTTTTCGATACCATTGGAATAAATGACGTCACACAGCTGTTAACATGATAGGGTAAAGTATTGATATTCCTGATTAATTTTAAAGCCCATAGAGACACTAGAGTATTACGATTTCTTCCGCTCTAAAATGAAGAAATTAATGAAGAAATCTTTTAGAAAATTATTAAAGTTGTAAATTTATTATATATACTAAGATTATAAACATACAAACTCAAATATAATATAACTACGTATATCGTTTAATAGTTTACGAGCTTGTAATTATAATATAATGTTCTTTTTATCTACAAAGCGTATATCTCACATCATTATTATTATTCATGGGTTGTTTTTCACAAGACACATTAACGTAAATTTGAAATTGAAATCCGTGGCTATTGTTATCAGTTACCACCTATTATAATGTCCTTATACATATTGTAATTATGTATGAGTAAATACATTCTTAGAGGATCGATTGTAATTTAACTAGCACACAATATACAGCTTTTGTTTCCAGTATAACACTAAATAGCAGTTACGTTACATAAATTGAATGAAATTTGATTCTTAGTTCAACAAACGCATATCAAAAGTATAATAACGTCCAAAAGAGGCTGAAGTTATTAAAGTTCGTAGCGCATATTATTGTTTAGTTCCAGTCAAATTTTAAGTAATGAATCCACTTTGAAAAACTTTTTTTAACGTCTATTTAAGGTCCGCGTCCGCCTATTTCCACTACTGAGGCCCAACACCGACGCCTGTAGGCGAGCTACCCCCAACTACTAACTTTGTTGAACCTCTCCCCTTTCGGAGAGTAGGGATCTTTTACTTGCCTAACATTTAATAGACAACGCACCGACGGATTTACATCCCCTTCGAAGGATGTTATATCCACTACACCACCCTCGCCTAAGATTGCATAGCTTCCGCGCATACACGCCGCTGCAAAATGTGAGGCGAGGACGCGGTCTTTCTTGGAACGATCAGCCGCGCTTGACGTTGCTTTACATCTCATATCGAAATGTGTACAATAGTAAAGACGCCCCTGAAGAACTTTTAGCAATAATTTTTTTATCCAAATTAATAGTTTGGGAAAAATGCTCTGTTTCTTGGTGCGAAGTTATTCTCGTATTTTTCCATGTTAACTTTTCGATAATTTTTAATACAAATTGCTTAAAAAGAGTTCCTGTTTGAAACTATTAAATTGAAGAAACTGTTAATAATAAAAATATTACAAAAATTAATCAGGAATTATGAGTGAAAATGTGGAAAATGTTTATTTTATAATGGGGTAACCAAATTTAATTTTTAGATATAATTTCACATTATAGGAATATACATTTTTCTCCCTACTTATACAAATAAAACTGTTTATTTTTTAATTTTTGTCTAATATAGTATTCTTTCTTTTCAGGTAAGTTACAAAGTAAACCCATGAATATTTTGGAATATCACTGTTCTTGTTGTAAGTATAATAATATTAATAACTGAAAATAACATTGTAATTAGTTACGAATCTTACTTAAAATTCTGTACTTATTCTCTGTCATAACTTTTTTTGAAATGTTAATATCGACTTAATTTTCCGGGACAGATTCTTCAAAACATAAACGTTATATATTCGAGTTATGCCGTATGAAACCTGAGAGTTTATCTACATGAACCTTAAGACTACTTTGTAAAATATATTGCAGTTGAACATAAGTACTCTTTAAACAAAATTAATTGTACGTATTTAAACTTTATTACACTACTTACAGTTACTGGCAGTTTAGTTTCATGAAAACTACACCTTGCATATGAGCGTATGCTGTGCATATGATTAACAGTAGGTATATTGTTTTATATGAAATAAAAGTGATATTTTTTCGGTCAAGGATGTATTTGACGATGAGCGAAGCGAATATCACATCCTATCCTATTAATGAGAATGGAAATTTTTGGTGTACGAGGTGTTGCTTATGATTTTCTAATATCTCACAAACCGAACTCATAGCAAAAATTGATAATTCCCTGAGTGAAGCACAGACTATTACCAAGGGCGTACCACAGGGAACAGTATTGTTCAATTCTGTTTCGTAACGAATATATGACAGAAAAAATTGAATACTTCTACCAATTAAAAAGCATATTAAACAGAAAAAATGTATTAATTGCTTATGACTCTTTAGTTGCATATATTATTAACTACTGTATTGTAGCATGAGGAGGGTTCTTTAACCCTTTAAACAATTTACAAGTTACACAAAACAGTATATTATTATTAAAAATAATATTAAGTAAAAGCAGTTTACATAACACCTTCGTACATCCTGTTATACAATTAGGCTAAAGTTTTTAACATAAAAAATGCTTACAGCTATCATAGTTTATTGTAGTATTATAAAAGCACGTAATTCTGTATACATTTCTCATAAGTATCTAACAAGATTATACCATTATAAAAAAAACACATACACATTAATTTATTTTTTATTATGGTCCAAAGTTAATAACATTTTACTCCTTAATATTCAAAATATACAAGAGTCAAGTATATACAAAATTAAGATACAAAAAATTATAACCAAGGTAAAATCGATATTAATTTGAATTAACAGTTTATGCAGAAATATCTAAGCATTGTAGTATAGCCCTGTTTTGATAGTTAGGTCACAATAATATGTTCCATTTCTACATTTCTTTTTTATGGTTTAATATGTGTATCTAGTACTTCTATGTAGTGTTCGACCAATTGATCAAAAATTTCCTTAATCTCAGTCTCGACAAATGGACAGTGTGCAAGAAAAGCAGACTCTAAGTCGGTCTTAATTTAACAGTGTGAAAAAAACATACGTAGATTCATAGTATCAAGGAAATTAAACTTTTTGTAATAGTATTATAGCTTGCTGGGGTGAAGATCTTGCGTTTTAAACGTGGTATTGTACCTGGTGACTTCCTCTTTTAATTGGCCCCATATTAATTCAGTTGAATTCACAATAATATGGAGGCAAAACTGTTTTACCTTGTTCCTTTGCCATTTCATTTACTGCATATTTTGATACAATGAGAGACTTTGCCTCGTAAACAGACTTGTCAACCAGGTTTGTATATCTGCTTTTGAATTCGGAATCTTCTCCGCTGTTCTATTGTAATAGGAAGCGTTGTCCATCAAAACCACAGAATGTTCGGTCAAGCGTCCAAGAATTTGAGCAAACCAATTTTCGAGAACTTCACCATTCATTTCGTCATGGTAGTCTCCTGTTTTCTTCGATTGAAAGCAGAGCAAACCATTCTCAACGAAACTATCCTCAGATCTTATATGAGGCACTATAAGGCGACCTTCTTGGCCTGATGAATCTCTTAACACTGTCGTTAATCCCTGGATAAAAATCTGTCTCGGATTCAAGATTGTTGTGTCCTTCCATACTTTAGTTACAGTATGGCCAGCGTTCGCCCAAGTCTCATTTAAGAAGTACAATTTCTGGCCTTCTTCGTGATAATTTCGGATCTCTCTCAGGAAACGTCGCCTTCAGATGATGGTCTCCTTCTTTTACCTAAAGACACTATTGCGAGACCTTTTTGAGAAACTTATAGTACCAAAACACAATTACATTAAAACATGTAGAAATAAAATTTATTTTTGCTCACCAAAAGCCAATTTCTTTGATCAATTTGTTCAAAGTACTTCGTTTAAATTGAGGTAGATATTTATTTTCATCCACCGCCATTTATTTATTAGCAATCAGATACATCTTTTAGCTAATGTGTTGTCTTGTGCAAGTGTTTGTTGTTGCTTGCACTGGTGGCGTGAAGACTTCCCTTATGTAGGGAATGTTCAAGTCTGTATGTAATGTATGGTTAGATACATACCATGGTGCATCTGTTATGATATGGAGGATTTTTGATTGGGCTCTTTGCATAATGGCAATGTGAGACTTAGCCGCACAGCCCCAAAGTTCTATACCATAGGTCCAAATGGGTCTAATAATAGTTTTATATAATAGCAATTTATTTTAGAGTTTTGACTTACGTCCGATAAGCCCAATATATTTCTTTCACTTTTAGATCAATTTGTTTTCTCTTTTTGGTTATATGTTCTTTCCAATTAAGTTTACTATCTAGGTGGAGTCCAAGGTATTTTACTATGTCTGCTTGTGGTATCGTCTCTTGATTAAGAATGACTGTAGGGCAGCGTTCTTTTCTAAGAGTAAAAGTTATGTGTGTTGATTTTGATTCATTTACCTTTATCTTCCACTTTTTTAACCAGGTTTCAAGTGTTCTTAAGTGTTCTTGAAGATTGTGTGATGCGGTAATTGGGTCTGTATTTGTTGATATCAACGCTGTGTCGTCTGCGAATGTACCGGTGGTTATATCTTCTGATGTTGGTACGTCAGATGTATATAATATATACAAGAGTGGGTCAAGTATACTTCCCTGGGGCACTCCAGAAAGGATATGAAAACGGTTGGAAGTTTCTCCATTGACTTTGGCTAGGAATTCTCGTTGATTTAGGTACGATTTCAGAAGGTTGAAGTATTTATTGGGGAGGTTTCTTTTGATCTTAAATAGCAGACCTGGATGCCAGAATTTGTCGAAAGCCTGGCTGACATCTAGGAATGTAGCGGTGCAGTATTGACGATTCTCCATGGATTTGTTTATTACGTCTACAATTCTATGGCATTGTTGAATCGTGGAGTGTGACTGTCTAAATCCAAATTGATGAACTGGCATCCAGTCCTGTGTATCAATAACTCTGTTAATTCGTTTAAGGATTATTTTCTCTAGCAACTTTGATAGTGTTGATAGCAAGCTTATTGGGCGATAGGATGCAACATTAGTAGCGTCTTTACCAGGCTTAGGGATCATAATTATTTGTGCAATCTTTAGTGCTTTGGGCCAATACTCCAATCTTATTATTGCATTGTATGAATACATAAGTAGTCTTAAGCCTTCTTCTGGTAGTTCTTTAAGCATTTTAGATCGAGTCCTGGTAGATTTTTTTGGATTGAGTATCTTAATTTCTTCTTTTATTTCACTTAAAGAGATTGCTTTAATGCATGATACTAAATTTTCAGCAAAATTCACCGACAGCCAGAACTTAATGCGAACGATATTATTAAATAAATACAGGAATTATTACACATATTTATTATGGATACAAAATGATAGCTCGTCAAACTACTTTGACAACGTCGGAAAATAACTTTACAAACTACCGACTGCATCCTTAATTGTTTCTATAAAAAACGATTTAATCAGTTTTGCTGCTTCTAGATCGCAACAAACAACGTAGTATTATTTTTCTCGATGCACTCAGTGATTTGTTTGCTAATATTGCAATGGTGCAGGTGAACTGACCTTCGATGTGTGCTCGTGTTCTATCAAGCTCGACGGTCGATTGTCTGTAAAAACGTGATAGCTGAGTAAATTTGATATATTTACGTATAAAAAGAGATGCATTGAATACAGTGTTTATTAGCGTGATGTTCATTTGAAAATATTGGTGTTCTCTTTTCATTAAACATACATTGTCAGTTGTGAGTGTTATTAATCATTTTTTTTTTTAATTTAATGCCACACAATTTGTGCCCTGAAAATGAAGCGCCCAGTAGGCATGAAATATTTTATTAATAAGGTACCTACGGGAATCTGATGGTAACGAGTGACGGCAAAATTAGCCCGTTTTTGTAACCTCCATAATTTCGAGCCAAAAAAAATCAAATTTAGCGTTAAAGACCTTAAATTAAAGCTAATTAAAATTTTATACGGACATATTCTTCCATTTTTTTTTATTTAGGAGTTGCTATCCCTATTTTGTGATTTAAACGGGTCAAATTAAATGAATATTATAAAAAAAAAAAAAAATTTTTATTTCAGTCTTGAAAATAGGTCAAGAACTTCAAGTCTTCACATATTCTTTACCCAATACCGTATAGTAAATTAAAAACCACCCTCTAAAAGAGGGTTACAATAAGTAAACATGAATCCTAGCATGACTGTGAAAAAATAAAATAATTAAGATACTGAGAAGATACCACGAAACTTATTATCGTTTGTCGATGACTACCCCCTACAAGGGGGTTGAAATGCGTATTACTGCCATTATAAGATGAAAAATGACTTTCAACGCTGAGGAAAAATCTTAAAAAATAAGAAAAATACTAAAAAGATACTGCAGGACACATAAGTCTTCTAAACTTATCACTAAGCGATAACCAGCCTCTAAAAGGGGTTAAAGTCAGTGTGTTGAAGCCATGATAACCTAAAAAATAATTAACAAAATATATAAGCCAACACAAAATGGATAAATTATTACAAAAAGAATAAATGTGTAGTAGTAAAAATATATCTACCAAAGTCCAGTATTTCACTGTTTCCTATGAAAGGAAACCTCCCTTCATAGAAAACAATGGAATACTATTTCATAATATATTTTTTTAATTTTCTGTCCAAAACTCATTCATTTTAACCCGTTTAACCCCAAAACAGAGGGTAGTTACCCCTAAATAAAAAATACGTCCGTCTAGATTCTTAATTAGCTTTAATTAAAAACATTTAATGTTAAATTTGCTTCTTTCGTCTCGAAGTTATGAAGATTGCAAAAACGGGCTCAAATTGACACTTTTTTGCGGTCACTCTTTATTATCTTGTCAGCAAGAGTACCCGACCTTCTGCCAAGTGATCATATTCCTGCGGCATTGCACACAATTTATATTTCACAGTCGCGTAACCTGATCGATCACCTTTAAATACACGACACAAACCAAAGCGAAGGCCCGAGTAACAAATTAATTTTATAATTCAAAGGGTAAAAAGGCGTATTATTGCAGGCCGGCTGTGTTATGATAATGGAATCAATCTGGCACGAAAAAAGCCCCCAAGCGACAGTGTTTTTCGAATTTTTTTTGTATATATTATGTAGTCGGACTCCCTTTATCATCTGGTCATGTTTGCGGGCACGAGGGGGTGGTGGAGAGGGAGAAATTTACATGTAAAAATAGGGAAAATCAGTTTTTCGGACATAACCCGCTTAGTTTGATTCGGATCGAAAAAGTGTATAATGGATAAAACGGAGGGCTCGCGAAAGCGAAAGCCAAGAGTCGTTTTCGCGTTTTTTTCGGGGAAGAAAGTGACTTGGCCACTTCTTTTTTACTTCCCCCGATAGACACTCAGGACATAAGTGCTAATCCAAATTTCAAGTCACTAGGTTGATGAAGGTTATCCATTTCACACTTTTTCGATGTGTAGTGTAGTGTGTGTAGTAACCCTTTATAATAACCCCCGGTTCTTTGATATAAAGTTTGGTATTACTTATTTCCGTCTGATACTATACCTGAGAAAATTAAAGTCTATTACATTGAAAAAATAGTTGCAACGAACCTGTCATAAAATGAATATCTTTGATACCACAAATAAGCCAATTCCCCCCCCCCCCCCAAACCAGAATGTAAAGTCAATTTTAAATAATAACGCAGAGAAGTAAATAGGTTTGATACTTAGATAGTTATGTTGGTGAAATTGTCGTCGTGTAAATCGCCAAGTTGGAGTGTGCTCCAGAAGTGGGCTGGCAGGTGTCGCAGTACCGTGGATAATTGTTGCCGCCAGCGTACTGGTACAACGTGCACAGAGAATAGATATTAATTTCCCCCAGTTAGCTTGTGGAGCGTGCAGTAATTTTCTACTTATTTCCCCCAGGTGGCTGGTAGAGAGCGTGCGGTAATTTTCTAGTTGTCTCCCCCAGGTGACTGGTAGAGAGCGTGCAGTAATTTTCTAGTTGTTCCCCCAAGATGGCTGGTAGAGAGCGTGCAGTAATTTTCTAGTTGTTCCCCCAAGATGGCTGGTAGAGAACGTGCAATAGTTTGCTATTTGGTGCCGCCAGCGTACTGGTCCAGCGTCGATTTTCTCCTACCGAACGCTATGAATGCCTCGAGCTTTTATACAGATTCTTCGGCGTCCCTGTGACGTCACACGCCGCATTATTTCCATATTTCTACCGTGATGCTGTGACCCAATGTTTTCTAGCTTGCCATTAGTTATGCCCTGTCCCTTTTCCTCCTGTGCACCTAATGTCGTCTTTATTCAAATTCGTTCGAACCACTCGACGTATCTCTGACTACAAAATGCATTCGTCTTGTAAAATTTCTAACAACGCATGTTAAGACGCTTTTAAGTACCACTTGAAATTTATCTTACGTTGTTACCCTAATACTTTAAAAACTTTGGCGACATTTAGTCGGGCCTACTTATGTGTATGCAATTTTTATGGACTTGTATATAATATTTCTGTATATTTGTCTAACTTTGGAAATGAAATTTAGAATGTAATGCTTAAATAATTTCTGGTTAATTGTAGTTATAAAAATGAGGTTTCCCTGAATTTAAAGCAAACTTAAGACTTATTTCTAAAATAGAATGGCCCCAGGGGCGGTCTTCTTCACTACACAAAAGAAAATTCGAAAAAACACTGTCATTTTGAAATCCAGATCGACCCCACTATGAATCCCAATTTGCAAATTAGGTCTATTAAAGTAGTTTTTGCACAATATTGTCGTAAGAAGCAAAAATGTTTTGTTAGTTAGCTTTAAGAACGTTCTTAGAACAGTATTATAAGACAACGTTTCAAGTATTAGCTTTTTGTTTTAAAAACGTTCAAGCAAGTGGCCTTAAGGGTAAGCGTCCACTGATCGGCATCGCACGAACGGTACGCATCGCACGAATCGGCTTTATTTTTGCACTGCGTTTACTGCTCCGGATCATCGGTATCGTCGGCATCGGCATTTTTCCTCCGCAGTTCGCTAGTTCGCAGTTAATTAGCTAGCTGGTGTTGAGAGGAGCACGCGTTATGTCGTCATTTATTAATGAAGATGTTATTATAATTTGCTTATTAGCAGAGGAAGAAGAAAAGAAAAAGAAGAAAAGCTGGGTGCATTATATGAACATAAATAGACCAAAGTTCGGAGAATATCACATTTTATTTCGTGATTTAATTCAGGATGTTATGGAGATCTTCCGATATTTTCGAATGTCGCGTGATAGATTTGAATTACTATAAGATATTTTCACTCCCTTTAATAACGCGGTGGAGGTGGTAGAGGGGGGTAGCTAATGCCAAAAAGATTTTAGAGGCATTTCGTTCTTGTACACACACTAAATCGTATTTTTATTTCTTTTACCCCCTATCATAATAGTGTGGGGGTGGTAATGGGGGGGGGCGATAGTGGAGGTCGTGATAAACCATCGTGATCCATGATTTCATTTATGCTGCCCAGACGAACGCCAAAAAACCAACAGACATCAATTATAATAAAATCCCGATATTGATGCCCTGCGTGTCCTTGTCGATATTGGTATTATCAGCATTAGGCTGGGGCCGTTACGGATTTTTAATGCTGGAAAAAAAAAAATTAATAGCAGGCTACGGCCGGCTGGAATATATAGTTGAGGTCATAAACAACGAAAAAAAAAACTTTGGCACTTGAGATGAAGGGAAGTAGTGAAATGGGGTGCTATTTAAGGGATGAAAACCGTTTTTCGTGATTTGTGGCGAAACGTGACCTCCTAGAGAAAAGTGTTTCATACAAATGTTGTAGATAATAAAAAAATCTAAAACTTTTATTCTATATATTTTTCGACATAACCTCAAAGTTTGCGAGAAAATGACGAAAAACCGATGATTTTACCATTTTCCGAAAAAATACCCCTATCTTCGGCGAACAACTTTATTGATTTTTTTTTTTGGATTTTGATGTTCTACTAGTGCTCATTTTTTTCGTCGAGATGCCGATCAGTGGACGCTTACCTTTAAGGCAATTTGCATTCAAAATTCCAGGACAATTTCAATCTATATTTATGACATAAAAGCGACTGGAATATTTTAAGTACCTAGTTGTTATAATGTAATAGTTAAAGTGAGATTTATTTTGTGAGTACTGATACAAAACAAGAAAAAATACACAATACTCTGAAAGACATTGACCAGGCTGTTTTCATAAAATACCTAGGAATCAAAGTTGAACATATTTAGACCCAAAACTATTTTAACCCGGTGCCAGATCATCTAAGTCTAGGTTAGGGGTTCAAATAATAATACCATGGTTTTACTTTTTAGTTCAATTTTATTCTTGAATTTGGAAGGTGTACCTAACCGTTGAGATACTGGATAAAATATATGTTCATTCTTAAAGTCTTACTTAGCATTATTTCTTACTTCAGAAAATTAACAGTTATTATATAGAACTCGGTCTTCATAGATGTTTAAAAACGCTTTGATTAATTTTTGTTGAGTGAGCTTTACTCCAACACTAAGAGTAATAAAGACGAGTGAGAAAATATCAAAAACCGGCTACTCTGCTTATAGGAAAATTCTATTTAAAATTTGATAAAAACAGGAAAGTAAGTTGTACGCATAATAATTTCAAATGAAATTGATACCAATAAACACGTTGTGTATCTTTTTTGGTTTTGTTTCTTTTTCTTTCAAATCATCTTTTTACGTTTCATCCATTATTTTCTTAATAAATAATATTTTTAAATAAATTAAAATAAATGTAATATAAACACCCACAGACAAGTTTTTCCAAAAAACTTAAGCAAGGATCAACTAAAAATGTGTTATCGTAGATTTTCTTTTAGGAAAAAATTTTAACAAATCGATAAAATAAACATTATTTTTATTATATTATTAGTATGTAAGGAGAAAACAACATTAAGCATTTTTAAAGGCTATTTTATAGTTCCTTGTATCACGTGGAAGATCCATAAACATGTCGGAGTTTCCACATCAGCGATTCTATGTATATTCTCTTTAAATAATTGCTTTCCTGAAATTTAAATATAACAATAAATAGTGTAATAGCGATGACAAAGCACTGCATATCCGTTACTAGTTTGATCGCAAGGAACAACGCTGACATTACGATTTTATTTTATTTTAAGGACATGTCATCAAAATCACATCTAAGCAAAAGTTTATAACGAGTATTTGTTTGCGTTGGGAAGTCTTAATTATCATAAATCTAATGTACAAATGCTTATACAGTGTAGATACTGGATGGCCGAAAAATCGTAGAAAATCACAGACTGTATTTTATCGACAGATATTGAATTAATATGCCTTGTTTTGTAAATGTAACTATAGTTGTAATAATCAAAAATTAGAAACATTAAAAATTGAACGTTTATTCTCTTGACAAAATTGTGTTTTAATGAATTTGTCCATAGATAACTTGCATTCGCACTGTGTTATATACTGCAAAGAAGTTTACCATCATTGTAAAATGCATCTCCTCAAGTCAACTGGTCACATGTTATGTTATAAATTTATGGGCGGCCAATTCATTATATCAAATTACATCAGACATCACATAAAGCCTGTGTTATCGAGAAGTTCATATATTATACTGATCGTAAATTCGCGTTTAATATTTTTTTAAATACAAAATATCAGCAAACAGACATCGAGTATGAATAAGCAAATGATTTGGAAACTGTTTAGTTTCCAGTCACGATTTATCGAATTCTCTTACACATTTAACGTTTGGTTACGTCACTATCCAAATTAATTGACGGCCAATATCTGCGCCGAAATGAAGAACATGCTTTACCATTTAAATGTATCAATTGCATGACATCCACCCATGAAATTTGGGAACATATGGAAAATCGGTTTTTCCAGTTTGCATGCGATCGGGGATCGGACAAAAAATGTTTCGCATACAAAAGACGCGTAAACTGGTTTTTGATTTTTTAAAATCGGCCAATTAGGGCCGGAGATATGACCGTTTGAAGGGATTGAGTTTCAGGGTAGGAGAAGGGATCGGACAGGGGTGTTTCAGAGATAAAGGGTGGGGGTTAGGAGGGTATTTTTTTTGGTTGTGGGTGGTCATAGGAAGAGGTCGAGGCCGCGGGGGGAGCCCTCTAGGGCAATGACGACAGAATGGGAGGGGGGGAACGTGCAAAACCGGAAAACGGCCATATCTCCGGATTTGCTCGTGCGATTTTAAAAAATCAAAACGGGATTTATTTGTCTTTATGGCAGCTACAACTTCTTTTCTCTATAAGATGGGGAAAAATTTTTTCAAAAAAAAACTACTCCACTATAGGTAAATAAATATATTCATTATTTCCTTATTTTCAGTTATTCATAGTCAAGCTTTGAAAAGGCTTAGATTTCTAGTAAATAACATTCTTGCTTTTCTTGTTTTCTGTATCACAATATTTCGAATTAAATGTTGATTCATGTCAAATCAGAGCAAGTGATAATAAAAATACTAACTTGTTCGCCATGAAATTCTTAATATACGATATTCAAAAGTCACCCCGCCATCTTAAATAAAATTAAAAGATACGTCGAAAAATTCAAAATTGGATATCTTTACGATAAGAGGATATTACATCACCAATGCAGACGTTGTAGACGTCGTAAGTCAAATAGAACGATCAAAAATGACGGACGATATATAATTTTGAATCCTTCGCCAAGGATCAAGGAGGCAATGTACATCAATTTTTCTTTTATTAAATCATAGGATCTTTAATGGGTTTTAAGGTCATAAAGTTAAGAAAAACACTTATTTTTAAGGAAGCACATTTTTGCGATTTCCAAGAATGTCTCTTCTTTAACCCTCCTTTATTTCGTCCCATTTTCATCTAAACAAAATGCAATATACGTATTGGGGACAATCTTTCAAAATCAGCAATTAAAAAAATCGTCAATTTTGGGCAATTAGAGGCAGAGGAAATGCTACTTTCTACTACATCCCTGCAAACCCGTCAAACCTCAGATCCTTCTGTCACTATACTTAACATGATCATTTATGCTTGCATGACAGTAAAATTTTTGAAAAATCAGTAGGCCAGACGACAGGTAGTTCAATAAGGAAATAATTAGTGGAAAGCTGGAAATTGTTTTAATCGCTTTATTTGGACCCAGATATTACTCTCCCCAGTTTTCCCCCTCGAGCGAAGTCGGCGTTGGCCCTTCTGGCCCTAAGAAGGTACCATTTTTCGGTGTTTTGCAAATATCTCCCAAACCATCAACTTTATCAACAAAATACCTATTATAAAAAATAATCTAGAGTACATTTGCTACAAAAAATTTCTGTACCGTTTATCTCTAAAGTGAACCGTTACGATGCTATGACTATTCAAAGTGGAGCCCTTTTTGATTCTTGCAGAAAAGTTATCGAAATCATATGCCATATCAAAGTTTCTACATGTTATAAATATTTGTTAGCATTCCAGATGTTTTTAATGCAGGTATCAATAAAAAATAAATTCTCAGTAAGTACATTCAGTTCAGATTCAGTACATTTTACAAGTAGACTTCATTACTTTCTCACCGAGGGCGCTGGCAACACTGTGTGCGTGGGGATAGTAACACCTGCACATGCAGCTGGCTTGCCGCGCTCGGCCTCCCATACAGCTGGCAACGCGGCTCCCATACCACAGCAGTCTCATGAACGATTTGGTTGAGTGTATACGTGCCACCCTCCACGAAAATGTATTTTATGAAACTCGGCAAAGGTTCAACCAAACAACAACTATTTTGCACAAGTTTCAATCTCCCGCCGTGTGTGTAAGAAAACATCCTCTTGTTGCATGCGTTTAGTGGGTGCGAAACAACGTCTTCGTTTTTCAGGCAGGGCAAAATGAAATTCGTAACACTGCTGAAGAGCAATGAGGAACTGCAGAGAGCTG
This sequence comes from Leptura quadrifasciata, assembly GCA_963675555.1. Classification (NCBI taxonomy): domain Eukaryota; kingdom Metazoa; phylum Arthropoda; class Insecta; order Coleoptera; family Cerambycidae; genus Leptura; species Leptura quadrifasciata. The sequence continues at coordinate 16,192,546 of OY776677.1, read as the reverse complement.
TTAGGATTTTCCGAGACGTGAACGCAAACCCCGATGAAATTGGCAAAGCGGGCCAGTTGGTTGTGGCTAGGCTTTATGACAACAAAATCACGGGAAACACCCTGAATGAGTTGCGGTTCCAACTGTTTGCAAAATCTCTAAGCAAACATCGATTTAATCTCGCAAGCCTACCTCCCACCGAATCAGCGGCACGTGAGCACTCTTTAAGAACATACCATCAAGTCCAAACATGGTATGGAAATGATACAAATCCACTGGATTGGGGCTGGAAAAATTCTCAATGTGGTTTGGCTCCCATACCTACGACGAGGGATCCGGCGCCACAAACGCTTCTAAACACAGTGTCCTGCAAATGTTCGAAAGGATGTAACGCAGCGTGTGGTTACAGGAAAACGGGCCTCCGATGCTCCAGAATCTGCATGAATTGTGTGAGACGGTCATGTACAAATGCTGCCGAGAAAGATGATATGGATGATTGTGACGGAGACATCGATGTTAATCTTGAGCGCCCTGTGACGTCGGACAAATGTACCGATGCAGACGATGAAAGCGATTACGGAGAAATTGAGGCAGACGATCAAGACTGCCAGCCTTCATCAAAACGGTTGAAAATCGACTAACTTTGACATTTGAATAGTGGATTAGGCCTCCTGGGGGACACTACTTACAAAAAACCGCGCCATTTACTCTACCGCCAGGTGGTGTGGAAAAGAGTGATTTTATGTCAATACTAATCAATAATAATACTAATCGTAGGTACTTTGCCACAGCTGTTTATAGTTAACAGCTTGTGCACCTGGAATGCTGATAAATATTTATAACATGTAGAAACTTTGATATGGCATATGATTTCGATAACTTTTCCGCAAGAATCAAAAAGGGCTCCACTTTGAATGGTCGTAGCATCGTGACGGTTCACTTTAGAGACAAACGGTAAAGAACTTTTTTGTAGAAAATTTACTCTAGATTATTTTTTATAATAAATATTTTGTTGATAAAGTTGATGGTTTGGGAGATATTTGCAAAAAACCGAAAAATGGTACCTTCTTAGGGCCAGAAGGGCCAACGCCGACTTCGCGCGAGGGGGAAAACTTGGGAGAGTAATATCTGGGTCCAAATAAACCGATTAAAGCAATTTCCAGCTTTCCACTAATTATTTTCTTATTGAGGCTTTTTTTCGACCTGTCGCCTGGCCTACAGTTAGTTTTCGAGATATTTACGAAAAACCGAAAAATTGGACCTAAAAACCAAGATGGCGGTACAAGCTCATCTCCACCCTCGGGGGCTTTTAGTATATTTGACAGGACACGTATGTCAACTTTCAGATCAAATATATCAATTTTCAAAACTATTTGCATTAATGGTTTTTCTACCTTTTCAGTTTTCGTTGCTTGGGCTACTAGTTAAAAAGTGGTTTAAATATTTCTGAAACCAATAGTTTAAAAACATTTAAACAACTATATCATTTACAATTATTGAAGTTCTAACGATTGGATTATTGGATATCCAGTAATGTATCCCGTATTGTTCGGAATATGATCTGGAATATTTTATCTTCTGATATATTGACGTTAAAGGAATTCTTGCAAAAATGACATAATAAAACTGAGAGAGATATCTTAAAGGGTTCAGAAGATATTTGACGAATATGATTACAGTTCGTTTTGACTCTTGATAATCTTGTATCTGAAAATTGATTGCACTCAACGGCACACTTTCATCAACTCATATCCTGGACATATCTTTTTTAATCTTCTAAACCTGTTTTAATAGAACATAAAACGAACTTGAACGTCATTTTTTCAGCACGAGAGAAAATTTTAAAGGTCCCCACACAAAAATAAGTGATTTGGGATCCCGGTGAAAATGGTCGAAATTGAGATATGTTGTAGTTCAGACCTTCCTGATGAAAAGTTCAAATGAGACCAAGGCTCGAAAACCTTTTTTTTTTTTTGATTGAACCTGAACCTTTCATCGGGAAGGTTTGAACTATAACATATCTCAATTTCGACCATTTTCACCGGGATCCCTAATTACGTGTTTCTGTGTGGGGTCCTTTGGGGAAAACTTTGATGCCATCTCTATTGCCTTGACGAAAATTCTCAAGAGATTTCTTCTGGTTTTCAAAAGACCATTTTAATACACTTTTTTGTCATAAACAGTTTGTATATGACACAACTGTATACTCAGTTAGACATTGTTTTTGGCCTCTTCTGGAGTCAGCCCTGGTGCAACGACTTCACTATTCTTCAATAGTATTTTACCTTGGCCCTATCAGATCTTATGTTCAAAATTTCAGGTTTGTTCATTGAGTTGTTTCCTCCTATAGACAGACACGCGCGCAGCCGGCTGTTCTGATATATTTACTGTTTTCGGGCTCTACAACATCCATTTTCGTAATTTGGAATATATATTTTTACACCACGCCAATTCTCTGTCTAATTATGATGAAGTAAATACGTGACATTTTGTGTATGAATGTTTAAGGTTCAGTTGCCACCGTTTCGTGTCGAGAACTCACACTTATTTGTCCATAACTCTGAGATAGTATAACTTTTACTACATTAGTTCCTTTTATGTAATAAACAAATAAAATTTCGTAAAAGCTGATTAATTTACTTCGAAAGTATAAGTAATTGCGCCACATATTTCGCTAATAAGTTGTAAAATGTATTATAAACAGTGGCAACATATATACATAAGAAATGTTTACTTACGCAGTTGCAAGGTCGTAGATCTAACACGGAGGAAAGTGCATGTTGTTTGTTACGTAATTTTTCTTAGATGATCGACATAAATTTTAACGAAGTGGGCGGGCAAGTAAAATCGTGTATTGTAAAAATTACAGCTTTCCAAGGATTCTCAGGAAGCTACAACAATGAAATTTTTGTCTGCAAGTAAAGTATGTCATGTGTGTTGACAGAGATTGACGTAGATATAGAGTAAATAAAGCAGTGAATTTCAAAACTCGCCCGTTCTGTAACAATTATCGTTTGTTCACTTTAATAGTAGGTACACGCAAATAGTACTCTTTAGAAGAAGTAGTACTCTTTTAGAATAATTCATAAAGTTTTTATATTACGTATATGTATTCCGAATAGTGTTAGGAACGAGACCCAAAAAAATACCCGTCTAACCAGTGTCCGCAACTTCCCTTATTTTGGTCAAGAAAACCTCCCGCCCCCGGTGGTACATTCTGGCAGTTTTTCTTAAATTTCTCGTAAACCATTGTTCAAACGTAAAAAACGTATAGGACCAAAAATGATTTGTGTGAACTTAGCAGAACAACTTGGAAGAATTAAAAAAAACTATAGACCTATTATTTACCGCTAATTAGCCGCGAATTAACATTTTTACCGTTGTTAATTTTGAAAATATTTTCGGATGTTCTGCTAACTTCACATGGAAGTTAGCAGAACATCTACCAAAAATTTATTTTCATTAAAAGTAGGTAGTTCAGAATTTGCCATTTTTTAACCGTAAACGAATGGTGAAATTTTTTTTTTTTTTAAATAAAAATTAAGGCGGAAAAACCAAAAAAATAATTTTTAGAATCAGAAAAAACTTAGCAGAATTAAAAACACATAGGCCTATTATTTGCCGTTAATTAGCCGCTAATTAATCTTGAAAGTAACAATTTTACCGTTGTTAATTTTTTAAATATTTTCAAGTGTTCTGCTAACTTCACATGGAAGTTAGCAGAACATCTACCAAAAATTTTTTTTAATTAAAAGCAGGTGGCTCAGAATTTGTCGTTTTTTAACCGTAAACGAATTGTGAAAATGAAATTTTAAAAAAATAAAAATTAAGGCGGTAAAACCAAAAAAATCATTTTTTAAAATCAGCAAAAACTTTCAAAATGAAAAACCCATAGGCCTATTATTTGCCGTAAATTTTCCGCTAATTAATCGTGAAAGTAACAATTTTACCGTTGTTAATTTTTTAAAAAATTTCGGATCTACCAAAAAATTTTTTACCACAGAAAAGCGAAAATGAATTCATATATTGACATCGCGGAATCTCGATATGGTAATGCTAACTTGGCAGACGTCATAATTTCATGTAAATTGAATTATTTTTACGAGAAAAAAAGTCTAAAAATCGGTTTTCCGCCATTTTCTCGGAAAATGTGAGGTTATGTTGGAAAATGCCTTATATAAAAATTTTAGATTCTTTTATTATCTACAAATTTTTAAAGTATATTTTCCGCTAGGAGGTCACGTATCGCCTGAAATCTCAAAAAACACTTTCAACTCCTAAACAGCACCCCCATTTTACAATTTCACTTTATCTCGTGTTTAATTTGGTTTTTTGTCTTAATTATAACCTTAACTAATTTTTTCGTCTAGTCCTTACCTGTTAATAATTTTTTTTAGCCTTCAAAATCCGCTTTGGCACCAGCCTATTAAGCCCACATATTAAATGCTTTTTTTTTGAATAGATGAAACTGAACTGTTAGCAGATGAATTTTATTTTCTTAGACTCTTTTGCAAATGTTTCCCAACTTAAATTTTGATCGAGACAAACTCCTAAAAATTTGACATCCTTATTACAGTTTACATCGTAATCTACGCGGCTCGTGTCGTAAACTTCACCCTCGTGAATAATAGCCATCGTTATATGCACGTTGAATAATATAGTATTTAACCACCTCAGTTCAATAGTTCTGATATATGATCATATTTTCGTAGGTTCAAAATGTAGCGACAATAATTTTAAATAATTTAAAATGGGTTTTTTGCAGTTTAATCCGACATCATTATTACTATACTTTTCTCATTCCAACACCTAAAGGAAAGTAGACACATCAAAGTTATGTTAAATATTTTCCTTAGCAACGCAATTAAATTTCACATTTACTTATCGATGGCATGTTTTTTGACCATGACCATTGCTCGTGCAAAGGTAAAGACGATTATATTACTTTTTATGTTATTAAAGTCAGTTGTAAGAAACAAGTTAATTACACGGTGCCATTGTATTTCGACTTTTTCTTTTAATTGCATATCAATTATCATTATATAGCAATAATGACATTAATAAATGCATGTGCCGTCGAGTGCTTGAGGTTACCTGCTCTATTATAATTAACTACATGCCAGTTTATTTCTATTTTAACACCTATTTTACATGCTCGCTTATATTACACCCATTTAAACTTGTCTACCATGTTACAACCATGTTATGTTAAGTATTATGAAAGTTGCGTAATTTTGTCTATTATAGTTTTTATACAAGGCATTCCAAAAATACGCCTCGGGACTATTTCTAGAACGTAAACATAAAACTCACATCTCAGATGTAATAAAACAGTTTACAAGAATTTGTGTTCATTTTAAATTTAATCGAATTTTAATTTGCGATGCAACTGCATGTACATTAATCCGAGTGACGTAAGAAATGGCGCAAGTGAATTACATGCTGTTCCATTTTCTATTCCACAGAAACGTCTTTCTCCTATAACACAGTGTATAAAAGGTTTAATTCGCATGGGGCGGCGCGCCGTGGGTCAATTATTTTTCAAATAATTCCCTAATTTAATTCAATTATTTTTCTTTCGACTGGTGGTTGAAAGGTGAGCGCACTTGCCTCCCATCCCGCACGGATATTGGGTGTGTATCCCTTGTCCTTAAATGTGTAGCCCTCTCCCACACAAGGCTCTTTTAGAGCCTTCCGGGATAAAGGGTTTCGTAATTACCTGTGGTGTTATTTAATAGTAATTACTATAGAATAATAAACGATCGATATAGTATGGTTAAATTCTAGATTTGTTGTAACAGGCACATTTTTAACTTAAAAAACTCAACTAAATTTTTCAATATTGTGGTGTTGACATAAATAAACAAGACAAATGCACTTCAGTAATACACGAGAATCACGAGATAGCGATTTTTTGGAATTAGGTAAGTCAAGTGTACATGTGCAGAAACCGGGAATGTGTGTATGCGTTGGTGGTCATCTCACTTCGATACGTTAACTAAATGGGGTGTTTTCAGACTCTGATCCAACGTTTCCTGAGTAAATGTTTGACACCGTATCTCCCCGAAAACCGAAGAAATTTCGCCAACATTGGACTCGACATAAGGTTAGAAGCCACCCCTCACTAAATATTAGACAGCACGCAGAAAGTTCTGTTCGTCCAGATATTACTCTCCGATTCCGAATTAGAGGATTTTTGTTAAAGGATTGATAGAAGTGAATCGTATCTCCATGTTTATCAATACGGTTAATACATTTTAGTTCGCTAGGAGTAGCTGCCATTATTTTTGTTAAAAGTTAAAAAATGTAATTTATTTTAATTGGGTTTTCAAAATTCACAATATCATCATTGGCAACGGAACCTTAACGAATTTTGTACAAAATTTGGCGATTTTATATCTACGACCCGGGCATAAATTATACAAAGCATTCGGGTTCTTTTGTTGGTACCAAGATAACAAAAGATCATTACACTTTGATAGGCTAATACATTTTTTTTATTTTAAAATAAATTACAATGTCGAATAATTTTGTCTACAAGTATTGTAAAAGAATAATGAAATTAGTTAAAATTTCACTACTTTGTCAAGGTTTGCTTGATTTGCAATTTTTCATCACAAATGGTATATGGTTCAGAATTATGCAAAGACAAGAGATTTGACCAGTAACTAGTCAATATTAATTTCAATCCTTCATTAAATAAAGATCAACTGCCTCCTTGTGCCGCCTGAGTATCATGTAAGACTTCGTTAAAGTGAAAATTCCAATTAGAATTTCCATAACAGATAAATTAATTTGAATACATTCAACATTATTAACTAAACTAAACAACTCTGGCTTTGACGCCAATTTAACAACTTCTTTTCAATCCTATTTAAGTCATCGATCTCGATATGTTGAATACAAAGGTCATAAATCATTTAAGTTCACTGCTACTAGTGGTGCACCGAAGGAAATAATCTGGCACCCCTACTTTACTCCATTTTTATCAACGATATAGGCGATCACTTTAAGAGAAACATATTTCTGTTTGCAGATGATTTAAAAATATTCAAAACAATCAGAACTCCAAATTACTGTGAACTACTACAGAAGGATGTAGACTCGTTGAATGTGTGGTGCCTGCCCAATAATTTACCCTTGAATATGCATAAATGCAAACATATAACCTATACCAAAAAAATAATTTCATCCAGTTTAGCTACTCAATAAATGATATTCCTCTGCACTGCGAACATAAAGTCAAAGATTTTGGAATTGAGTTTGATCAAAAACCTCAGCTTCTCATCACACATTAACAAAATCATATCATGGGCCACCGGAATGATTGGTTTTATATTCAGAATTTATAAAGACTTTAAAAATAAGGATTGCTACATGAACTTATACACGGCCTATGTTCGATCACAACTTGGGTACTGATCTTTAATATGGTCACCCTATTATAATACATATATCCAGTTCAACGTATCTTTATGAAGTATATGGCATTTAAGTTAGACGGTGTCTATCCTGCAGAAGGCATTGACAATAACATCTTGCTCTTAAGATTTTCACTCCTGTCGCTTGAAAACCGCAGAAAATACTACTCAGCCAAATTTGTATATAAGTTATTAACAACCTAACAGATTGCCCTGAGTTATAGTCTCAACTAAACTTTCATGTTCCTCGTATTCATAGTAGAGATGAGATATATTTTTATCTCTCTACCCCCAGAACAAATTTAATGATAAAATCACCAGTGACGCTAAACCAGCTTTGTAATTGCACGAACATATAGATAGCTCTACTGGCACTCAATTGCTTTTAAGAAACCGATTAAAAATCAATTAGAATCACTATAGTTGTACTCCTGTTTGTTTTTCAAATAGTCTGTAAATGTTACTTTGAACCCTAATATTGATATTCATAATTTATTTTAACTTACTTTGCCCTCATTATATCTCAGTGTTATTTTGTCCTGTAATTGGGTATCTCACCTGTATGAACATTAAAAAAATTATTTTTATGAGGGACCTGTTTCCAGTAGTTTTATTATTTACAGAAACTTAGATTCTTTAATCTGCAATATAAATAAATCTGCCCTAAGCCAGATACCAATATTTGTGTTGGAGAGAAATCCGTCTAAATTTTGCAATCGGCCCTCATGCAACTGGGTTAGCTAGTGGTCTGCAATGTTTATGCTTCAATTTACAAGTTAAATCTAATAGCAACCAGTCGCAAACGAAATAATTAACGCTCCACACTTTACTAAGATATAATTGGATACAGTGGATCGTTATTCATAGTAGCAAATAACATACGCTCGTTTGCGATGCATTGCCAAAGGCCTGTGATAAAACAGTTTAGCATGCCATAAATTAAGGTCTAAGGGCGATTGTTGTCTTGATGCCACATTCAGGTCAACGTGGCGTATTGCTTTGCAGTAGCGCTTCATGATGGTATATAACTACTGTTCATGAGGTATTACTCTAATGTTACACTTATTCATTTCTCTATAAGAAAGATTTGATATGTATGATGTAGCGTAAACGTTTTATGAAGTTTCGTGCTGATTTTTGAGTTTTCTTTTTAATTATGATTTTAATTGATGAAAAATCTCATGAAATCTGCTGCAGGGTTAGACCAGGGCCAAACCGTTTAAAATAACGTAATAGACGATAAATTCTTAGCAGTATACGAATGGTCGGAAAATGTAGTTAATGGTGTAAATAATTAAGGAAAAATCGTCCAGACTGAGTAAAAGTTCGGGAGGGGGGGGTGGTGTGGTAATATATACATTTTTAGGGGTTGGTATTCGTTTTTTGCGATTTGCGGCTAAACTATGCATTTCATCGGAAAATGTTGAATGCAAAAGTTGTAGATAATGAAAAAATCTAAAACTTTCTAATTGATCATTATTGACCATAACCTGAAAATTATCGAGAAAAATGCAAAAAACCGTTTTTTCGGTTTTTAATTTATAACTATCGCAAAAAGTTTATATTTTCATGAAAATTGGTAAAAATGTTCTCTCTTGTGTTTCAAACAAGCCCAAATTTTTTCAAAGCGAAATATTTAATTTTCGATGTTTTATGAAGAAAATAAAGGAAAAATACCTAATTTTCAATCGAAAAATTTGGTTAGCAAATTTTCGATTAATGAACTTTACTAGTGCTCATTTTTTTCGATGATATCTCAACTTTAATATAGAATTAAAATATAATATTGTTTATATACAAAAATATCGTTAAAAAAGCGAAAACCTGAAAAACTACTTTTTAAAAATCGAGTTTTCGGTGAAAATCATGAATTTCGTTTTCTTTATTGTAAATAAACGTTTACATTTATAAAAAGGGTTAATTCTCATACAATACTATGTTATACAAGTAATGTACATGTACCTAACTGAGGCGAGACTGTTACAATTGATCCATTACTATTATTTCAGAGAATTTCGCGAAATATCAGCAGCACAGATGATATGAAAAATTATTTACACTACGAGCTTGCTCCATTTCCTTTGTTGTTGTTTACAGAGAATGGCTTCAGAAAAAATGTTAAGTCACATTTATATACAGAATTTGCGAGCATCAATTCGTTACCAACTTCGAGCAATATTGTACACGTTGTTGATGGCGGGTTTCTTTTACACAAAGTAATCTGGCAAAAAAACGATACAATTAATGAAATAACACAAAAATATTTACATTATGTACAAAACAACTACGCAAAAAATAGTTATATGAAGAAAATGCAGATTCCCTAATTATCAATACATCCCTTGAATTAGCAAAAAACTCCGATAAAATAGTGGTAGTTGTTGGTCAAGACATAGATCTTTTAGTTATTTTAAATCAATTCAGTTCACATGAATTGAATACCTATTTCCACAAATCTGATGCAGGAAATATTAATGATACTTATTACACCTCTAATAGTTTTAAACATAAATCACATAAACATATTGTAGCATTTTTGTATTGTTTTTCTGGCTGCGATACAACTTCCAGTTTTGCTGGGAAAGGAAAAAAAAACAATTATAAAATCATTATTGGCCGATAAACATTTACCTAATCTTGCAGAAATTTTTTACAATACAGATGCAGACAAACAAACGATTACCGAAAATGGATTAAAAATAATAGCTTCTATTTACAAAAAATTTTAACTCTACCGAACGGCTACTGTTAAATCCTCATTTCATTTGAAAAAATTACCTGCAACTGAAGGGGCAGCTAAGCAACATTGTTACAGGGTGTATTTCAAATACAAAGTTGGCTTGGTAATCAATTAACAGCTACAGATTGGGGATGGGAACATCACGTTAATGGCATCGTACCTATATTTACAGAACAAGAATTAATTCCTGAAAATTTATTGAAAATTATCTGCTGCAGCTGCGAAACAGGATGCGGTAATAGCAAATGTGGGTGTCGCAAGCATGGCTTAAAGTGCACAAATTTGTGCTCAAATTGTCACGGTTCTGATAAATGTTCTAATGCCGAAAAATCGTTGTACGAATAAAATTGTAGTCTCGAGGACACCGAAGACGAAGACAGTACCCACTGTCTAATAAATAATAATAAAAATAATGATACTGAATTCTGGCGATGAAGAATTGCCCACGAAGAAAAAAAGATTTCAATAAATTATTTAACTTTTAATTTTTGTATTTTATAATCAAATATAAGACTTTGACGTGATAATTTGTAAATACTTACGAATCACAAGAAATAATTAACAAATTTTCTTAGTTCACAGGCTTTGTGTTTTTTGAATTTTTACCTATTTAATTGCAATTTAAATAATGTTTTCGGGACTTTGAATCGAAAATTAAATATTTCGCTTTGAAAAAATTTGAACTTGTTTGAAACAGAAAAGAGAACATTTTCACCAATTTTCATGGAAATATAAACATTTTTGCGATAGTTATAAATTAAAAACCGAAAAAACGGTTTTTTGCATTTTTCTTGATAAATTTGAGGTTGGTCAATAATGATCAATTAGAAAGTTTTAGATTTTTTCATTATCTACAACTTCTACATTAAACATTTTTCGATAGGATGCATAGTTTATCCGCAAATCGCAAAAACGAGTACCAACCCCTAAAAATGTATATATGGTAATATATAACCCCAACCCCCCTTCCCTAACTTTTACTCAGTCTGGACGATTTTTCCTTAATTATTTACACCATTAACTACATTTTCCGACCATTCGTATACTGCTAAGAATTTTTATTGCCCTAAACAGGATTGGCCCTGGTCTAGGTAGTAACATTTGGAAAGTAATCATCATTTGCGTTGTGAGAAAAACTATATACTATAATTAGTAGTATTTAAAATAAGGAAGTTGGGGCTATATGACTGATGGTCGAGTAGTGAGCGCACTTGCCTCTCGCCCAAAAGTTCCGTGTTCGATCCGCGGTCGTGGTAGTGGGAAATACTGTAAGAGGGATTTTTCTACTATACAGGGATATTGGGTGTGTGTCCCTTATCTCTAAATGTGTAGCCCCCTCCCACACAAGGTTCTTCTAGAGCCTTCTGGGATAAAGGGGGTCGTCATTACCTGTGGTGTATTTGCAGCTGTAACAGGCGTATTGTATCTTCATATGTTAATATCGTAATTTTCGGTGATGTTAATGTTAATTGAATGCAATTGGAATACATATAAATACAATCCTCTAAAAAAGTCCATGTCATTTTCACAGGATGCATTTAAGGACACATCTATAAGAGGTTTTTTTTCGGATTTGGATCTTCATAATCTTAAATTAACGATAGGAATTTCAGAGCACTCTATATGGTATTTATATTTGTAATAGATTCTCATGAGAATAAATATGATTTCTGATCAATCTCTATGAAATACCAAATTTTAGGCAAAGAAACAGTCTTCCTAACTGATCTAAAAATAATATAATGGCAAACTGGAAATTGATTTTTGTTAAGTCATACTGTAAACTGAAATACCCCATATTGATAAATAAATGATTACCACACCGCTCACTATCGTTTCCGCAATAATTTCTTATGAACCTAAATAAACAAATACCTACGATAACGATATAAACAAGTATTTAGATTAGGTTTCGACAAACATAGCAGATAACTTTTACCAATGTATGAAGTACAGGTATGTAATAGCAAACTCTCAGCTAATAATCTACATTTTAAAATCGATTCAATATCGTTTCAATATATTTAGATTTTATAATTTATAACTCTTAGAAGCTCTAGATTATTTAATTTGATTATATGGCTTCATTCAAGTCTTATGTTTTATGTTATTTGTTATTGAAATTATGTGGTGAAGCTGAAACAAATTTAATTTCTAGTGCTCGGTAGAAAAATTTGTTAATAATAATATAATAATCAGTTACTCATGTCAGTACAAAAAATATGTTTACACAGATTAACCGGTATAAAAGAATAGGGTAAAACAAATAAATTTGAAAAGGTTACTTGATAAAACCGCTAGCTTGGAAACAATACACATAAAGATATGTTAATACACATAGATAAAATAGAAATAAAAACAAGAAAAAAACCTTCATGGTAAAAAGACTAAATGTCCCGGAAATGTTCCTGAAAGTATTCTTCAAAGCTATAGAAGACCTTTTTTGAAGGTAGTGTTTGATTTTATGTTTCAACTTTAAAAAGTCTAAATTTCGGACACTGTCATGTAACTTATCAAATTTTATGCAGTAATAGCTTGCGCCGTTTTTGGTTTTTCCTAGTCTAAGAAAGTTATGCTTTAGGTATGTTATTTCTGAATCGAGTAGGAGAAGTGCGTAAATCACCTTGACTATTTGTACAAATTACGTTTAATGTCGAGTGGGTTAAGGCGCGAGGTGGCAATCGCGATTAATCACAGGGACATCGCACCACCGGGTTCGAATCCTGGCTCCGGCACTGGCACTGTTGCAGGAAATGGTTGTATGTATGGGTGTCCTCAAATAGCATTGGTCATGCTAGAGTGAAAAGTGCCATGGTAACCAGTAACAAGAACTTGCTTTGAAACGGTATTGGTCAAATTTCTTTCATAATGTTTTAGATAGATTTGTGGCATGTTTATCTCAGCAGAGTGTTGGGTCAATGTACACTCCCAGGAATTTCACTACATTATCACAGGTGTTCTTGTTTACATTTGTGTATCGACGAGTAAATGTCATAGTTTGTGTTTTTTCCTGATCATCAAGTTATTGGCTGGGAACCACTGTCTGATGTTCGATTGTACACTCGTAACACTCTCGGTAAGTTGATTAGGGTCACTGTCAAAATTGAGAGCTGTGGTATCATCAGCAAAGAAAATAAATGAAGTATTATCATCAAATCAAAACAAATCATTTACAAATATGATAAACAGTAGTGAACCAAGAACTGAACTCTGCAGACCAATCTTATTTTATCTTGGTAGCTGCGAATCATTATTAGTAAGAGACATATCGGCATCTGTCCGTTAGATATGATTGAATCAGAGATATACTACTGTGGTCAAAATTATAGTGATATAGTTTATCCAACAGAATGTTGTGAGATACATAATCGAAAGCTTTAGTTAGGACATAAAAGGTTCCCGTGGTGATGTTACGTGATTCAAAATTTTGCATGATAATCTGTGTCAAGATATTTATCTCCAAAGTCTTTGAGAGCTTGTTTCTAAAGCCAAATGAAATAAATCATTTTCCTCGAAAAAGTACTTCATTTAACTTTTTAAAACCGTTTCAAAAATCTTACCCAAAATCGCAACTAATGAGACCGGTCTGTGGTTTGAGACATCATCTGAGGAGCCCTTCTTGAAGGTGGGGATGAACTTTGATAATTTGAGTACTGCTGGAAAATTGTTCAGCCTGATATATTGATTGATTAAGTTTGTCAAGGGATACAATATGATGTTCTTTATTGATTTTATTATTTGCACGTTGATATTGTATGCATCTTGCTATTGCTATTTTTTAAGTTGGTGATAATATCTCTTATTTCAATCTAAGAGACCTCACGTAATTTAAAAAAAATATTGGGACTTACATTAAGGAGAAAATCGGAGAATGATATTGTGAATGTGGTTGATGGAAGATCCCGTATTAATTTGATTGCAGTATTCGAAAAATCGGAATTGAAATCATTAACATTTATGGAACCACTTATTTCGGTGTAAAAATTGCAATCATTGTTTTTATAATATCCCACAAAGCTGCTTGAGCGTTTTGGGATTTAGTTATGTAGTTATCATTGGCTGTCTTTTTAGCCTTACGAATTCCAAAACGATATTCGCTACGATAGGAACTAACTGTATCTTTGGTTAAAAGAAAAGGGCCTATCTTGTCTACATCAATGAGAAGATTCAGTTGATTTCGCATTTTCTGCAACTTTTCACTGAACCAACGTTATTTGTTGTAACATTGTAAACTAAATGGCAAGTTCATTGGACTTAGTAAATTAAATAATTGTTCATTTAAAACACCAGCCCTCTAGATAATGTGCATGGGGCACAAAAAATTGACCTGATTTTCTATAATTTCAAAAAAGTGACCATATCTCTAAAACCATGAGGTTTTAACTAAGGTCAAGTTTTGGTATTCAGATAAGTCATGGCCTAGTCTATCATTAGTTTTATGGTTATCCATGTGTATGTGTAAATGATCAATATACAGAGCAGCATAAAAGCAAGGATAGTAAAATTAGGAAAATATTATTATTACCACTGAAATTTAGCGTTAATTCATGCAATTATCAAATATTTACACACGTAAACGAGCGAAAGAGCTTCGCCGACATGTTTTTATATATATGCAGTTGGCAGAAATAAAGTACATAAATTGCACATGTGTTTAAATCTTCATTAATACTGGTGTTAAATTTATACATTTTTCGTGTTAATCCAATAGCAATTAATACTTTTGGTAATTTGGATGCCAACTAACCGTTATGTCAAAATAACTGACTCACATGTTTATTTTTAAAGTAGGTGAAGAACTTGTATTATTAAATGATATGACACGTCCAAAGATGGTTGACAGCAATTACATATAGACCAGTAGCTACTGAGAAGTTATCTGATGACGCTCTCAACTTATATAGCCCTTAGTCTTGTTTAAGGGGACAACCCTAGACTGGGTCCTGATCTTTGCGGTGGGGGCGTTTTTGTATGGGGACTATTTTACCCATATAAATATTTTTAGTGTATGAGAACCAGTTTTCATAAAATACTATAAAAATAATCGGCAGCTACTGGAAGCGGCTGGAACCTCCCCACCCGGTGGATCTTTAAAGCCGAAGAGAGCACTAAATCGTGTGCCAAAACGGCATGTTATTCTTTGTTTTTAATTTTTTTCACGGAAATTTTAACTGCTTTTCAATGGTTCGATTGGGAATTGTAAGTAATTATAAAATAAACAACTTGTTATGCCAGAACAGCACTAAACGTAATCCGATCTTAACCAAAACCTTTTCAGATCTTTTGGAGCACTATAGAAACCCTTACGCAAAGTTTCATCCAAATCCGTTTAGTAGTTTCGGCGCTATCGTGCTAACACACATACACACACAAACACACAAACATTTTTAAAAAATCACTTTTTTGGGTCCCCAAAACGTAAAGATTTGATGTTATCTCAATTTTCGATTTAGGACCGATTTTAGTAACCTCCCACAAATCAAGAATTTTAGAAAAAACTTTATGTAATAATATCGTTTGTTTTTGGTCAAGATTTAATATATTCAATAAGGCGCAACACAGTTTTAGAAAAAACAGGTCTACGAATTCGGCTATATTTGAATTTTTAAATGATATTTATGAAAGCTTGAATAATAATAAAGGGACTATAGGGTTATTTGTGGACATGACTAATGCTCTTAATTTGGTGGATTACCACTTACTTTTGGATAAACTTGAGCCTTACGGGTTAAAGGGTAAAGTGAATGAAGACATAAATTCCTATTTAATGGGCAGAACACAGATAGTGCAGATTAACAAAATTAAGTCTCATTCAGAGGAAGTTAAGCAAGATGTCCCACAAGGTTTTGTCCTTGGGCCTCTCTTACTTATTTTATTTGTAAATGATCTTCCAATTACCAAGCATAACAAAAATATAGTTATGTTTGCTGATGATGATAGCTGTATTTGTAGTGAAAATAAAATTTTTGATGCTATAAAGAACAACAAATTGCATTAGATAAACTTGTTGGATGGTTCAGTAGCAACAAACTTTTTATAAATATCGCCATTAAGACTGTATTGATTCAGCTTACGCGTAGGCTAGGACATCTTGATAATACCTATCTTTTAAAATGTAAAGGTAAAAGTATCTAGCAAGTGATAGATACCAAATTTCTAGGCTTATATATCACCAATAGCCTCAGTCGGGAATCTGGTATAGATAGACTTTCTAAAAATGTATCTTCAGTTTGTTTCGCTTTATATAGACTACAACAATTAGGTAACAGGAATATCATGATGTCTTATTATTACGTATTCCAGAATTAAATAAGCAATTTCATTTTGGGGTTGTTCACATCATAGTATAAATATTTTTCGAATACAAAAAAGGGCTATTCGAACAATTGCCTGGCGTTTCTAAACTCATATAATGTCGAACTGTTTTTAAAGAATGTAATAAAATAAGTCGTGTGTGTAATCCCTTTCGACACAGCTTAACAAGGTACGTTCTCTCTTAATTTGAAGTATTTCAAGTTACAGTCCAGCTTTTGAACTGTTCTGGTCTTAGCGCTTGGTGATCTGCATTTACCTTCTTTCTGGCATGTCCCAAGCATGTTTAATTGGGTTGAGATGGGAGGCATAAGAAGTTGTAAATATGGGCGGTTTTATGTGAATCTAGGAAGGAGTATCTCTATATAAATTTAGTCTAATCATAACCCTAGACCGTTTAACAGATAAAGATTCATATTCTTTCATGGTACAAAATTAAGAATTTTCATAATCTAAAAAGTTCAGTAAACGAAAAATTTTGTTATTTTTATTGTAATTCGATGTAAAGAAAAGAAATAACATCCTTCTCCTTCAGTAATGGTTTTTTTTTCGTAATTTGTACTTCACTAAGACTAGTAATAACTAAGTATGATGTCAATCTATTGCTCCAATCGGCAGGTCGTGAAAAGCGGGGGGTTAGTACGCAAAAGATCGGAAAAAGTTTAATATTGGATATGTTGTGTACCTACGCACTAATAAAAACCTCAAGTTGTCCATGTTTCAGACCCTGTGCTCTCTCCGGGAAGCCGAGAACATCGCTAATTTTGTTGCCTTTCATCAGTTTTCGCTCAATAATTTTTTACCCATGCGTTTTACAAAAAAAGTCTTTCTATTTAAACATGTTTCTTTCTAAACTGCGGAAAAACAGGATTTTGCTGAATAACTTTTTGTTCTTGCATGCTACAAAAAAAACATTTGCACCTTTCTTGTAGGACATTAAGTTGGCTACAATTTGCTTGTACAAAGGTATGTAAAATACAGATTTTTCTGAACTTATGGGTAACTAAAAACACGATTTTTGCACGTTAACTATGTATTTGATAAACGTTATAGTGGAGATCTGGCGGAAAAAAGGGGATCAAATGCAAGTTTTTTTTTTAAAATTTTTTTCCCATCTCATAGAGGACGACTTCCCCCACTTCCCTGACGCTTTCACATCGTTCAGGCAGGTGATGGGGGAAGGGTGGGTAGTTGAACATATGGAAAATCGGCTTTTTTCAGTTTGCGTGCGATCGGAACAAAATCGGATAAAAAGAAAGGTCCTCAAGGAGCGTAAACTGGTTTTTGATTTTTTAAAATCGGCCAATTAGGGCCGGAGATATGGCCGTTTGAATGGGTTGAGTTTCAGGGTAGGAAAACTAGGAAAAGGGGACCGGACAGGGGTGTTTAAGAGATAAGGAATGGGGTTAGGAGTGTAATTTTTTTCTGCTGTGGGTGGTCATAGGAAAAGATTGATGCCGCGGGGGAGCTCTCTAGGGCAATTACGGAAGGGATGGGAGGAGGAACGTACAAAACGGGAAAACGGCCATATCTCCGGATCTGTTCGTACGATTTTAAAAAATGAAAACGAGATTTAATTTTTTTCTTTTGCTTCCCATTTTTGAATTTTTGCCAAAAATCAATTCAAACTAAATGGAGGTTGTAGCTGCCATAAAGACAAAGAAATCCCGTTTCGATTTTTTAATATCGCACGGGCAGATCCGGAGATATGGCTGTTTTCCCGTTTTACACATTACCCCCCTTCCAACCCTTCCGTAATTGCCCTTGAGAGCTCCCCCCGCGGCCTCGACCTCTTCCTATGACCACCCACAACAACACAAAATTACCCTCCTAACCCCATCCCGTATCTCTTAAACACCCTTGCCCCATCCTTCCCCAAAAATCGAAAACCAGTTTACGCGCCTCGAGGTGACCTTTCTTTTTTATCCGAAACATTTTCTTGTCGTGTTCCCTGATCGCACGCAAACTGGAAAAAACCGATTTTCCATATGCGCATTTGCGTGGTCATCTTCCCGCCGTACAAAGCGACAATTTTTTTTCTGCTTCAGCAAATTTGGTCCGCAGTACTGCTGGCTCTCTGAATACATCGGCTGTGCCAGTTGCATTACAGCATTTCTGATGAACACTGCAGAATTTCTTTTTCCATTACCCAAACATATCACACCCGCTAAAAGCATGAAGAAAAAGGATATCTTCAGGGTCATATTCAAGTGATGTTGACGAGTTCACAACACTGGGGGAATTGCCTCTCCCACTTTCCTGGAAATAAATGATGTATTGAGAGGAAGCTAATGCTGTCAGCAAAACCAGTAGATCAATGTCTTCACCTATGATGGTAACACTATTAAAGTCAGAAGCTTTTGATATCGTACTATCACATCTGCGTCTTCTACTGTCTGTTCCACAATACATTTTTTCCATCATTTCAGTCACAAACATTGAAATTAAATTATTTTTGTTACTGTCCTTGGATAAAACTGTTTCTTGTGATGTTGTCACTGCAGTTGTGTTGGAAAACATCAGTTTAGCAGAAGAGTGTAGTGAATCCCGACGGGATTGTTCTAGTGCTTTGGTGCCCAAATGTAGTCCACATAAGTCATAACTGCCTCAAAGTTGACATTTGATATTCCAAACAACTTTATGTAGAAGGTATCCATCACCAACAACTGTACATTTTCTGCATCATCGCTCTGTATTGGAGGTAATGCAGCATAGAACACAAACTTTCTATTTCTCGTATATTACGCCGTCCAAATTAATAGCTTCCTTAAGTTTTTCATGCTCATAAATTAACCCTATTATTAACAGTTTAGTATCGACATCAAAACTGAAATCATGCGTACACACGTGGAGAACCTTTAAAACACATAAAACGTTTAAATGTGTTTTGCTGCCAATGATCATATAATAACTAGGGTATACAAGGTGACTGATAAAAAAACGAGTCGATTAGTTTTCTGAGTAATGCAATTAAGTATGGTGTACGTGCATTAAGGGAGCATTTAAATATAATTACTTTAAAAACTGTTATTACAATTATAACCATTTTTTTCGGATTTAAAGTCCATGATCGGAATATTCTGCCTATATTGCATTCAGTTACGGATAGAGCGCTAAGGCTATATTGTTTTATATTAAGTGCCGAAAACGATTGAGGCAGTAAATTTTATTATGAAATGGTCGTAAAATTTTAATAGGATATTTCCTTATAATTCAGAGCTTAGCAGAGCACTACGCAATTAAGGAGATTGGAAAAAGATTAAAACGCTAACTGAAATTATTCATTTAAACAGATTGGCATAAAAGTTTGTAAAAAATGTATCTAGAAAGTATGAAGGGTATCACAAGGCAAGCTTTAATATACAATCTGTCATTTTTAAAAGTAACTGCACTGTGCTATATGTACCGGCTGCAATTTGTATAAATATATACATGTAAAATACCAGACCGGTGATCAATGAAAACTTACTTATTAATTTTTAAGGAAAATGGAACTTTATGTATGATAATAGAGAAACGATACTGCAATAGAATTTATTGATGAAATAAAATTAGATATATAATATACAGACTTTATTAGCAACTTCTGCTATACAAATACAATATAATATAAAATTTAATGATACTATACTAACTACAACGTAGATATACTAACTTAATGTAGATAAATGCATAAAACATACTACAAACATAAAGAATATTTACAATAAATTTGATACCATCAATAATCTACATTCAATATCGGTTACATTTCACATTATGGCAGACAACATTTTTAACTTTATACATAATACTCCAGTCAATGAATGCTCAAAAAATCATTTCAACAATCAAAGAATGAAAGCTAATTAATTTCCTATACAATTGTCTCCATACATATCTCTAGAATTCCCAACGGTCAGCTGATAAACCTGCTGATGATGCAACTGCAGAAAAATGGGTTAAATACGCTCCAAGCTTCAGGTGATGCTGATGTTGATATTGTGAAGACAGCTATCAACAGATCGCAAAATCTCTCGGTAGCTGTTATTGGAGAGGACGTCGACTTGGCTGTTCTCTTGGTAGCCAAAACCCCAATTGATTGTGACATTTTTCCGGCAAAACCTGGAAGAGGAAAGGTCATGAGTATTGTATATTCCTCACAGTAGCTGCAACAGGAGTTGAAAATGAGGGACAATGCCCATTTGTTATTCTTACATGCGCACTCACAGGCTGTGATTCAACATCCGCAGCGTATCGCAAGAGTAAAGTAGGTTTTGTCAAAATGCATCAGAAGTCCAAAATCGTACAACATGCAGGTGAGGTATTTGCCAGACTTCTTCTGGGATCATGAGTACTCTCTCATGGTATGGCGCTCCAATCACAGAAAAATCCCTCATCGAGGTCCGCTACAAATCATTTGTCAAAGCAGCTGCAAACATGAAACCTCATCTTTCAAACTCTCCCTCCAACTGAAAAGCTGTTAAGCAGCATGTATTCCGGACGTACCACCAAATACACCTGTGGTTAGGGGAGGAACCTAATGGTGGGGCGCCGAATTGGGGTTGGAAGAGGAGGAATGACCAACTAGTTTCGAAACTGTAAGAGTTGGATGCTGCTCCTGACAAAATCTTGAAGACGATTTTTTGCCGATGCACGAAAGGCAAGTGTTGTTGTAGGAAAGCATCGTTAAACTGCTCTATCGCATTCCCAAATTGCAAGGGCAGTTGAGTCGGAATATTAATTCAGGAATAAGGCGACGACATCGACACACTACCAATCTCTTTGGATAAAGTCTCTACTGCTGACGAAGATCAATGAGCCTCGACCCTTCCGCCTCAAAAAAAAACCAAGATGTTGCCTTGAATGCATGCTTTTTAAATCATCTATTATAATACCCAGGTACCTAATTTCTTTAAGCTTATAATTATTTATTTCAATACACAACTACATAACCTATAATTTTTTTCCTATTCTCATTTATTTTGTTTTTTTTTTTTTTAATTAAGGCTTAAACTGTTTTCACTCAACCCTTTATTTAGTATCGCTAATTCAGATTACATTTTTCGGCAATAACATTTTCTTCTTATTCTAGAGTACCATCAAAAACTGTATTACCACATATTTTCCTCACTTTTTTCAGGCAATATTTTTTTAAATTCCATAGCTCGGTACCTTTTTTTATTTCTACTTGCATTTTTATAAAATTCCTCTTTACCTGTCCTTACATACTTTTAACAAAGTTCCTTTTTTGTTTATATTCCTCCCAGTCCTCTTCTTTACCGTTTGAAACAGCTTTCTTGCACAATTTATTTCTCATGTTATATTATGTCTTATATCACTATCAATTCATTCACTTTCATGACCATCATTCTATATTTTTATTTCTTTGATTGGTGCAACTTCATTAAATACATTTACAATATCTGTAACTAATTTGTCTGACACTATATTTACATTTGTTGTATTTCTTTCCATTGTGTTTTAATAATTTTTCTTGAAATTCATTTGTATTATAACATTTTATCATTCTACTTTTTTGTATAATGTATTTGCTTGTGTCATTGTGATTTTTTATTTTAATTTTAATATGTTGTGATCATTTATCTTTGGAGTTAGCCAATTTTCGTTTCTTTCTCATTTGTAATTATATAATCTATGAATGTAGAGCTCGTCTTTGTTATCCTTATTGGGGTATTTACTAACTGATATAGACCATTTTGATATAGGTATATCTTTAATTTTCTTTCCATAAAATGTATCTTTAGAGTAATCAATCTTATAACCATCAGTTATAACAACTATATAATTACATCCAATAGTTTCTACAAAATTGTCAATCTATCCTAAAAATAGTCTAAAAATAGGTTATTATCTGTTTAAGGAGGAGGGGGGGGGGGGGAGATATTGTTACAACTTGATATATTTATTACTAATTTTAATCTCCATGCCTAATATCCATTTTCTTTCACTTCATTTACAATTACTTTGAACTGAAATTTTTTCTTGATATAGATGAGTACTGCAACTGTTCTTCTATTATGAGTACTTTCCAAATTATATCCATTTATTTTTAATTCATTGTCATACACCTTCTTATGTACATGTACCTATGACAATCATAGCAATACTGGGTTGTATTTATTCACCAACATAACAATTTCTTCCTTGTTATTAATAAATCCTTGACAAATTTTAGCTATTTGTTAAAATGCACTTGAAAATGACAATTTTTCATGTCTTTCCCCTCTATCTCTATTCATTCGTTATAAAAAAGTAAAAACGGTTTTGTACATACACCAGCATATTCAAAATTTGATTCTCTTTAACTTTCATTAGACACACTATATGCGTACGATCTTATCGTCTTCGAGTTTTTATCGATTTTATCATGAAACAAGTGTTCTGATAGTGCGCTATAAAGATGTATAAAAATTCATATCTCTGTAAATATTGATCGAATGGAAATGAAAAAATAAAAGGAAATTGGTCGTAATTGAATTCTCCATAACTTTCATTTGAAACATTTTGCGATCTGAACGACCATTTTTGAGATTTTAGCGAAGAATGTAAAACTGTCAAAATTTCAAAAAAATCTATCTCGGTTGAAATAGGTCGTATTAAGTTAAAAAAATTGTGCGGATTTTTATTACCTATAATTTTCATGTGTACATATTTTACAGTAAAATTGATATTTTCCGAGTTTTTTGCGGAAAACCCATTTTTTTACCTATTTTCTCCCACCTCCCCTCCGCCGATGTCTAGGGTGGAGACATTGGATATGTTAAAAAGTACCAGAAAGTGAGCCTGTTCCCAAAATTTCAGCCCACTTTGAATTATTTCATCCAAATTTTCCCATTTTATTGGGCTTTATGTAGTTTTTAGACTAAGCTTAACATTTGAACATGTCAGGGAATATTTTGCCTTAGACAAAAACAATAATATTTTTTCTTAAAACGAATATCGCGAATACCCTTACAACTGAGAACGTAAAAGCGAAAACTGAACAAACTTTAGCATTACGTTCAACAGACTAACAGAAACGAATAAACGATTTCATCAAATGAACACATTCTCAATGAATGTAAGCAAACACCACTGTGTGCGAACTCAAATGAAATTTCTACGTGTACACCAAATGAACTCTGGAAAACTAAATTCTTGCATTGAACCGGGGAAGCATACCGATTACAGAAAGTGAAATAACTGTACCATAAAACGCACGCTGAATATCGCTGGGAATTCGAAGAACAAACAGTCCGATATAAACCAGCCAGCAGTGTATGATGACAGTGGTCGTATTGTATTGAAACAGCTCGTATCAGTAAATTACAACTGTACTTCACAAATTAAACCGTAATACCACAGTATTTAAAGCATATCTACATGTGCTCAGCCAGATACTAGCATAGCGTTTGTTTACTTTCAGAATAGGGATTTTAGTGTACAGGATATTTCATATTAAGCCATATTACAGCGATGTATTTAAAAATAGAAGATAAATATCAGCTACTTGAAGTGGCGGAGGTTAGCCAAATGCTGTTCCTTCTTGAAACTCTAATAAGGATTCGAATATGTACAGTGCCATTCAATGGAAACTATCACCAAATTTCGATGCATCGATTTTTGTTAAAACTTATTAAGAGGAGATAGTAGGGGGGAGAGGCACCTTTTAACGAATCCAGTTCTAGAGTCACTCCTACAACTTTTCTTTTAAATGGAACACCCCGATATCTTTTCAGGTCATTAGTTTCCCATGGAAGAGCTTGAAGAAGAAGTTTAGGGTAATAAACGACTGTATGCCAAAAATTACTCTATTAGGTGTAAATGTGCATTTTCAACAATCCTTTGTCGTAAATCATCTGGCGACTCTGGTTTAGTTATATAGACTTCTATCTTCAAATACCTCTACCCTCTACACGAAAAAGTCTAACGGAGTGAAATCTGGTGATCGAGGTGGCGACTCTATCATTGGACTCCTTCTACCCCTAATGTATCATTAAGAAATTAAAGGACAGTCACAGCATAATGAGGAGGTGCTCCGTCGTGTTGGAGTAGATTTTCAGAAAGAGTTCCGTGGTTTTCTAATATTTCAGTAATTTGTGGATCAACTAAATGTCTGAGTGACTGCAAATAAGATTCACCATTTAGGTTTCCGTCAATAAAAAAGAGTTCAATAATATAATCGCCTAGGATACCACATCAAACATTCAATTTTTGAGGTCTTTGAGTATAAAATTCTCGCATTATATGTGGATCTCTCTCAGCCCAATATCTGCGATTGTGTCTATTAACTAAATATTGAGAGTAAATGTACATTTATCGGATAAACAAATGTTGAACCGAAGATTTGGAGTGACAATTAAACTTAGGCTCATTATTTTACAAAACTCGAGACGACGTAGATGATTATGAAGAGGTCTAATCCCACCCCAATTAATTACAAATGAAATCCTGGTCACGGCACCAGTGAAATGTTTGTAGGCCCCCGTGTATATTTATAAACAGAAATCCTGGTCACGTCACCAGTGAAACTGCTTGTGGGGTATGTGGCTTTATTACACATAATATACTGGTGATGATGTCACCAGTAATTTTAATTAATATTTATTTATCTGAAGGATAAACAAATAAGATTGGCCATTTGCGTGATCGTCTAGTTTTTATTAATGTAGGACCCAAATTTTGTTGTGTGTGTAGTAACCCTTTTCTAATTACCCCAGGTTCTTTTATATAAAGTTTAATATTACTTGTTTCTGTCTGATACTGTATACCTTAGAGAATTAATCACTCTGTTAATTGAAATACCTGGTAAACTTGAACACACTTGTCTCTTAATTGAGAGACCTAGTTAATTATATATGTTATTTATGTAGTATTTTATTACTCAAAATTGCACTGTACATTTATAGTTGAAGTTTGTCTTCTATTTTGCTTTGAAATAAAACATTTATTTAGTTTATTACTTATGGGACGAAGAAGGTAAAGGTGAAAGAATAAGACACGGGGGGCGAGCGTAGGTGCGTCTTTACTATATACATACTTTGATATGAGATGTAAAGCAACGTCAGGCGCAGTTAGTAGTTGAATGGGTGACCGTTCCAACGAAGACCGCTTCCTTGCCTCACACATCTTCCAGCGGCTTGTATATCAGTGTATGCGCGGAAGCTATACAACCTTAGGCGAGGGTTGTATAGGGGATATACCATCCTTCGGAGGGGATGTAAAGCCGTCGGTCCCTTGTCTATTAAATGTTAGGCAAGTAAAAGTTCCCTACTCTTCTTAAGGAAAGAGGTTCGGCAAAAATTCCTGGTTGGGGGTAGTTCGTCTACAGGTGTCGGTGATAGGCCTCAGTAGCGGAAATAGGCCGACGTTAAATAAATGTATTAAAAAAAAATAAGACAATAATTGATGGGAGAAAATAGTGAAAAAAAACCCATTTTATTTTATATAAATTGATGCAACAATAGTCGAACATGAAGTCAAAAGTAATCCAAATATTTGAGATAATTGTCTAAATATTATAATAGGAAAATTTGCGCTGCTATAGTAATGACCATACTATAGATATGCTGAGTGTTTTGATGCAATAACAAGAACTGAGATACAAAAGTATGCTGTGCTATTTTAATAGTAATTAGAGTTGTGGTAATGGCCGGATAATGATAATCTATAATTAGAGCTGTTAGCAATTGGTAATAATGGTTTATAATTAAATAAAGTTATTAGCAATCGCTAGATAATAATGATTTATAATTAAAGTTGTTAGCAATAGCCAAATAATGAATCAAATGCAAAACAAAGGACAAGAATCATGTCATGTTTGTACATTATCAAACTTAAGTTGAGAAATGAGCATTAAATACACATGTAAAATATCATAGAGTGTTGAGGAAATATCCTTTAATTATACATTGTATGTTGATTGAGATTAGAGTAGGAACAATCGTTCAGATAATCATATTAATCTTGCGGAGGTGAGAATTTACACTCACGTAAAATGTTTTAGAATGCTGGGGAAATCTCCCTATAGTAATTAAATAGAAAAGCAACCAGAAGATTGCCTATGATTGTCAAACATACGAAGCCGCGAATCCGCGAAGGTAAGAAAGTGCGGTTGCATCACCCTTCAATCGAAATAAGTGACCAGACACCTGACTGAAATATTGACATTCCTCGTTGTAACTGAACCCAATTGAGAACAGGACCAGCCAATTGTCCGTAGTCAATGTTTCAAACCTTTGTTAACGCCAAGTACACCGAATTCATGTAACTATAATAATATATCGTGGGTAAATGTTCAACAATTAGACAACCTTGTGGTTACAGTAGAAAAACATTCCTAGTGTACTTTAAATATAAAGCATTCTTGAAAAACCTTGCATGAAATGTGGTGGAACCGAAAGTCCACTATTTGTTCTATAAAAAGTGCAGAATAATGATAGACATGAAGTTTGACTAGTCTGTGATAAAGTACCTTGTTATTGCATAGCTCTAAATATATAGTTCTTGAATATAAACTTGTTATTTTGTAAACGCAAATCTGCCTAGTAAAACATTCAGAAAGTACAATTTTATGAATTACACTCGTGAATGAATTCATAACTAAGTAAACTGTAATATAATATTCTTTTAGTACCACAAATGCGTCAATTAAACCTTTTTTAAACACCCCGTAACCAGAATATGAATGCAATTGCAAATAATAAAGTAGGGTTTCGAAATAAGAAAGTAATCACCTTTAGAAATTTATGTCAGCTGAATTTCTGTGCGCTCTGTATAGCGTTATATCACCCGTGAATGCTCTCCCCCAGGTTCTACATGTTTAACGTCCTCGTAGGGCATCGTAGAGACGTTAAAACGGCACTTCATAAAGTGTACGTTAAGCAGTGATTGTCTTTGATGTAAGTACAACGAACACGAAGTACTGCGATGCAATGGTGTATTAGAACTTTATTTCCTAAGTACAGCGAACCGAAGTCTGTAAAGTATCTTGAGCGTAGTTCAATTTTATTTCCTAAGTACAGCTGATCGAAGACTGCAAGGTATCTCAGGTGGGATTCCAAATGCATCTCTCTTTCTGAACAGTCAGATCTTCTTTTATATGGTAAAAATGACGTCACAATTCACATGAAAGCTACGAATTTCGTGGTCTCACGCTTGGAAATGTTTACATTATAAATTTCAATGTCTACATGCGCCGTAGTTTGCAGAGTCCGTCCTTTGCATGACTAACTAAATTTATATATGGGGTATATACAGGGTGCTTCAATTAGAATTATCTTCACGCTATTCCTGAACTAATTTAATTTTGTATGGATGAATTTTTTGTTTATGTAACGTACTATAAACACTACTGTGTGAAAACTAAATATCAAGATACATTTCTTTTTTACCTACCTTGTGGAGGTTTAACATGAAAAACTGACAAATATAATTAAACCTGAATTAAACATTAAGTAATGCAATTTACTCCGTGAAATATTTCACCATAAACGCATTATGAAACCGCAACAAAGCTATTATGCTCGTCGCAATAAAGGCTAAAGCCAGTACTAATATACAAGTGAAAATTGATAACGTAAATATACGAACAGGCATGTGTTGAAAAAATTCATTGTGACATTCGGTGAGGTCGGCTGTTTGAAATAATTAGCGATTCACAAACACTCATAGCAACTGCAAACTTTCATTTTCACTTAATATGACTCTTCCTTATTATAACAGAGTAAACACAACCAACTTTAAGTCGAGGAACGTAAGGAATTTGATAAGAAATTTTGCTGGAATTGTTTATGATACAGTAGCGGACGCAAAATTTGCTATGAAGGTAGTTTTTTTCTTATTGTGGAAAATTAGAACAATATGTGTGTTTCTGGTAATTATTAACATGTTATTAGATATGTAATGCAATGAGAAACTTCAAGTGTTGTGTGCCGGTTCACGGATGTACTACAATAAATTGCCGTTTAGCTTTGTCTGAAATTTCATACCAATAGCGACCTCACATACATTCTTTACCTTTACATTAATAACAATTTTTAGGTACTGAAAGAGCAACAACGTTAACTTTGTCGTCCACTTCCTCTGTTCTGCTAATTTTTCCTCAATTAGTGCTTTTTCCGCTATTATTGCCTAATTTTAGAAAATTAGCTATAACCCTAAAATTTACCTAGGGGAATTGGTTTTCAGTTTTGGGCTTTCTCATAATAATAACTATTTTTGAACCCATTTCTAAAGCACGACTCCATTCCAAATATATTTCTACGACTTTGGTTGTCCTAATTCTGTGATCGAAAGTAATCAACTCATATGATCGTCTGGCCAACTGGTACAAATTTTTTAATCCATTTAAAGAGTCGGGATTTATGACGAAATTACCGAATGTTTGCGCCTGGGACTAGACAATGTCTCCCTCCCGTTTTCGAAGGTGAATCGATTCCCTGGGTCAAATCGATTTTTCCACCTCGGCAACCCCCTCAAATTGGCCAAAAACCACCCCCCAAAGCCTCTTTTCCGTGAACCCGTTTATTTCCCTCGCAGCCACTCCTACCCCAGGTAGATATTTTTTTTGTGAGAAAAAAAAATAATATTTTACAGGAGGTGTTTCTTTGTATAAAGTGGTAGATGAACTGAGTTATGTAACTACCACCGGGGGTTGTTTTCACCCTTC
The DNA here is from genome assembly GCA_963675555.1 of Leptura quadrifasciata. NCBI lineage: Eukaryota > Metazoa > Arthropoda > Insecta > Coleoptera > Cerambycidae > Leptura > Leptura quadrifasciata. Next base: position 16,163,442 of record OY776677.1, on the reverse strand, counting down.
AAAGGGGTGGAAATTTGTTTCCATCTACAATTGAAAAATAGTAGAAAAAATATGTTTATTAAATTGTTTTTATAAATTTTGTACATAGAGGCATTGGTGTATGAATACATGTGTAAATACATATGTGTATAGGTTGCATTCTTCCTTTACTTTCCAATTTTCGTGACATTCTCGTGACATGAACGTTAATACTGATATAGGGAATAATCTGTAGGAAATTTTATGTAACTAATGTCTAATCATAAGAATCGTCTGTTTGTGCGGGTGGTACATCAGGTTCATCCTCTGTCGTACAATTTTGACACTCGGCACCTTTACAGTTTTTACATAAAACACTACATGCTGCACCTAACTTTACGCAACTGCACCGCTTGGTACATTCGCTTTTACAAGCACAGTTGTAATCCTTAAAAAAAAAATTTCGGTGCCAATATCTTTCCTCGGTCTTTTCGAAAAATTTCGGTTCCAAACGCCCGTCTCGTAGCATCCATTTCCAGTCAGTAGGATTAAGTTCATTTCCTAGCCATGCTTGACATTGAAAATACACTCTTAAAGCGTGTTCTCGAATCGCCTCTTCAGTTGGGGGTAGCATGTCGACATTCAAATTTTCCTTTCGTATCTGTAAATGTTGCCATCGGAAGAAGTTAAAATTATTGATGGGTGGATTTTTCTTTAGATATACTCTACTTATTAATTTTAAAGCTAATTTACATAGGTCACATGGGGAAGCTCGGGGTGGCTTCAATTATAGATATAAAAAATGTCCAACCTCTTGAAGGGTGAAACCAACCCCCGGGGTTGGTTACAATTCCTGGTCACCTACCACCTTCCTCAAAGAGAGACCTGCTACAAAATGTCAATCCCCCCAAAAAATCCACCATTTGAAAAGTGAAAACAATCCCCGGGGGTGGTTACACAACCCTGGACATCTACCACCCTATTAAAAAAAACAGCTCCTGAAAAATACCAATTTTTTTCTCACAAAATAATATCAATTTTCCAACCCCCTACAGGGGTGAAAGTCTGGGGTAGGGGTTGAAGGGCCTCTGTTTGATCCCGGGAATCGATTCAGCACCCTCGAAAATGGGGGAAGGATATTGTCTACTTCCAAGCGCAAACATTCGGTAGTTCGTCCGACTCCTTCAACGAACTATTTGTATTGTTCATACTATCATCCCCACAAATACAAAAGCGAACAGGCAAAATCAGCTTGTTGCGAGTTTACTTTCCCTTGCACAAAACAGGAATTCCTGGAGATATAAGTTTACTTCGCAAAACCTTTGTAGATTTATTAGTTCAACAGTTGAAATGACAACAATAGTCTTGCAAATTGCCTCTTGTAATATTTTATACGAATGTTTTCTATTTTACGCAGGCGGGCTGGTACAGTATAAACGTACTTAATTGAAACCGTATAAAAACTAAAAGCCGGCAGAAACAGTCGGCATCTCTTTATTGTACATGGGCGGAGGTAAATAGAAATGCATGTCATAAGAAGATGATAAGATTTTTGGGCGTTATTATGTTATCCTCTGTTTCAAATGGTCTCCAGGAAGCCATGATAAATTAGTAAATAATTAAAATATTTTACCTTTTATATAGTAGTAAATATTTATAAATATTAACAATAACTAACTAAACTTCTACGCTTGATATTATAACAGGTATTTACGCACTGCACTGGCACATTAACAGCACAGCACATGTCCACCGTTGATTACATTTACGAGTTCCTTTTATGCTAGTAGGCCTGTCCGTTTTATTATCTTTAAACCAGTGCAGTCGTAGATGGTTCATTCAGACTGATTACATTGCCAGTCTCGGACTCGCCTGCACAGTTTCAACTACCATTCGAATCTTGATACCATTGCTAAATATATAGGACAAAATATCAAGTTCAGAGCGCACGGTCCTGTGCTTTAACACTGACCAGTTTCAATTATCCTCGTTTAAAGTATAATACCATGTTGCTTAACTAAGACCAAATGTCTACTATTCAAAGGTTATTGAATAACTATTTTTATTTTGCGTTATCTTGGCCATTCTACAGTATATGTTGATAGACAAATTCACAAATCGAACTGCATTATAATTTTGAAAGATAAGATGTCATGGAAGTAGTCTAATTAATAATAGGTAATGTATTTATTCTCATTTGATGTAAAATTATAGATAGATTAGTATGGGTTAGTAAAAATAGATACCATGGAAGCCGATGAATTTAGAAAATTTGTTGCCGGATCGAAGGTGTAGAATAGTATGTTATCGAGAAATTTACTTCGATACCGTTGACAATTGATTTATAAATTTAAAAATTCTTGCTAAATCATGATTTTAGTTTTGAAATTAATATATCATGGCAATGTCTAGCGATTGTTTAAGACTACTTACCTAGTGCTTGATACACGACATTGTGGGACGGCTTTGGTTCAAAATATGTAAGTCGATTCAGAATTTATTGATTTTAATACAAATTAATTATGGAATCCGTTATTTAAATTCCCGAAATAGGTAAGCTTTTATAATAAAATATGATATTATTTATAAATTACGCGACCCGGGTAAGGATTGCTTCATATTGGCCCCCAAATACAGTCGTGGACAATAAATAATAAGTTAAGTCTTATGGCCCATTTTTGCTAAAATCTAATTACTTACATCTAACTTTTGAATTATGACATCATCCAAGAAAAATTGTAATTGTTATTAAAGCAGAAGAAAGATAGTCAACATTAATCAAGATTGTGTTTAGCATTCAAACACATTTCTTGCAAATTAAAAATTAACCTTTTTAATATATAAAATAAAATTATTTCAGTAATTGATTTATTTGGGCTTCCTACTACATATTTAAACACAGATAAATCAAGGAACCCGGCCGGGTTTCGCAGCTAATTCTCTCTCTCTCTCTCTCTCTCTCTCTCTCTCTCTATCGCGAGAGCGAAACGAGACCAGAGTTCGTACACAGCAAGATGTTGCTTTCTGCGTCATCTGGATATTTCTCTTCTTCTTTTATAAAACAACAATCATTTAATTACATGCGAAATGAGTTGTTTATCGTTGAGTCGCTTAATTCGCTAATTTTTGGAAACCGTTGAAAAAATTAGTGTTTTCATGAAAAAAATTAGTTGGGCTAATTTTTTCTATAACATATGGAATGTGTTTTGTGCTGCTGCTTTTCTTGCATAATTCAATGGGTATCCCAGCCAGCAAAGAAGGTACCCCTACTACGGTAGTACTACTAGAAATAAAGACAAAATAGAAATTCAAGTAATCAATTATTTATCTAAGTTTGGAAAATAAATGTTTTTCTCCAACAACTTCCTTGTTAGATTGCAATTGTGGAATCCAGCTTCAGATTTTTTTGTTGTATTATGAACACAATGTTGAAACATTAATTAACTGTACATGATTTCAACAATTTATAACCTACAATATTTTGCCTTTGGCTATCATTATGTATTTAAAAAATGTATTTCACAATAAATCAGGTTTAAAATAAGTCCTACACAGTAAAGCGATTTTTGTTATATTTTATTCTCTACCATCAATGCACATTAAATAGGAGAAATTTTGGCCTGTTAAAATAAATTAAATAAAATGAGCTTTACAGGATTTCATGATGTTATTTATTATCTTTCAGTTTGGTTTAAGAAAAGTTATGTTGCTCATAATGAAGTATATAAGTCAAAAAGATAAACATAAGAACTTGGAGTGGGATTTTTAATCTGTAATCAAGAAATGAGGGTGGTAAGGAGGTACGAGGAAAAGGTGTCAGGGAGGAGGAGTAGGATGATAAAGGAATGATGGATGGTCGCGGGGTGCCACATAGAAAATTAGCTTGTAGTATACATTGGCAGTTTTTGTGGGGCGGGGGGGAGTACAATAGAGTAAAATAGTTGTCTTATTATTTTCTGGGGCCCTTAATGTACGGACACCCCGTGTAGTTTTGAAATTAGAAGAATAGACCTGTCAAATAATATAAACTTGGATGAGATTAATTATTATCATTAAAAAAGAAAGGTTTAATTTTTGACCAACCTAAAAGAACGGCTTGATTGCAAAATACCAACTCAAACTCTGATGATACTCAGACATTCTATGTCAAAGGATTGACAATAATGATTGATCACCGTGTACAATGCACCTAGTAGCATGCATAATATGCGTGTCAATTGGAGAAATTGGGAGCTTCGTTTTTATTTAAATTGTTATGTAATAGATATGGCCAATAACCTAGCCTTAACATACATTCCAGGAATTACTATTATTGCTATCTAAAAACTAAAAATTGGCAAATTGCAATTGTTTAGTAAAACCAAAGGTTTTGACATCCAAAGACTTGTGCAAAAGCCATAAAAAAATGTACATTTCGCTGTACAAGTCAGATAAAGAAACGTTTAGACAGGAAGTTCATATCGACAAAGAAATAGAAAATAAATTGTAAAACTACCTTTGTTTAACTTTAATGAAAAATAGTTAATTATTGTCTGGCTCATTATTTTCCCATAACGTTTAGCGATAACCTTAACATAATTCTTTCATAATTACCGTGCATGTGTAGATAAGAGTGCAGTAATGCTAAATAATTTTTTAGGTCAGATATAAAAATGTTCATTTTATTTAATGTAACAATAAAACTTCAAGTTTTACACGCTGTCCGTGTGCTGAAAGATGACCTATATCAGTATATATCCTTACAGTCATTGCAGTCTGTATATGGTCTTAGTTGCGGTTTTTTTATCTTGAGTTTATGTTTTGTAAAGCATTAATTTATGGCATTATATAGTTCATAAGCTACTGGTATCTTGTGGTTTTTTAGCATGTTCGAAATTTGTTCACATAAGTCTGATGACCATCATAGAAATATATTTAGGGTTACTTTATACTGATTCATATTGATGTGAAATTTATGTATTTTTATGTATATTGGGTATGAATTATGTACAATTATAACTATTAAACCAGTGTTTCTAAAAAGATGTTCAAGCAAATTTTTAAGTAAGTAAGTAAATTTTATTAAAAATACATTAATATTTTATTTGTTTATTTATCTATTTCATCCAACGGGTGAAACCCAATTATAGGACAAATGAAAAATATAATTAACAAGAAGAAATAAAAAGTTAATAATAAATAACAAACAATAGTATATATAAGAAATAAAAATATGTTAACAAACATAAGAGTGAATACTCCAGACACTGAATGTGGAAATGTCTTTCAGATGCAATAAGGTATATACACATATAGATACAATACAGCACAAATACGCATACAGCATACATACATACATGTTTAAAACAGATAACACAAGAAAAAAAAGAATATAAAACTGTTACACTGGAGTAGAATAAATATTTTTTATATCAGCGATTTTACAATTAAAAATACGATCTGTGCTCTATGTTATTATAATTTAAACAGATCTGATGCAGTGGAGATGAGTTCAAGAGGTTAGTACGAGATGTAAATATCAAGACTATGTTAGTTGTTCTCACCGTTAATCTGGGCACTCGATATTTAATGAGTGAAATAATTGGAGGACAGCTGATCTCATTATTAATAATTTTATATAAGAAAATCATTGTAGACTTTACCCGTCTCCTTAGTATACTGCACATGTCAAACTTATTCAAAAATAACTTCTGAGATGTATGGTTAGTTACCTTCTATTATAAATATTCAGGATTTGAAGAAACGTCGCTGAACTTCTTCAAGTAATGTAACGTGCACGTTATAACATGGACTCCTAACAATGGAGGCATATTCCAATTTGAATCTAATAAATGTAATAAACAAAAGACGAAGAGTACGCAAATCTAAGTCTCTATCATTGCTTGCGCAGAATAAAACCTAAGGATTTGTAAGCTCCAGTTACACATTCCTCAATATGTTTAGAGAAAGTTAATTTTGAGTCCAATATAACTCCTATGTCCTTAACAAACTCAGGTCTACCTAAAAGACAGTTATCCAAGTTATAATTAAAAAATATACGGTCTGACTTACGTAATCAAGGCATTACATTACATTTAGTAGCATTTAAAGGAAGACGGTTATAGACGCACCAGGTGTTGAGCAAATCATTGTTATGTTGAAGTCTCAATAAGTCAAGTTTAGAGTTTATGCAGTGATATAATTTGAGATGATCAGCGTTAAAGTAAATAGGATATATCGAGGTTGTCGACAATGTCGTTAATAAAAAGTACGAAAAATAGTGATCCAAGTATGGTGGTACCCTGCGGTACTTCTGATATCTGTTTAATTAGCACAGATTGGAATCCTCGATGTTGAACAAACTGAGTACGACAGGATAAATAAGAAATAAATAAGTTAATAAGGGCATCACTGAAACCAAAGTTCTGCAACTTATTTAACACTATAACGTGATCCAATCTGTCAAACGCTTTAAGTCAGTATAAATGACTTCTACCTGGCCTTTTTGATCTAAAATTTCTGCAATATACTGCGTTTTACACACAAGGTTCGATACTGTTGACCTTCCCTGAACTTTTAGTATGGAATGATATGTAATCATAAATTCAAATTTCAAAAATTTTTGCAAAATTGCATAAAATTGTAATAGGACGATGATTTTAATAACGATTACATGTTTTATGTACTAAGTCTAAATCTGTGTGAGTATATGCTGATTGTGTTTATTTTGTACGTTACATGGCCAACATTAAAATATTGATAAAGTAACTCGGTTTAGTATCGATGGCCTTTATGCAATATAACTTTAATAAGATATTTTTGTGATATTTTCAGAGGTTTCAAGTTTGTATGATATGCACCAGCTCATATCGAGATGCCATATCTTAATATAGATTCCGCCAGGCCCTGAAACAGTGTCTTGAGAATAGCATAAGGAATAATAGTTTCTTTATTTTATTGTTATTAAAGCAGATTCAATGTGCTCAATCCATTTTAAATTTTGATCAATAATTATTCCTAGATATTTAATTTTTTTGTGTAATAGAGTAGTTCTGTACATTTACAATCAAGTTTGTTTTTCGATGAACAGGCATATGCATGGAGGTTTAGAGTGTTCATATGTGGAATGCAATTGTTATATAGACCAAAACGCAGGAATGTAGTTTTATTAATATTTACTGTTAATAAATTTTCTAAAAGCCATTGTTGTATTTTTGAAAATTCTACCACTGTTTTGGAAAATACCTCTTTCCAAGAGGCACCCTCGATTAAAAGAACAGTATCATCGGCATAAGCAACTAAATTCCCTTAGACATTTAAGCAAAGCAATTCGTTAACATATATATTAAATAGAATGGTTCCAAGGACTGTACCTTGTGGAATTCCAAATGGTATATGTTTAAAATTAGTTTTTATTTCACCAATTTTGACACGCTGTCTTCGATCCGTTAGATAGCTCCTGTAATACTGTAGTATAAATAAAATTCCTTATCCTGAAAACCTACACGAAAAAAAAATCATGAGCTGCCTGCAAGAGCAGCCTTATACTTAAAATTTTAAATTTGAAACAAGTATAAAAATCTGGGTTAAATAATAGTCAATATTTCGATCGAAAATTATTATAGTGATGACTTCCAACCATCATTTGGTTTAGGTAGACAGTTTTATATTTAGGTTAAGATTAGAGTTTCTCCCCAAAGGTTCTTGAATTAATGCGCTCTTCTTGAATTTGAATTGAATCTTGTTGAATTTCTTGATTGTTGGTTTGTTGTAGGTTGTATTCACAAAGAAAAATATTTACTTGCTAATAATTTCTTGTGTAATGGAGACTTCACGCAGAACTGTTAATGTTTCTACTGAACATTAACGCTGAAATTTATAAAGAAAAATCCAAAACTCGCGTTTGGTAAATTTCCTAATGAATTTACTCAAAAAGATGGCCAACGTAGAAAACTGGAGGCGCGCCTTATGAAATAAGTTCATTTTCCATATTTTCAATGTTCTCAATATATTATAAATCGTCCATTATCAACAAATTATAACACTAGAGACTTTTTGATTTATACCATATCACAAACATAATAAATTTAAAGATTTTGAAATAAAATATTAGGTTATGTCATCGCTCGCATATTTACCGATTGTCAAAATCCACTCGCTGTTTAATGCGAATACTCGAATGTCTTGCGAACGATCGAGAATATCTAGTATGAATTTTTATTCGCATTATGGTGGTATGCCAGTAACTTTTAAAAATGCGAAGTCAAGAATAGCGCTGCAGACATTTGTCGCAAACGCTTTGACAACCGTTTTCAAATAAAAAACTAGAAAGTTTTGTTTTAATAATTCCTAAATATCAACTTATTTCTTTAATATTTTGTTCACGTAACATTCAGTTGAAGCAACTATTACTTACCATCACTTAGTAATTATTTGTGTATCCCTATGTTGAAATTTTAAACAATGAAGCTATAGGTACATACGTATTACTATTACGCAATTAAATTTATCATTTGAGCATTATATGTTAAACGAATTTGCAACGATGGGATATGTTCCTAACGTACTGTACAAACAATTAATTCAAAAATATGTCATTAAGCATGACTAATAAATTTTTAATATTTGCATTTAAATTCTTCACCGAACAATAACGATGAGCCATTAATATTCAGGAAAGTTTCGAATGAATACGAGGCAATATATCATAAATGGAAGTGTACAAAATAGAACGTTTAAAAAGGAGTTATATTCTTAAAGTAGGATTGAGTGACGTCTGAAAAATGTTTTCCTATAACACGACGGACATTTCCATACTTCTAGCAATGCGCTTTGAGTGCGCTAAAAATAAACGCAAGGTGTTTTTTACAACCGTCAAAGTAAATTGCTTTTCGTTTTGTGATTTGGTTTGGATTTGGAATTTGATCTATGGCTTCTTCACTGAACTCAGATATTAATAATAGGCAATTGCAAGATTTCAGTACGTAGAACTTTTCGTCTATTCTATTTACGCGCAGTTAGTCTAATTCTTTTATACATTTGATTATCCAATGTATTATTTGAAAAGACCAGTTTTTCTGTAATAAGTAAAAAATGGCGATGGAAATAGGAAAGCCGGTCTTGGGTAGTTGTATCTCGACAATGCTTTCTCATCGTTGCAGAAATAATAGTTCGATGGTCTAGCGACATCCATTATTTTCAATTTCTTCTTGAAAATCATATGTCATACACTGTACTGCTTCGCCTTCGTTCATAAGACGCAATGTGGTAAAAATTTCTTGGAGGCCATCAAGAGTAGTTTCATCACAATTTTCAACGATCTTAATCATTTTATCCAATTTTAATGTTTCCGCACCTTATTTTCTTTTTTTCTGACAAGACTGCAAAGTTTTACGCAGTGTTTTCTTCGCATCTCGCGCTGTTTTAAAATCTATATCTTCAAATGGATTAAATTTTACACTATATTCTTTAAAATATTTTTCTTGCAACATTTTTGCTCGTCTTAGCACTATATTCTTTGTAATTTCCCCGATTTACCTTTTTACACGCTTTATATTAGCTTCACCTGTATGTTTGTTTGTTTCTTGTTTGTATGTAACTTTTTCAATCTTTGAACGTGATTCTCGCCCACTTCAAAACGTCAGATTAATCTGAAACTTTGCACACTTATCAAGGATCGATGACAATACAATAATTTGACAACTTCGTCCTAATGTCCTGACCGGGATCATCAGGATAAAATAAAATAAAATGACTAATCTATTGTCTATATTTTGGCGGAGTATGAGCCTTTCAACTTTAATACATACATTATGATGTAATATTAATTATGTACTACTCAGCGGTTTCGAAAAGCAGGATGAATGGCAAGAGGGTGACTAAAAAAAATTATAGTTTACTAAAAAAAAACACGCTTTAATAGCAAACAGCACTCCACGCTTTTTACAATAAAATATTTAAAATATGTAAACATTATTTTTTATTTTTTAGTTCTGTTTGCTATTAAAGCTTGTTCTTTAGTTTTTTTTAAATATAATTTTTTCGTATTGTATCCAAAGTCGCATAATATACTGGCTAATTGATCAACTGGAGTTGACGCAAGTAACTCGTAATGCTTTTCCTCACAAAATTGTCTCCAGATACTTTCTTGGCATTTTTTTGTGTTTACTGACCTTTTTCTTTCAATATTCTTATTTAGTCCAATTATCGATCAATCAATCAATAAAATAAAACCAAAAGGTGATCTAACGAAATTAATTGGTGGTCTATCATGATCTATTGCTGGTCAACGAATTTTTGTTTATATTATTGTAAACACTCCTTACTAACATACATTTAGATTTTCTGGAATTTGATTTCAAAAACTGACATCCCCTTGTCTATCATCTGCAAATCTTCGTTTAAATTATCTTCAACTACTTAAGGTTTTTCCATTTTCAAATAAGATATCATCAGCAAATAAGTTTATGGAGCAAATTTTTATTGCCCTTTTTATATCATTGATATATAAACTAAACAGCGTTGGACCCAGTACGGACCCTTGTGGTATTCTAAACTTCGCTTCTTTCTCATCAGATACCTCAGTCCCATATTTAGTTTTTTGAAAACGTTGCGTTAGATAACTTTGAAACCCCTTTATAATAGTTCCGTTCAGACCATACATTTTTAATTTTTCCCATACCCTATCCTATACCAATGCTTTCCTTCCAACTCGATATTATATTTTGTAATTATGTCTAAAAATGATTCTTACGAGAACCTGATTGCTCTTGTACCATCGTTATACTTCTTAAGAGGTTTATCAAGCGGTTCTTTTGCAACAATTTCTAGAATTTTCTCATGAATGGGTAGAATACTAACTGGTCTAAATCCGTGTGGATTTCTGGTACCACTTACTTTTGGGATTGGTGGACGCCTTCAAATGTTTTGGAAATTCACCTATACGAAGTGAGTAATTTATAACACTTAGCGATACTTCTGCAATTATTTCAAATGCATTTTTAATAATTTGAACATTAATACATTCATCTGTTCCTGCTCTATTTGGTAAATTGTAAACTATTATTTGTTTTAAATGATTATAATCTATTTCCTGGAAGAATTCCCATTTCATGTTATTATTGAAATATTTAGACAATTCTTCTACTTCTATTGGTTCATCTGTACCATGTATTATATAGATGCTGATAAGGCGTAGTTTTTTCAAAAAAAAAAACTAATCTTTTTGTGACTAAGACGTATTTCGAAAGATTTGAGATTCATTAATAAGTGTACTGTCGTGAGCAGAAAAAAATAGGACAACTTTTTTTTTCTAATGTAAATCTGTCTCTATTTGAATACGTAATGAGTAGCCGAAATAAAACAGATATCACTTTTAATTTATTTTTTATTTTAATGCTGTAGTTATTGCTATAGTAAATGATGGATGGTCACTGAGATAAATTGCACTGCGTTATAACATTAACAAAAATTTGGTGTATAACATTTTAAGAAAGTGGAGAATAAACGGTACGATTAGTAGAAATCCTGGATGAAAGGACAAAGGATATCCTACTTAACAAGAAACTAACTATTAATATTTCGTTATTGCACCATTTCTATTTATAACGTCTATAAGTCTCTTTGGCATAGAATTAAATAACCTTATACAATAATCATTAGTAATAATATTTTCTCATGCATTATTTACTATTTCCAGTAATTCTTCGGCATTCCGTGGTCTCACATTTCGTTTTTGGATACTTCTTACGAGTAGTCCCCATACTTCTTCCACAGGGTTAAGATCTGGACTATGACTGGGCCAGTTAAAACATTGATGTTGTTATCTTCAAACCTTACGGTATGAGGAGTATGAACGGAACAATTGTCTTGTTGAAATATGAACTCATTATTAAGAAATAATTGTGACACAGAGGGAAGCATAATATTGTTTAAAATCCTAATATACGTTTCAGTATTAAATCGTTCCTCAATATGCCACAAAACACCAGGACCACGTGCCGATATCCAAGCCCACATATTGACGGAAAATCTACCACTTTTATCATTGTTAGATATATATTGCTCATCGAATCGTATATTCGGAGGGCGGTAAATACGAATACGACTGCTGTGTGTCGACTGGAAAATTTTTTCGTCTGTAAAGATTACATTGTTCCAAAAATTTATATCATGCGCAAAAAATTCAAGCGCAAATCCTACTCGAGCTTCTTAATGTTCAGCTTTAAGTAAGTATTCTGTGCTGCTGCATGACAGCGTAGCTCCGATTCTCTTACTCGCTGGCGACCAGTACTATTCGATCCAGGAAAATTCGTTTCTTCAGCAGCCTGAATAACTGAGTAAAATTGATTTTCTACTAAAGCATTTACCAATTGCAAATCTTGTTGTTGAGTTGATATCCTTCGTCGCCCTGATCCAGGATTTTTACTAATCATACCGTTTATCCTCCACTTTCTTAAAATGTTACACACCTAATTTTTGTCAATATTATAACACAGTGCAATTTGTCTCATTGACTCATTGACCATACATCTTCTGCTTTAGCAGTAATTCCATATTTAACTAAATCGCTTATCAGAGGCATATTAGTTTTTTGCACACTTGCAATAAATTATGACAACTAACTGACAATGTCACAAAAATTAAAGTTAGATGTACACAACTAGATTTTAGCAAAATAGCGTTATAAGACGTTCTATTTTTTTTGCTCACGGCCGACATACGATTTTCTCTTTATTTTGAGCTGTTTTCCGTAACCTTCCGTCACTGCTATCTCACAAAACTTATAATAAACATAATAAACTGATAATAAGGCCGTTGCATGTTCGGCATTGCATGCAAAATTATATTAAATTTTTCTGTATAAATTAAATCATGGCGTGCCACACAAGTGCCTATCCGACATATTGTTCAACGAACAATAGATTACTTAACAATTAATTTCGTTGGGAAGTAGCATTGTAATTTAATTTGCTTTTGCGTTAAATTACTTGTAATGATGTTTTTATTAATGCCTACTTAGTGAATTTTCCTGCAATTTACATGCACTGTTCGAAAATTACATTGTAGTATACTATTCGAGTTCTTTGCTTTCAATTATATTTTTAAATAGTTCTTCCTACTTGCATATTTTTTGCTATGATTTAATCGATTTGGCAATTCCTCTTAGTCATTCACCAACTAAACCACATACTTTGCCCGAGTAGGCCAAACGCTAGGGAGCTGAATTTTTACTTGCATCTAGGTTTTGATATCCAAATTAACATGTCTCTGACAGATATCCGGTGTGCTTTCGCGACTATATCGCAAGATACTGACGAAGGCTACTAGTATACATTCCAATGTGCTGAAAATATGATAACATGTAGACGAAGTTTCATTTTTATCTAAAATACTGACAATGTTGACATTGCTTAGACATTGTTTTAGTTTTTGATTGTCAAATGATGTGTATTTTTAGTTCTTATATTTTGTTAAATTGCTATAAAATATGGTACTTCATACATACCAGGATAAATTAAACATGTTTTTAATTTATGGAGAATGCCGTAAAAATTCTTCAGCAGTTGTGGTTTTATATAGAAAAACTTTTCCTAAGAGACCAAGGCCTGATGTAAAAACTTTTGTAAGTTTATGTGCTAATTTAGATAATTATGGAAGTTTTAAAAAACAAAAACACTTAGAAAAAAGAGAGCTACTCATCTTATTGTGTCTGAAGGACTTTTACTACCCTTCCTAAAGCGGATATTAAAATGTTCACCTGAAGGGTTCGAAGCCACTGATTCAGACGAAAAATACAAAAATCTATACTTACTGTTCCTTTTGCTTAACTACTGTCACTGATGGTATCAATTGGACGTCGTGGCACTGTTTTAAGTCTAACACTGCAAACAGTAACACTCTCTTAATTAACCTGAAAGGGAATTTTGAAACACAAAAAAAAGACGATATTTAAAGTTCAAAAAATATATATTGATTGTTCTTTAAAAAAAAATGTTTTTACAAAATCTCAAGAAATGTGTATATGATAACAATAGTCTGGCCCGTGTACCACACATGGTGAGGAACGGGACGACAAAGACAATATCTCCAACTACCATCCAATGTTAGTTTATAGCAAACGATTATACAAAAAGATTCAATATAAAAAATTCAATGTCTATGAATAGGTGGGTTTTTGCTTGCCTGCCTATTTACGTATTTTTAAATTGCACAGTGAAAACTTTGGGCGCTCGTTAGAGCTTAAAAATGCTTGGACTACTATTTCCAAATTACCCGTCTTTTTATCAACCAACGTTGTGCTACACTGCAACTCACATCTTATTAAATATGAGGAGGGGTTAAAAATTTTCTATTCAAAACTTTACGAGGAATTTAGCGTGAAAGACAAAATTTTTTGAGGGGTATTTTCATTTCTAGCATTCAGTTTTGGCGAAGAAACTATGCGTTTTCCGCGTAATTGCCCTAACCAGTTTCTCAGTGATTCGGTGGTAAACAAGTTTTATTACCATTTACTCGCATGTACATGGGACCGCCTTGCCTGGACGTAATAATAGATACATATAAGTGAAAATATTATTCTGAATTGTGAATCATAACAGTTCAGAATAATATTTTCACTTATTTATATGTATTATTACGAACTTTTTATTTTGATTATAAATTTCTTTACGAATATATCTACTTAAACGGCCCTAGCTAGCTAAACAGCAGGTGTGAGGGAAACCTGGATTAATAAGACACAAACAATGTAAAATTTAATACTATATTATAACAATTGAGTAGCTCTGAGGCCATGGACATAAAAATGCAACAGTGTCAAAAGCAAATCAAGGGTTATTGAAAATCTACGGTATTCGAAAGTCATAGCAAAAATAACTAAACTAATACAAGTAATTTTACAGTAACAAAGATAATTTACAAATATTAACAAAATCCGGAGTATCACCGGAATCAAAACTCAATTAGATACTCCCAACATTATTAACACACAATTATAATTCTTAAAGTCAAAATCTCGAAAGGAAAGTTGGGCGCCACGGATTTTATTTTTTGGTAAAAGAAACCGAAAACCATTCAGGGAACTTAACTAGAACGTACTTACAGATTACATTGCACTTTGTCACTTGAAGCAATAACTTGGCACTGACGAAAATATTCCAAATACTTATTTGGAGGGCGTACTATTAGAAAATGTACAGATTAACCCCTAATTCACAAAGAGTTCACGCACTAGACAAAGGTCAATGTACCAGAAAGTCTTTATTTCACTTAGAAAATTTCTAAGGTTTACACTTTGATAGTACAGTACAGTATACGGACTAATGCCGTAAATTTCGTAATACGTACGGCGGAGTTACCGTTTACGTCGTCAATACATGGCATCTTTCACTAACCAAATAAAACTTCTCTCTAAACTGGAACTTATGAAGGCACTATCGCCAGACTTGAACATCAAACGAATCTACAAGTAACTAACACAATTTTACACATTACTTCACGGTAATACAACACTTGCAATACCTCTTTTTTTAATCGCCCGTCTAACTTGTTGATCTCGGCGTACCCCATCCATCAACATCACCTAGCGCATCTTTTCTCTCTCATCAGAACGACGTTAAAATACCTGAACCAATCAGGGCCTCAGATCCAAAAATGCACCAATCATAGTCTTAGAGTAAAATCAAGTAGATCCCACGGCTATAGGCTTTGTTTGTATTGATTTATAGATTTTTTAAAATTTATTTAACGTCGGTCTATTTCCGCTAACTGTCCATCACACCACCAAGCCGGCAATTTATAGACGACATTGTATTTATATTTCGCTAAAATTTACACGATAAAAATGGACCGTTAGAAGATTCTCCCCATGTGTACAAACAAAAATGGCAATAATTTCGTACACCTTCTCTCATAAGTTATTACTTGTTACATTATTTTTTGTTGTTATTAAATAAAATAAAAAGAAGTTTTTTATTTGATTATTTCTTCCTTTATTGCTAAGTTACTAATATGGTTGCACTGGAAAAATGCATGGAACATATTTTTATTCAAAATTGTTTAATTAAACACAGGGGCGGGCGCTTTAAAATTGTAATAAATCTAATTTGCGGTTTAACCGGAAGTTGTAAAAAAGTTTTATTACCACAGTATTCACAATACCTTTCTATGAAGAAAGTTTCAAACAAACTATCGTCTAAAATTTAATGTAAGAAACTCGAATTTCTTGAAAATGGTTGGATTTTCAAATTTTTTCCATACAACGAAATCTAATTGAAGTTAAATCCTCTTCAACATAGGTAACATTATTAAGCTTCTGTCATCTAAAAAATTCTTTATAGCGCAGCGCCATCTACCCATTAACATATTAAAAAACTATTTGTATTCAAAACTAAATCCATTTATATATTCTAGCAATGGGCTTTTACAGAACTTAAATACTTTTAGTAGTTTCCGAAATATTTCACCTAGGAGCTTTTATTGGCACATCCAGTATATTTCATCTTTTTTTCAATAAAAATGTTGTCATATTTTTTTCTGATTACTGAGCTAAAGTATTTGTCATAGTCAAGTTTATTACAACTTCATTCCAAAATGGACAAAAATTACGTTCTTTTTTTATATAACTAATTGTTACATATGTTTAGGATGACATCCAACATAAATAAAAGCGTATACTGATGAAGGCGGTTTACGAGGATTTGTGGTTATAGAAGGTGGAAAATAATTGCAATTTGTCCACTGCATTAAAACTTAGGACAAACGTGATGACTGTTGCACACGCAGTTATAAGTTAATAGCTTTCTATTGCATTAATATTTATATTATTATAGACTTGCAAAACAGGTTAGACGTTTGAAGGTGTGATTTTGTTTACATTTTTTCAACTAGAAATGCATCTACAATGAAAGTGATAGCAGAACGTTCTTCCTTGGTATGCGACCTTGTAATAAAAAGTAAATATCTTGAAATAGTAAAATTAGTATATAGTATCCAAACGAGGGTAATTTATGATCCATTTAGAGGTACACAAATCAGCAACGGTATAAAGTGGAGCATTTTTAAGCCGGCAAATCTAATTATCTAACTATTTATTCTTAACTCGCTACAGAAACTGAATGATTCAGTATCTCAGTCTCTTAATTTCGAAAAAATGAGCTACTGATTGGATTTCGTTTCATTGCTTCTTATAAATTGATAGTATGAGGCATTACAATTCATTAAACAATACAACCCCCCCCCCCCAATGCAATAATTATTTTATCCGATTCCTTGTCTGTAATTAATGCATTAAGTAATACAAACACCTTCAGCTACAAAGTCAATCCATATATCTTCAAAATAAAAAATATCATTCATCAAATACACTTATCTGGGAAAAAAGTTACATTCGTCTGGGTCAAAGCACATATAGGAATTAAACACATAGTACGTAGATACATTAGCTAAAAAAGGAGCTTCATCAGGACACATTCTAGAACATAAAATCGGTTTAGCAGACATGTATAGTGTTCTTAAACTAAATTAGAGAGTCAAATGGAATTACCAATGGAAAGAGTATTGCTTTACCAACCCTACCAGGTACACAATGATTCATTCCAGTATACCTAACAAACTTTGGCATGAAGACCTTCAAGCATCAAGAAAATATGTAACGTCTCTTATTAGATTAAAGTTTGATCACGCCTGTTATCCCGCACACCTGTACAAGATTGGTATATGTGTCTCACCAAATTGTGATCAATGCAACATCATAGCAGATCTCGACCATATATTTTTTGGATGTGTGAAATATCAAAATGCCTCTAATACATTAATCACTAATATTACACAAAACTGCAATATATTGGCTCCCTTTAATATGCTCTTCTTATTGTCCTTAGGATCTCGTAAAGTTTATACGTATATTTTTGATTTCGTAAAAGAAACATGCATTAAGCTTTAGGTTATGTTTGGCTACCGTATGTTTTTCCCTCTGTTGTTTTTCCCCTGTCAACCGTGGTCCTCCCTGTATTTCCCATTTTTAAATGTCCTGACAGACCCCAAGACGGGAAACGTGTGTCCCTGTTGTATCCCTTTTTGTTGTCTTCAATTTATTTTCTTTTTTTTTCTTCTTCGTTTTTAGGTTAGAATTAGGTATGGGATATTTTCCCATACTGTTTGGTATCATTATCAATCAAGTATATTTAATAAATTAATTTAACCTTATGTGACTCTCAATTAGATATTTCGTGACTGGCAGTATGGTTTTCGACCGAAGGCCAAAAAATAAATAAATAAATTGATAGTAAATATGACTTATAAGCCTTACTATTTTATTCATGGTTTGATTTCGTTCTAGGGGGTGAGTTCCACCCCTTTTTCAGGGATCGTCCACAAAAAAAACTGTTATTGGAATTGGTACTAATTTAAATTCTACTAAAAAAGATCTAATACAGTTTTTCATACAAGCCAATATTTACTAAAGTATAGCCACCTGTAAATTACAATTTTACCTACAAGAAAAGAAAATCTTCAACCATTTGGCAGCTAATAAGTAGTAAAAATGTTAATGACCGATAAATGGAATGACGATAAACTTGCTTTTTTATTTGTTTCTGTAGGATTAGTAATTTTGTGCAAGGAGCCTAATATACTAAACTAAAATATCTCCCTTGGCACAATCACGGCACTTACATTGGCTTATTGGTTCTTTTCAAATAATCTATAATAGAGCTTTTTCGACGAATACCTGGTATATTTCCATAGGATATATACCTTTTACAGAGTTAATACTCACAGAACCATCTACAATGAAGAGTCCTACCGACTGCGCCACTTAAATAATTGGCATCCAAATTGAAAATTTTCTAACAATGAAAATTATCTTTGCAATAGTTATTAAGGTTTAAAAGTAAGAGTTTTCACACTTCGGCACTTCGTAGTACTGCTTCATGTGGCAGGGAAAAACCAAAAGGAAGAAATCGTTTGGTACGCTAAAAGGGTAAGAATAGCTGTGCTACAAAGTGTTAAACGATATGCAGAATGACAGCATTAGCACCTCAATATTTCGAACCGTAGTTGTTCTAAAAGACTTACACTTCCATTCCTGCAATATTTAAGCCTTACAAAAACTTCTGTGTCAAGATTGTGGAGCACGCATTGATTTTTGCGAACATTTCGAAGGGCAGATGAAACTGATTTTCATTTTTCCAACTATGTTGACAAATAGAACTTTCGCTACTGGGCGACGGAAAATCCTCTACAATTGCCCAAAGTACCGCTTCATAGCAAAAAGGCTACTGTGTGGTGTGTAGTACCCACCTTTGGAATTTTTTGGCTGTTCTTTATTGAGGAAAATGATTAGATGGCTACCGTTCCATCACAACGTTATCAACAGATTTGTGTAATATTGAACAACTTCGTAATGTCGGTGTGAATATTCGAAGAATATGGTCTCAGCAGCAATGTACATTAATTATACAATGTCGATATTTAACAAGAAGTTGAATAAGAGTCTAGCAGCATTCTCTATATTATTCGATTTATATAATCTGGTCCTGGCGTCGCTGCAATTTGAATCAACCATCAAATTTTCGTCGTTTATGGAAAAAACTAAAACTAAGTAGTTTTTATTATTAGATGCGTAATAAAGAGGAACCAGCGGCGTTCAAATGGAATATAAAGTCCAAGTGAAATCATCGTTATTAATGATTTATTGTCCAGTTCATAATTAAAAGGTGTCTGTTAACCATGTGCATCAGACCACGTAATATAATTTCCCAGAACATGACCATTCCATTTAATTTTTCATATAATTGCTCGCCTCTGTAAAGGTAAAAGCATTATTAAACCATTACTCATTTTAATTAAAATGATTTATTCAAAGGCGATAACCGATTTGATGTGATCGCATGGATTTTTAGAATTTTTCTATTAGAAATTTCTATTATAATGAAATGACAATTTTATTAATAAAAAAATTTGAAGCTTTTAATGAAGTTTTGATTGAATTTTTATTCTTTTATGCTTAAACATATGAGATCTACAACCTTACAAGGAATTCAGGGATTTTTGTGGCTTGCTTCTTACATATGATGTTTTGGTTTATTAAACCATATGTTGTTGGAAATATTGGAACATTGTGAATGATTAACATTGGAATATAGTCCTTAAATTCAGATACGTGGGGGATAGATGGCGCTTGTCCACATAATTTCAGCATATTGCTGAACAGCTAGAACTGATGAAATTGATAATTTGCTTTCACCACCGATCTCTTTAGATCTCAACATTAAGATTTACTTGTACGATTACTAATAAATCGATATCTGTGAATTAGGCACTTAAAATGAGTTCTTTCTTATTTATTATGTACTATACCCTATATCAAGAAACTTGATTTTGGATATGCCCTGCCGCGATGCAGGGAAAGGAATCACCTATTACTAACTAATATTATTTTTACGTTATTTTCTGTTAGTTCTTTATTATTTTTTTTTAATTAAAGATCTAATTTTCTCTTTGTTATTAATCTCTTTAACGGATTAAATGTGAGTTTTTTACATTTTTAAAAACTAGCTCACAATAAAACAGTTTTTAAGACCATTGCTGATAACTTTGTATCTTTGTTGCAGAAAGAAAACTTTTCGTTGGAATGTTAAGCAAGAAATTATGTGAAAATGACGTCCGCGCCTTATTCTCCGGTTTCGGAATAATAGAAGAGTGTACAGTGTTAAGGGACGCTACGGGCAACTCCCGTGGATGTGCATTCGTTACGTTCTCGTCCAAGCAGTCCGCTTTGATGGCCATCAAGAGCCTCCACCAGTCCCAGACTATGGAGGGATGCTCCGCACCGCTGGTCGTCAAGTTCGCGGACACGCAGAAAGAAAAAGAACTGAAGAGGCAGCAACAGATGCAGGCCAACGTCTGGAACGCTCTAGCTGCACCAACGCTGAGCTCACCGCCCCAGCAGTACTCCCCTGTGATGCCGAACGAGGCGACCTCCCTTCAACTGCTACAAGCTATGGGTGGATCGGCGCTGCTTCAGCAACAGCTCCTCACCGGTTCGGAGAACCTCCTGGCTCCCATCGGTGTGCAAAATCTAGTGACTTTGGCGGCGATGTCGCAACCAACCGCCGCAACTACGGCGCCCTTGTGTATGGCGAATTTGTTAGGGAAAGGCGCGGGTGTTGAAAGGACACTTACGGCAAGTTTACAACCGGGCCTCTCGACGCCCGATTTGTCGACTTATGGCTCGCTCATAACCAACGCAACCATTAACGCTGCGGCGATAGCGGCTGCGGGAAAACAAATTGAGGGTAAGTCTTTCCGTTTTCTTTTGTTTAGATTAAATGATTTGATATTTCAATGCACTTTTGGGTGTTTATTTGCGCAATTTATAACAGTAACCATAAGCAAATGTGCTGTTAGAGAAATATATTATTTAGAAATTATTGAGAACAAGCAAAACTTCCACACTGATAAAAAATCACCTAATTTTTTCCATCTGAATATGCCATATAAAAGTACTAAGGTTAAAGAATAAATCATTAACGAACACAAACTATTAAGAGATTATCCAACTTTTCTGCATCTATACAGGCTGCCTCACCGGGAACTGAATCGATCGATATAGAGAAAAGTACCCTTCAGAAAATTTTGAAAATTTAGATGATTACTAATGTCGGTGTGGCCAATCCAACTAAAATAATTACAAGCAGCTGGCACTTCCGCTTATACCGGAAGTCGATACCAACTTGCTTATTTCAAATGGAACACACTATATATTTTAGAGTTTTCGAAAAGAGCATAAAATTCTGAGTAGAAAATATGTAGCATATCATATACCTAAACCTAGCCGTTTTAGAGATATTTGACATTTTATAGAAAATTTGACAGGTGCAACGGTTTGCAAGAACCGCTGTAACTTTCTTCGTGTAACAGATTCTCATTTGCCTTTTGTCACATAAAAAGAACACAAGGAGAACTACGTTCTACAACTGAAATAAATTCAATAATATCATACCGAGTGTTCCGTTTTTCGCGTTACATTTTGTCAACTTCAAACCGCGAAAACTTGTTTAGGTCAACAGCCTATATTTTTTTACGTCAAGTTGTGTAAAGTTGAATTCCCTTTTTCTGATATTAGCATTGTGGGGGTTAAAGTTACGACTTTTTGAAATATTTGCGATTTTATTAGAAATTCATGAATTGCTGAATCATTTCATCAAAATAGCAATGATTAGAAACAATCAGTCATTATCTTATGTCAAAAAATGCCAGCACGTTTAAATTACACCCACGAAGACTTTTTAAATTTGTTTATTATTTATGGAGAATGTGATAAAGTAATATCAAAAACTTGCAGCACATTTGCTACTCGATATCCAGAAAAACGGAAACCGTCACCAAACACTGTAAATCGCATACTGGAAAATTTTAAAAATTATGGCTCTGTCAAGGCAAAAATGCAAAGAAGAAAGCCTATTGTTGATGACGAAAATATTGAAATAGTCATTCTGGGATATTTTCATGCATTTCCAAGGATGTCATTAAGACAAACTACTCTGGAATCGGAATTATGCAAGGATTCAATTCACAGAATCTTATTAAAACATAAGTTTCACCCGTTTTCATTCCATATGGTTCAAGGATTAAAAGAAACAGATTTCCTAAGAAGAAAGAATTTTTGTGAGTTTATTTTAATAAGATTTGAGGGTCGCGATTCTTATTTGGGAAATATTATATGGACAGATGAAGCAAAATTTACTAAAAATGGACTTTTTAATAGACACAATTCGCATTATTGGAGTGACTCAAATCCTCATATGTTCAGAGAGCGAAACTTTCAGGAAAGTTGGCAGTTAAATGTTTACTGTGTCATAAGAAACGATAGAGTGGTGGGATTACAATTTTATCAGGAAAATTTAAACGGTAAATTAAATTTTCTCTTCTGATAATATGTATTGGTAAATTTTTGTTTTTTTTTTTCTTAGGTGAAAGATATCTAAATATCTTACAAAAATTGAATAATAACTATTTAGAAAATTTACCTCTCGCCGAACATAGAAACATTTTTTATCAGCACGACGGTGCTCCCCCACATAACGCATATTTAATTAATAATTATTTACAAGAAACTTTTTATGATCAATGGATTGCCAATAATCGACCTTATGGCCTCCTCGCTCGCCCGATTTATCAATTCTGGATTATTTCATTTGGGGAACTATTAAAAATAAAGTTTACGAGAGCCCATTAACAATCATTGAAGATTGTATGCAAAGAGTAAGAAAGGCATTTCAAAACATATCACAGGATTCAATTAGAAGAGCTACCCATGAGGAACTAATCCGAAGGTGCGAAAAATGTGTCGAGGTTCGAGGGCGGAATTTTGAGCAATTATTAAATTAAAATGAAATCATATTTTAAATTGATCTTATCTCTGCTATTTTAGTTCATGCCATATCTTCAATTCGATTAATACGCATGTTACAGTGTTAGTGTTATTTTGCGTTTTTGTGGATATCGAGTAGCAAATGTGCTGCAAGTTCGTTCTTGATATTACTTTATCACATTCTCCATAAATAATAAACAAATTTAAAAAGTCTTCGTGGGTGTAATTTAAACGTGCTGGCATTTTTTGACATAAAGTAATGACTGATTGTTTCTAATCATGGCTATTTTGATGAAATGATTACAACAATTCATGAATTTCTAATAAAATCGCAAATATTTCAAAAAGTTGTAACTTTAACCCCCATAATGCTAATATCAGAAAAAAGGCAATTCAATTTTACACAACTTGCGATTCACAGAAATTTTGTATTGCAAAACCCATTGGCCTTTGTTGGCCCAAAAATGGAAAATTTATGAAAAGTCCTGCGAATATTTCAAACGATTCGGGCGTGAATCGGAGACAGTCACCATCTCCCGGTCTATATAATAATAAAAATAATAATAATAATAATACACCACAGGTAATGACAACCCCCTTTATCCCGGAAGGTTCTAGAAGAGCCTTGTGTGGGAAGGGGCTACACATTTAGAGACAAGGGACACACACCCAATATCTGTGTTTAGTGGAAAAATCCCTCTCACAGTATTTTCCACTGCCACGACCGGGGATCGAACCCGGAAACTTTTGGGTGAGACGCAAGTGTGCTCACCTCTCGACCATCAGTCATACATGGTATGTTCAAATGAACGAACATCGATATAAATATAGAAACCAAGTAATTCTTTTTCAGTGTGGAAATTTTGCTTGAATAATTTATATATATATATGTTTCTCTAATATTCATCCATTAAGCAATGAAATGTGTAGAACAAATTTGTTATTGTTACAATCACTGTGCAGTAAACCAATGTCTTAGGTGATTCATTTTCAAATTGAGTATTTAACAATAATTATTGTCTCCATAAGTGAAAAAATAATCAAACCAGAGGCAAATAATAGCTATTGTAAACTATAAATGTTTTGTCTATGATTACCGCGGGTCCTAGCTACCTCGGAAATCTTTTAACTAAGTCAATTTTAGATATTCTGAGAAAATACATTACGATATAATCAGCGTTACAGCTTGGTTTAGACCAAGAATACTAAAGCTTTGAAAAAATGTGTGAGAATCTTCTTCAACTTGTATGTTCCTCTGAATACTCTAATGAAATATCTTCGGCTCCTATATTAATAATAAAAGGTATTATAGTGATGTCAATAAGAATATTCAAGCTCCCACATTTTCGCCACTTCTTTTATCGCGTGATCTATACAACTTCGCCACTTATCTGGAGTTATTATTTCTAAGAAATTGGTCAATAGGCCTTTAACGACTTTAATTTAAACGTGGTATTATTTCGAACTATTTCATCTTATTATTTGCTATTTCATCAATAACGTGTTTTTATTAACATCGACAATCGCCAAAAGTTCCTGCTTTACCATATTCAAGTGAAAAAAAGCGAAAAAAGCGATCCTTTTCCAGATAACCATTGTATTATATCAGCTTTGCTCCAAGAAGTCATATGGATCGGCTCAATCTTCCTAAAGTTGTAACTAGCATTATTTGGTACAATTACAAATCTCGGAGGTATAATATCCAACATTAGCGTAAAATTCTCCTCGAAAACATCTGCATTCATGTTTCATCAGTGTCTTCATGAGTTACTTGTATTCTTAGATTCGAATTAAGGCAAACCACCATCCACAATACCTGTTAGTACTGCCAGTATGTGCGACTATTAAGCGTTTTCCTTTTTCTGAAGGTGCCTTCAACCCTGTTGACAGTCCATCCAAAAATGCTTGTCGAGAATTTTTCACATTCTTATCTTGCCATACTTTTGTCACAGTACACCCATAATTGTTTTGAATTGAATTGAATTGACTGAAGTAGCAGGATCGACTCCCGGCGGAGGTAAATATTTTTTTAATTTTTTTGCAGTATAACACTTAAAAAATTATTGAATATTAAATAAAGTAAAGAGTAGCCTTGTATTAGTTTTGATCAAAGTCGTTAAAGCCGTTTTAGACTAAAAAAAAATTACTAAAACCTTTAAAGCTCACCCCCCTGCAGCACCCTTCTCTGCATCTCTGGGAGCGTGTGGCTATGCCATCTTATACTGGTGCTAAGGGAGTATTTATCTGTTAAATTTAATAAAAATCGTTAGAGCCGCTTCAGAGAAAAAAAATATTTTCTATTTTTTTTTTCTTGTTTTCCTGGCAGATAATTTTGAAAGTACAAAAAAACGTGTAATTTACGTTATTGTATTAAAGCTCAAATTTATATACGTTGTTAATGATGGTACTCTAGGTCTATTGCTACGTCAAATTTCAAAACTTTTAATCTGACGTAACTAGTTGGTCGTCGTCTGTTGACTAACGGTATTTGCCGGCCGGCTGACAGTGGATATGGTCGGGGTTCTAAATTACTTTGATGTATCAGGGCGCCAAGTAAATTTTTTTCCACTCCAAATACCAGCTCAAGTACAATATAACCTTAAATTTACTAAATAAATTACTTAGCGAGACGATAATGAAAAATTAAAATTCAGTTTTATCTTTTAATAACAATAAACGAAGTAGGTTAACTTTATAACATTCAACAGTACAATAACGAAGGGTATGGTAGACAAATTCACACAAAAAAAATATATCTAACTGGGTATACGCGTCTTACGTAAGTGCTTAAACCCCCAACAAATATCATAGATGTTATAATTAGTTGACAGAATATTTTCATAAAATGTTTAGCAAAATTTTAAAAAATATATATACATATATATAGGTACAGTGGTGAAATTTTTTTTAGTAAAATTTATAATATATTTTTAAAAAATTCAATGTATATATGGCGCAAGAAGGATACAAACTGCAGGCAGCAGGGCTTCAGCTTCGGCTCAAATTTCAGAAATGGCAACTTCCAGCCTATCAATTAACCCAGAAAATGGATGGCTCCTCCACAAAAAAGAAATTCCAGTCCAGCAAGGAGAAGTAACATAAGTACGTGTAGACCAGTGGAAAAAAAGTTATTCGTTATCAGGAGAGACAAAAAAAAAATTTAGGAAAAACTACGAAATCCTAGGCGAAACCGTAGGTGGAAAAAAGAAACCCTAAAAATAAATTTTTACCATTGAGCAATTTACTACAAGCGAAATTTTGCTAGTTTGAATATAAAAATAAAGTAATTACCTCGTTTCGGAGGGTTTTCTTAGAAAAATGTTGTTGACCTTGGATGTCCTTGGCCTCGTGTAAATTTGGCAAAAATGGCTTTTACGTATAGATCCTTCCAATGAAGACAATCGATTTCCAATACCATAAAAATATGCACTCATTCAAACATAAATGGAAAATCGAAAATATAACGTCGCGAATATATCCCAAAATGGTGAAATTACTTGTTTCAAAAATCGCAACGAGCACGTAAAAATACCAGTTAATAAATTGCCAAGCGTTCTAGCGAACTCACACGTGAAAAGTGACAGACTACCGGAAGACAAAAACTATTGTCAAGAAATAAATCTGTGTTACCGATCGTCAGTAGGTTATAGAAATCTACCTATAAACTAATTAAAAGTTATTGGTTGCCTAGCTTAAGAATTACAGAAATAGAGAGCCTAAGTATATGCAACACGCTACACAACAAAATGTATAACGTCATGCCTACACTTAAGTGCAACAGATTCCTTAGAATTGCGGATTCATATAGACAACTAAATAATAAATATTACGTGTGACGACGGATAACACGAATTCGTTAGACATTAAATGTAAGAGATAAAGTAATGATTTAGAGATTTTTTAAATAATGTATAAATGTTAAATTGAACTGTAACACTATATTTAGCACGGCAGACACTTTATGCGGTTCTAGCATCCAGGCAGACAACCGAACGTTTACCTATAAAGAAACTCATGTAAATATTTATGAACTGAAGCTCTCATTGATTTTTTTGATAAACATTGGGCAACTGATTAGATGACATAGCAGCACTTATTGGCAATAAATTAGTTCATCTCAGCTTCCCAGGCAGACAACCGAACGTTACCTCTGTCGGGGCGTTTAGGCATGTATTATATTATTGCACTCATTCATTAGTAGGTATGCATATAACAGGATATAATTGATTGGACACGTATCTACTATTGTTAGATGGATAATAGGGAAAATGGATCTATCATGATGAAATAACAATTTCATTTAATTCTTCATCAAAATCGCAATATAATTTTTTTTGTAGTCGTACATAGTAGATATAACAGTAATAATGTTGAAGGTAAAATGTTTCATTTTTTTTTTTTTCAGAACATTAAAAAGATAAAAATGAGCAGTTTTAAAAAAATATATTCACTATTCTCTCTTATATCAATGTTTCTTCACCTTGACGCGGTGAGGGGGCTTGAGTGTCCTAATGATCCCGAAAGCTATGTTGATGGTAGTATAACTACCAGTAGGGGCACACAACTCGAACAGGTCAATGGAGAAGGACCAGACCGAGAGAGATACCCGGTCCTCCAACGATGGGGTTGAGTCGTAAGGCCAGCAACTTTACACTCGTAAAACTACTGAAAAACGCTAAAATATCCAGAAACAAGCCCCGAAATTCGAACGGATCCAAAAGTAAACGATGCCTAATTATACATTCCTCGTGGTCTTGCTGTACTTTTTATTGTCTCTGCCTCTAAAAAGTTGGAATTATCACCCTCTGAACAAGTATTGCTTTCATGCTCAGTAATCTCAATATCACTATTTTCACAATTTCCATTTTCTTTGATTTCTTCTAGATCTAAAGAATGAGATTTCCTGATGTGCGACTCATTCGAGTCACTAATGACACAGTTTTTAGCTCTAAATCTATTCCACAATACATCTTTTCTTCCACCACTCATCACACCTACCTTATCCGTGATTATTTTTTTAAAAGTATGCTAATTTTAAAGTGATTAGTGGTCAATTAACCAATCACCAACCAATTTTCCACAGCTTGACGACCGACGCGACGTATTTGTTACACAATACTTGTCAACGTGTCGTCCTCGCCTTGTTATGACGCGATATGGCTTAAACAGACATACTTATTAGAACCAATACTACTGGCTTCTTATCTCCTTTGCAATAAAATTAGACATAGCGTACCGCGAACCTTCTATTCATGCGCCAAACTTTTGGCGGTCTGTTTTCATGGTTTGTGTGTGCGTATTATCAAGTTACAGATGTATTTCGCCGTGACAAGATTACTATGACATATATTATTAAAAGTTCATTAGCACTAATTGCAAGTTTCATAGACTTGTAATGCGCCTCTGAAGAGGCGGACTTTCCAACGAACATTCTAAAATTGTTTTTATTAATCTTATGCACGACGAAATTGATAATACGCATCCTGATTTAATCATCTGTCATGGATCAGTACATGCGCATAAGTTATCGAGTACACTTAACAACATATTATAAATTAGCAGTATTGTTCTAATAAGCATATGCTTAAACAATGCATTGTGCCGTATAAATTTTAGTTTAAAAACGAGATTCGAAAGGGCGGAAGCGGGCGGTTTGGGAAAATATTAAGGTCTTATTGGCAACGAACGAATTTACGGATAAATATTCTTAGTTAACTAGTTAATGTCGACTATCTCTTTTTCGTGAAATATTTTTCTGACAGAACACAGACGGCATCATGGCCGCCGCCGGACGTCGACGGCGATTCGCCAAATGTCAAAATGCCTCTTTGAACGCTCCTGCTGCCGGAAATTACGATTCGACCGACGCCTTCCGACGTCGTCCTCCCTCTTTCCATACCGACGCCGTACGGCATTCCGGCTGGCGTTTTAGAAACGATATGAGTTTTTTAAAATTCATCTTTTTCGAGTTCGGTGAAAAACGCATTTTTTCGGTTTTCGCCGAATAACTCTTAAACCGGTAGAGACATCTTTCCCAAAGGAAAAGATTACATCTTTGCGGTTATAAATTTCCTTTCGGAATAACATTTTTCCGGCCCGTTTGGGAGTTAGAGCTCTTCGAAGACACGCCTGCAAAACTGTCGAAAAGCGTAGCGTTTCATTTAAAAGCCAAATATCTCGCGAAATAGGGCCGTTTTTGGCCAAAATGTATGTACCTAACGAAAACGAAGAAAAATAAATTATCTACTGCTATGTTTTTTTTATTCTTCTGCTATAAATACTAAGAAAGTTATGGACTTTAGAAGATGCCGCTTTAAGTAAGATCCGGCCATTTTGTTGACGGTAAATACTCTGCCTTTCGTCAATCCACGTAATAGGTTTAATGGTGGGCCCGTCGTTTCGGCATGGCCATGTGCAGGCATTGTCGACTTTCGTTTCCCGATTTCGATTAATATTTTCCTTTCTAATTGCCTAAAACAATCTAAAGAACCATTCACAGATACCTTCTATTTATCGCTCCTGAACGTGTCCCACGGGGCTGGATACGTTTAGAAGGTATTTCTTTTGTTTATGTATGACATTACGATAGCTTTGGTACCCTACGTTCGCTTATTTTAGAAAAAAAAATGGAATTCTTAAATATCCTAGATTTTTCATAGATCTTGGAATTGTCAAAAAATCTTAGAATCGTAGAATGCAGGTTTTCACGGTCGTTGTCTAATGAAGTAGTTTGTTCCGGGTCTTGCCGTGGTCATCAAACTTGACTTGACGTTTCGCTGATCATCCTGTCAGCTTCTTCAGAAGGATTCTAAAGACCGATTATTTAGAATCCTTCTGAAGAAGCAGACAGGATGTCAAGACCCGGAAGAAAGTACTTCTTCAATCTTAGAATCGTCAAGAAATCTTGAATTTCCAAAAGTCTTGAAATTTTCAAACGACATTAGATTTTCAAAAAAAATCTTGAGAATTTTGAGGTACTTTTAGAAAAAATTTCTAGAATTTTGAGGCTAATCGGAGGACCATAGATGACCATCTAGTTTAAGTTTAAAAACATGCTTTTTATTGAAAAAATCTTTATTTTACTATAAGGAACGTAACCAGACTGCAACCAATAGCTACTCTCCGGGCTATGTGCCCCGCCGAGCGCTAAATTATAAGTTACAAGCCTGGCGCGTTAAGTGTAATAATTGCATGTTACCATCAAAACGCTAATGCTTCGATTGCAACAAACACCAGCCGAAAGACTGATCCTACTTAAAGGAGCTCTCGTGCCAGTCGTCACTCACCACTTTCAGACTGCAGTTTCGAGCTGTTGGCTCTCGTCAGTGGAAGGTATGTGACGACCGACACGAGGATCACTTGATCATTTAGTACATTTCGGTATCTTTAGGATAGCGACATGTAAAATAGTCAGCAGACGCCATCTAGCGGTCCAGTGTCTGTTGCAATCGAAAAATAAATAGCCTGAGTGGGCTTAGCATAGATCAAACGTGCTTTTAGAGGGCGGTATATTAAAACATAATATTTTTAGTCGAAAACTCCTCTATAAAATCCTTATTTTACTATAAGGAACGTAACCAGACTGCAACCAACAACTACTCTCCGGGCTATGTGCTCCGTTTTAATGGTAATATGCAATTATTACACTTAACGCGCCAGGCTTGTAACTTGTAATTCAGCGCTCGGCGGGGCACATAGCCCGGAGAGTAGCTGTTGTACGTTCCTTATAGTAAAATAAGGATTTTATAGAGGAGTTTGCGACTAAAAATATTATGTTTTATGCTTTTTATTGTTTAAAACAATTTTGTCAACGCTGCTACCTAGGTATTAAAACCTATCATACCTATCATATCAATTGTGAACAGGAGCATTTTAAAAACATATACATTTGTGTTCCGCCTAATCAGTTATCTCCCATCTTAAGTTATCAAAATCTAGAATACAGTACAATATATCATTTCGTGTAAATATCTGCACATATTAACTGTGTTATTTTTAAATCTATCGAAAGGAGTTAAGTGCAAAATTAAAAATGAATCGCGCGAAGTTTATTTTCCACTCGTTTAATCCGTTACCAATTCATTTTGCATAAATTTATTTTGACATAATGTGTCTATAACATGTTGTACAAATCACCCGTAATTTTTCAATTAGAATCTTGGCGCTTAGCCAAGATGTGTGCGGAAGAGCGGCTTGAAATGCATTAAATTTTCATATGAATGCAGCCAGACATAAGGATCACTCTTGTTCTATTCCTTGGCAATATTTTAATCAGTAACCATATCATCATTTCATACTAATTAACTATACAGGAAGCTCGTTTAAGTCTACATAATTTGATGTTATTGTCAGATAACATTCAATTACTAAATCTCTATTTTATTCTTATCATTAACGAACTGGAACGAATGGATAGTTTTATAAATAATGAAAATAAATATTTAAAATCGAATACCTACCTCTAAATATTTTCTGGCAGGCGCTCAAAAACTAATTTATTATTATTATGCACATTGTAGCCAAAATTTAGTTTGATGATTCCCAAATATGTCAGTTGACCTTTAATATTTTAATTTAAAAGGGATAGAACCTTTCCCTTTCCGAAAGCAGTATTTTAGTATTTGTATTCAGATACTTTTCGAAGTATATAACTGTTTTAAACAATAGGAAGCTTTTTTACAAATCATATTAACGTGACCAGAAAAATTTAAAGGATTAAAGTTAATACCAAGATTTTCTAC
This sequence comes from Leptura quadrifasciata, assembly GCA_963675555.1. NCBI lineage: Eukaryota > Metazoa > Arthropoda > Insecta > Coleoptera > Cerambycidae > Leptura > Leptura quadrifasciata. Next base: position 16,131,387 of record OY776677.1, on the reverse strand, counting down.
GCTACTAGTTGATGGAACGGTCTCGTTATCGATTTGAACCTTCTGCTCAGTAAAATTGTGTAACTGTTGAGAAGTTCCAAAAAACATATTTTGACTTTTGCTAGCATATCTCGTAGCATATAGTATAAGAATATTTTGGAATGTCCATTGGTATGTAAGATTAAGTCATTATTGATATGAAATTCTGCCATTTGAAAGAAGAAAAACTATATATTAGCTGAATATCGTCAACGCAGTTTTGAATTTAGTGGAAGTCTAGAGATATCTACTAAAAAGATCGAACTGATTACTTTTGGCGATAACTTTCTAGGCCGAGCAAAAGCCATTTCTGTGTTTGCGGGAATTGTGACAATATCGATTTCAATAAAAATACATTATGAAGTAGAAGGTCCTTAACTTCCATCACATGTGATTGAGAAACATATTCCTGCTTAAATACCCAAAACACAACGAGTTAGAAATTAAAAAACGGTGCGCCACACGTCCAAATGAGTACAAAATTTTTCATGCAGTCTTGTGCTATGAGCTTCTCTTTAAACGGTTCCGATGAAATAAACCATTTTAGTTCACGTGGTTTTGATGCGTCGGCGGCAATTTTGCTTGAGGGGCAACCAAATATTCAACATTCCATTGTTTATCATTGATGATCCGAGCATTTTGCGTGATTTTCCATGTTTTATTTTTTTAGTTTTTTTTGAGAAACTGTGTGGTTTTGTAATAATGACACGCAGTGCATATTATTCAACCCTTATGTATGATGTAAATGAGAAAATCAAAGTAATATACAGTATTGAACTATACACCCTTGGAGACAGATTAATTTATTTTAACTTGTGTCTTCATAATTGGTGTCTAAATTATTTAGTGCGGATTCACAGCTTCTATACAGACCAGCAGTTAAAATCATACAAATCTCTACAAGTATATTTGATGGTTTTGTGGCACATGCTTTACCATGTTTTGTTACAGAGTTTTTAAGTTTCAGTTTTTAAGAAAGGTTGTGCTTAAATCACCTCGTTTCAAAGATCTAACCCAACATTTTCATCGTTCTTTTGATAACGCCTCTAATGTTTCATCTCGAACTTTTAAAACAGCAGAGATTCTACCACACAAGAGGATGGCATTTTATTTCTATTTCAGGTTTAAAACCGAGATTATTTCTATTGTTTACAATGGAATAAAACGTTAGGGGCTGCCCCTCAGGCAATAAGGTCGGCTATCGTGAAGCCATCCTAAAATGGTCTATATAGTAGTTTCCTAAGACTTCAAATTGATTTCGCGGACCGTCAAAAGATACACCTTTTCGCAGAATCGTGCCAATTTTCGATTTCACAATTGCAAATTACGATGCGCGCAAAACGCCATTCTTTCCCTTTTTTTTTTGTACATTTATTTAACGTCGGCCTATTTCCGCTACTGAGGCCTAACACCGACGCCTGTAGACGAGCTACCCCCAACCAGGAATTTTGCCGAACCTCTTCTCTTAAGAAGAGTAGGGATCTTTTACTTGCCTAACATTTAATAGACAAGGGACCGACGGCTTTACATCCCCTCCGAAGGATGGTATATCTCCTATACAACCCTCGCCTAAGGTTTTACAGCTTCCGCGCATACACTGATATACAAGCCGCTGGAAGATGTGTGAGGCGAGAACGCGGTTTCCGTTGGAATGGTCACCCATCCAAGTACTAACTGCGCCTGTCGTTGCTTTACATCGCATACCGAAGTATGTACATAGTAAAGACGCACCTACGCTCGCCCCCTTCTTTCCCTTTCCTTTACGCTATAACACGGTCTTTCAGCTATTTTTATGTAATTAACGATTTAAAATGGCATTTTGGAAATGTAAGTAGGCGATCCTGTCGTCACCAAAACGAGATACTGGTGAATAATAATAATAATTTTATTAATTTCAGAAAACTCCATTAATGTAAGTTTAAGAAATTTTGTCCAAAGAAATAATAAATATACATACTATCGTGAGCAGAAAAAAATAGGACAACTTTTTTTTTCTAGTGTAAATCTGTCTCTATTTGAATATGTAATGAGTAGCCGAAATAAAACAGATATCTTTTTTAATTTATTTTTTATTTTAATGCTATAGTAAATGATGAATGGTTAATGAGACAAATTGCACTGCGTTATAACATTAACAAAAATTTGGTGTGTAACATTTTAAGAAAGTGGAGAATAAACGGTACGATTAGTAGAAATCAGTGGATCAAAGGACAAAGGATATCCTACTTAACAAGAAACTAACTATTAATATTTCATTATTGCACCATTTCTATTTATAACTTCTGTAAGTCTGTTTGGCATAGAATTAACTAACCTTATACAATAATCATTAGTAATAATATTTTCCCATGCATTATTTACTATTTCCAGTAATTCGTCGGCATTCCGTGGTCTCACATTTCGTTTTTTGATACTTCTTACGAGTAGTCCCCATACTTCTTCCAGAGGGTTAAGATCTGGACTATGACTGGGCCAGTTAAGAACATTGATGTTGTTACCTTGAAACCAGTTAGTTACGGTATGAGCAGTATGAACGGAAAAATTATCTTGTTGAAATATGAACTCATTATTAGGAAATAATTGTGACACAGAAGGGAGCATAATATTGTCTAAAATCCTAATATACGTTTCACTATTAAATCGTCCCTCAATATGCCACAAAACACCAAGACCACGTGCCGATATCCAAGCCCACATGTTGACGGAAAATCTACCACTTTTATCGTTTTATCACCCCCTACAAGATTCATTGTATTTTAAATTAAAGTCGGTCTCAGCGTTTATGGCGGGTGTACGGTTCGAGCTACGCCTTGCTTCAAGATTTGTTCTCACTCATACACATATCAAACGGTCACTGTAAAGCTACTTACGACTTTCCTCTCGTTCATGCGATTAAATGCGCTGATAATGGGCCAACGTTTGTGTCCACTTAATTGTTTCCGACATAGCCGTGCGACAAAATTAAATTAAGCATAAGTGTAATTGAATGTTTTCAGCATATTCAAAATGTTTTAAACGCATTTTAAAAACATTTTACAAAATATTTTCGAAATTACTTAAACCGCTGCCCAAGGAAACACTACTTCCACATCCAGATTTTTTATCCAAATGTCAATTTAATTTTTTACTCTCTTTAATTATAGGATGGGGGTGGTAGAGGGAGTAGCTGATGCCAAAAAAAATTGTTGAGGCGTTTCGTTCTTGTATACACACTAAATCGCATTTTTAATTTTTTTTACCACTGAGAAATTAATCAGGCAAGATTTTGAAAGACCAGTACGTTATGATGAAACACCCACACTTATAATAAATCTGGTGGAAAGTTCTGGTGAGGAAGATTTTTAACATACTTTAGACTAGTACAAACATCCTGTATATGTCTGGACCATTTAAGATGACAATCAATCCTTAACCTTATAATTACCGAGTTCCCAGAGTACTTTATATTTGTCTTGCAACCCAAACTAGACTATTATTTATATTAGAACTAGACTGTGATTTCTAAAAACTATGACCACTGTCTTTTCGTAGTTTATACATAATTTGTTTTTTCAACCCAATAGTTGATATTTTTATACATTAAAATGGCACAATTCTCCGCATCAGACAAGTTCTTACACTTAATCAAAATATTAGTGTCATCTGCCTATGATACAATTGAGCACAATGGATGTTCTAAATAATTTAGTATATCGTTAATAGAAATAACAAAAAGCGTTGGACCCAACATGGATCCTTGCGGAACTCCAGTATTAACAGCTGTCAGAGAATTCTTTTCTGTTTTACCTGCTGAAGGTGATTTGACAAATATGAGTTGAACCATTCATGAGCAATATCTGAACCTAATACCATAGCCATTTTTGATTTGTCCAGTCCATTTACATACTCGCTTTGTGCTATACTTTTCTGTTTCGTGAATCCATGTTGATTTTGGGAGAGTATATTGTAAGAAATCTACAAACTGCATATTATTTACAGATTTTAATTTTTTTAATACACTGGGTGATAGGCTGTTGATAACTAAGTTTGGGTCAACTTTTTTAAAAAGAGATATTACATTCGATATTTTTAATTTATCATGCCTTGTTCTAATGATATATTGATTATATAAGTGGGAGAACGAACTATATACACACCAATAATTTTTAATAATGTATTAGAGATCTCATCAATGCCAGAAGAATATGATAGTTGACGTTTCAAAGAGCAGTAGCGCCAGCGCCATCTAGCTTGAATTGTACTCAGTCCGGTGCGTGGCGTACCGTCATTTTTATCGTACTCACGGTGCATTGGATATTTACACAGAAATATTTTTTTATCACACTTTAAAATATATGGGCCTACATGGCACTTAATATTAATTTACTGTTAAGAATTATTCCAGTTATTTTTTTAAAAAATTAAAATTTATTAAAGAGATCAAATGGAATTTGGTCCATAGATTCCAAAAATAATGAAATATACAGTGTTCCATTTAAAATTAAATTAAGTTTGATGCTATTTGCGTCGATACCGGAAGTCGGAAAATCGAATTGACCTGCCGAAAGCGATCAGTCGTTCACTCATTTTTTGCATGACATTTGAGGGATAACTTCACAACCTAATGTTTAAGCTATATCGGTGATTTAAATTATACATTGTTACAATACCGGACCGCTGTGCGCTGGTGCAGGAGATAATAGTTACAAAGTCGTATGTGGTCGGTACGTATTGAACCTTCTCTAAGTGCTGTTTCTCCCACCTCACCATCTTCTCGATGCTTTAACATCCTATTCCCAGTTCTTGCTAAGGCAACCGGTATAAGAAATGTATTTCTTTAATTTAATAATTAAGGTGTAAATGATCCATAAAATTAAATAAATTGCTGTTTGCCATTCAATAAACATAATGTATTCAACACTTCGTTACTCACCGTATCTACCCTAACAACATTGTATAACATTATGCGTTATAAATTATTTGTCCAACTGACAAATTCTCTGTATCTGCTAGTTTGTTGGATAGCTGACTGAACTAATTAATTAATAGTCTATTAGGAGTTGTTGAATTCCTGTTACTTGTATAATTCGAAGATGCACAATTTATCAAGTGGCCTCGTCGCTACAATTGCAACTCACGATTACTGCTGTCGTTTTTCTGTTTACACAGTAATAGGTAATTCTACTATATTAATTTAATTGATTTGATGTAAAAGATAAATTGCAATTGATGGTTTCCTTTGTTGCATGATATTAGAGCAGATGAACTTCAACAGCAGAACAAATGCACGTATAGGGCATAGTGTGTTTGTATGTGCATAATGTGTGTTCCAATTGCACTGATTTCATAACAGCTAGCCTGTTATATTCTGATTTAGTACGATTGTGGTAATACGGTGGTTTTCCAGGGGTAAAACACAAGTTATTTTTATTTAATAATCTTTAGTTTAGCTCCTTCTAAGAAAAAGGATGCTAATAAAAGTATTTTAAGAAGTCGCATGTATAATATACATACCATAAATTAGATCATAACTTAAAGAAACGGAAATAATGGTATTTACGAAAAAAAGAAACGGGGAATTAAAAAACCTTTTCAATGAATAAAATTGGTTGGTTGCTGGAAAATGAATTTGAAGCGTCGCGACGCCCACCGTCGTACATATTAACATTGCTTTTTTACCATAATTTTGGGTGGTAGGAACATAAGACTTGTATAATATAATTTTCTTTAGTAGTTCCCAAGACACATAAATCCATTTAACGAGGTCCCGAACATCAAAAGTTTGTAGGATCTTTTACATTCCCTCTCTGTTTTCGGGGATGGTGATGGTTTCGAGTTCTGAAATCCTTGCGTACTACCCCTATCAAGGAATAGCCATCCCTATTTCTGGCTTCTCGGGCTTGGGCTTGCGAGGGATCGTCGGATCGGGTTTTTTGGGGGAATAATAAATTCAGTTAATTTACATTAGAATACCCCGGAGTGACCCCCGAGGGTTGAACCTATCCCCGCTCGTAATAGCAATATCTCCAAAAAATAAGGAAATACGTACTCGACAAGGTTTTTTATGGGTTTTTGAGGGCAGAGAACTGAAGTTTTAATTTGTTAACAGAAAATATCAGTAATTCACAAAATAATACATTCTACAGAAATGAGGCTAGTTAACCAAAATTTACGAAGATGATGTTTAGATATTGCATGTTGATAGTGTACAGTTGATTAAAAAAAAAACTGGTACACTTTCTTTTACCTATGTAAATCATTCGTTCTTTGATTGATATTAATAATCTTACAAATGTCACTTTGACGTTAATCAGTGGCGTCATTATTAAAAATGGTTCGACATCTAACAGATATTCAAAAACTTCGAATTGTTTCTAAAATTGAAGATAATAAGAAGACTTGCTGCTGAATACAATGTGAGTAAAACCACGATAATGAGTGTTAAAAAACAATGGGAAACTAACCAAACGGTATCCCGTAAAGTTAGTTCCGGTAGGCCCAGAAAGTGTAATAATCAAGAAGATGAAAATCTTATAAATTACCTAAGAGAAAACCCTTTTCAGACTGCGGTAAATGCAATTTCAGAGACAAATTTCCCTGCTTCGGTACCTACTGCTTGCAGAAGAATAAAACTATGAAGCGAATTGAAGAGTTGTTCAGCGGCTAAAAAATACAAACTTTCAGAAGAAAAGAAGCAGGCTGGATTATTTTTGCACTGAACTATATAATCGATAATGAAAACTTCTGGGGATAAGTTGTCTTTTCTGACGAAAAGGTTTTTAAATCCTGTAATGATGGACATGTTCGCGTATATAGGCCTCCTTCCACTAGATACGACGAAAAATATACTTTCGATCCACAAATATCAGGAAGGTTTTCAGTCAATATTTGGGCTTGGATAAGCCTAAATGGGTTAGGTGTGTGTTGGAACAGTGGTGGTCATCTCAATTCCATTAAATATATTGAAATATTAGACAATATTATGTTGCCACAACACTATTAGTGTTGTTTCCGGAAAATAATTTTATTTTCCAACAAGACAACTGCTCCATACATACGGCCCATTGTTTCAGGTAATGGTTTCTTAATAAAAACATAGAGTTGATACCGTGACCATCTAAAAGTCCGGATTTAAATCCAATTGAAAATGTTTGGGGACTAATGGTGAAACATATAAGAAAATTAAATAACCATCCAAATAATGCCCAAGAATTGGAAGGAATAATTGAAGACGCTTGGGAGAACTTGTCGCAAGAAGTTGACCTTGCAAGAAGTCTGATTTTGTCCATGCCTGCAAGACTTCAGACAGTTTTAGATGCTAATGGAGCAATGACAAAATATTAGTTAATTCTGTATTACGTTGTTGAAGTTCTTTTATTTTATTTTTTTATTGTATTTTTATATTCAGTTTGCATTGTTTACATTTTCTTTAATCTCATGTGGTATTTTTGTGTTCTTATTTAAAAAAAAGAATTATCATTATTCAGTTAGTATTTTAATTACAACCATTAGTAGAATTATCCGTAACAAATATTATTTTTTTAAACAATAATATGGCAGGCTTGAAAATGTTTTGAAAAAGTTATTATCTAATTATTTTTTAAAATTCCATTTGAATAAAATTAAAAAGAAAGGTTTAATAAGTGTAAAAATACTAAGAAAACCGGTATCCTCCAAAAAACCCAGGTCCGGGGTAAATCACCTCTTCTCCACCCCCCTCTCGGCATGCCTGGCCAGCCCTATTTACCGACATTGCACACAACTAAACTATTAAGATTTTCGATTACAAGAGTTGTACCATTTTTTTTTAAATCAACTGTATTTGCTGTTTTTGTCAAATACATTATTTATATATATTTATTTATACTAGAAATGTACATAATGAAAAATATTTGATTAAACAGGAACTGATTATTCAGACTGTAAAAATTGCATAAGAAATGATAAGAAGTTAGAACATCCAATAGAAGTTGTTAAATAGAATGATCAATGCTTTACTGATGATGATAATATGAGCAATATATATGCACGACAATATAGTTGAGTAGATTTTTTATGATCCAAGAGCTTTATTAGTGGCTATTAAGATGTAAGTAACAATAATTATTATGTATTGGGTAATAACAATTACGATTAAGTCATAAAAATGAAAAGCTTATTGAAAAAATTGTATGTGTACAATCTAGTGACTGTCTAAACGTGTACCAAAACACAAATTACACATATTTTAACTAAAAATATAGCAGAAACCTAGAAATTCGGTAGAATGTTTCAGTTACTTCATCCTTCTATATCGATGTAAAATGCCCTCAGTATTTCCATAGAAGGATGCACACTATTGTACACTTTGGATAAATAATACCGGGTGTCCCCTTTTCCTTATTTTTTAGAATATCGGAATGAAACTTGGTAGATGTATTATATGGTCAAGAAGACACTTTGTGACTTAACTGTCATTTCCCTGCCTTCCGGTTTTACCGGAAATGACCCTAACTTTTGATTTTTAAATGAAACATCCTGTATATTGTTATATTCTTGGAATCCGTGAAATATTCTGACTTCGGTCATACCCCATAAGTCACATTTCGACTCCTTGAAAAAAATTTGATACGAAATTTGTTGGTGCATTTAGAAGTGCCATGAGCAGATATCTGACAGCAAAAAGGAAATCGAAAATCGGAATCGAAATCTAACATCAAGACTGTAGAATGTTCGATATTTATAAAAATTTAAATAAAGTTCAACCATGCCAATTGGTCTTATTGCCCAGCAAGGAGTAACGTGGAGGAGGTGCCAGGGAAGGATGGTGATGGGGTTGTTAATTAGGGAGTAACAGGTTAAAAAATAAAATAAAGTTAAAAATAAATAACTGTTGTAACAGCATAAATAGACTTTTACATATTCTAATTTAAAGGCTGTATTTTCTCGTGCAACATTCCCCTTTACTTCAGCCCAAATAAGCTCAATGGGGTTCAGTTCACAGCTGTAAAGCGGCAGTCGTAATACCTCAATATCTCCAGCTTTAGCCATTTCATCCACAATATATTTCTTATACCTATATCGGCGAATGCTGTTTCGCTAGGGTTAGCAGTTCGACTTTAAACGAAGCACGATCAAATGGGATACCTTTACTATTTAACAATTCTTGAATTAGCACTTTTCGCCAAGCACTGGTTGGTAATATTTCCAGTAATCTGCTGTGGTATTGATAATAGATGACTTTTCGATTGGATGCATTGTTTTTAAGTTATGGGCCACAAACTGAAAAAATTCGTGATTTTTCGACCACAAAAAAATTTTCCAAGGGTTTTGGAGGTCTAAAACTTGGATTCTACATACTCTCTACAATATATGCAGGATGATAAAAAAAATCTACTACCTCATTTATTGTAACTATAAAGTACCCCGTTGTTAAACTATTACTAAAGTACTTAGAACATAAAAGTTTAAGGCACTATGATACAACAAATACCTAATTTAAAAATAACGAATTAATACCGCCCAATTCATAAATAACAGACTGTACACAAAGATCACTGATTGTAAACTGAACTTATTAACGACTGCAACGCCAAAGGACAAATATTTACAGCTGCGCTGTTATAAATACGTGGAGAGAAATATCAAATAACATGTTGCCAGATTTAAGTACAATGGGTCAACAGTTTTTTTACGATGTAGAAAATCCATAATATTTTAATTTAAGACATGGTAGCTCATGCATTTACGAAATTCGTAAATCCGCACGCTCCTGGCTCTACTATTTACTCTTTTCGGACAGACTTTAGTTCACGAGATAGGAAATAGTTTTGGAACAAATGGGCCGTCATTCGCATTGAATCGATCACAGTTATTTAATATTTGTTTTTATTTTGTATGGCAGTGTGTATTCCTGACAAAAAATTATATGAATTTAATTTATGCGGATGAATAATTATCATATCTTATTTAAAAATGAAGAGTTAAAATTAATTCTCTAGGCATTTTTAATATCCGCGTTTTGTCAAGTTAAATACTTGAGTGACGGGACAATTAGTCAAAATAAAAAATGAGAAATTCCACAACCACTCATCCCTTTGAGACGTCTGAGTTGAGTCATTTATGCTCCATAATTACCGCGAAAATAATATAAAGGTCTGGCATATTACACCCCTTTTTAAATTTTATTGTTGGCCTCTAACCGCTGATTGTTTTTCAACCCCACGAGGATTGCTAATAAAAGTTCATTTAATGTTCCAAGATAAAAGCTCCGTTTTTACTGCCTCACTTAATAATTAATTTGAATCTACATAAAAACGACGTAAAATTGTCTGTGTAGATAAAATGCCGCTTCCCAACTCTCTATTCCATTTGAGGAGGGATAGGATATATCAATTATTATACACTAGACTAAACGAAGTTGCTCATTGTCATCTAAATTTCGGCAGAATAAATTATACGCTGTAAAATAGAGTGGAATAAAAAAATAATAATTAAAAAATCTTTGGCTGATATTAAAAAAAAATCTTACTCAAAGTTCTGCAAGGATCGTGAAACTTGTGTGAAAAGAATCTTCTTCTGATTTTTAAAGATGAAGATGAATAACAAGTGGAGGAGAAACTTCTTCCTCTTCTCCTTCTTCCTCTTCTCATTCTCCCTCCTCTCTTCTTCTTCCTCATGTCTATGTAGATACAATGCAGTTTCCCAACTCTATTTTATTTTAATATGCATAGGTATATCAACTATACAGTAAACCAATCAAAGATGTTCGTTGCCATTTAAGTTTTAGTAGAATTGAGTAAACGGCGCAGAATTGGTTAAAGTCAGTATATTAACGTAAACAAATAATTCATGAGAAAGTCGTTGGCTTGTACAAAAAGTCTTGTACTCGAAAATCATAAATGCAGGAAACTGTTTCTTCATTTTCCTCTCACCCTTCTTCTTCTTCCCTTTCATCTTTTTCTTCTTCTTCACAAAATTTTGATATAATGAAGTGAAGATAATTCTGGATAGAGGCATTTTGTTGAATATAAAGAAGTTTGATTGGGAGTTTTAGGCTTTGGACGAGGTCGGAAACAAATTCGTTTGTACAACTGAATTTACAAAATACCGTTTTTTATCAATTTCTTGCATTAGAAGTGGGATTCAAACTATTAAATTGCTCATAAGCCTACTTACAAATTCATAACACATTTTATCAAACGAATCCTGAATATTTCGTTTAAACCGCTGTACCTCGAAAATTGGAAAACGAAAACACCGGATTTGTGATTGAATGTAAAGACCATTACTCTCTTAAAACCACTGCGTTATTCTTAATGGCTGGCCCTTATTTTTTTCTACATAATATCAATTCGGAAAGATATTTGAACTTTCTTATGAATGAAATTACTGAAGTAATTGACGACATATCGTTGAAGAAAAGAGGCTACTATTAATGTAAGAAATTATCTGGACAACTTATTTAAAGGCAAATGGATTTACAGATATTCGCAACATCCATCAGCAAGATCCTCGGACATAACGCCCCTAGATCTCGTTTTATGGAGTTACTTGAAAAATAAAGTTTGCCATAGAAGACCCTTCCAAAACATCGAGCATTTAGAAAACACCTGTCTTGAAAAACCCCCAAGAAACAATTTTGAAATAGGACAATAATATGTATCGAAAGAGATAGTCCACTCGCTGAGGGTGGGTGTGTATGCACTTTGATATCCAGAAAATCAACCGCTTGGGTAATATAGATAGCATGGCCCTTATCAATTTCCACCAGGGTGTGAGCCTGACAGAGTGGACACAGGCTCAAAATCCGCCATTTTGAAAATGGCGGAGATGCAACGCACACAATTTTTCTAAATGGCTTTTACCTCGTAAACCGTGCATTTTATTAACCTTTATATTAAACACTTTTTGTTCTAAATACTATAAGGAACTATTAAGTCCTTATAATAAAGATTCTAAAGTTGACCATTTAGGAGATCATGTGAATTTTATGGCCTCGAGAACCTAATATAAACGTTAGAAATATAGAAAATGCTTATAACTCATAAACGGTCTACTTTTTAATTTTTTTTGTAAAAAATATTTTTAAAAAAATATAAAAAAATATTTAAAAAAAAAACTTTTATTTAAGTGCTCTAAAAAGTAGAAAATAAACTTTGAAGTAAATTAAACCCATCATTTTGTTACATTATATAATTTTTTTGTAATATATAAAAGCTTGTCGCGAGATTTTCTGTGTAAAGGAGATTGCTCACGACAAGCTTTTATATCATAAAAAAATTATATAGTGTAACAAAATGATGGGTTTGATTTACTACTTTTTAGAAAATTTAAATAAAAGCTTTTATTAAAAAGAATTTTTTATATAATTTTATTTTTTACTTTTTAGTCTTTTGATATGCTGTAATCCCCAGATATCGATTTTAAGACGAATCGGATCATAAGCGGTAAGTCGTCCGTCATCTTGAACTAAATTTTTGACTAGAAATTCGTAATCCGCGACCCCGAAAACCCCCATATATCGATTTTGGTCGATTTGGATCTAAATGACAAAAGTCGTCAGCTATATTGGCGCTGCCATTTTGAATTTCGACCAAGAATTCATAATTGGCGATCTCAAGGACCCCCAGATATCAATTTTGAGTCAAATCGGATCATAAACGATAAAGTCGTCCGCCATCTTGAAGCCGCCATCCTGAACTAAATTTTTGATTAGAAATTCGTAATCGGCGAACCCGAAAACACCCAGATATAGATTTTGATCGAGTTGGACCATAAATGACAAAAGTCTCACCCATATTGGCGTCGCCATTTTGAATTTTTGAATTTCGACTAAGAATTCATAATTGGCGATCTCGAAAACCCCCAGATATCGATTTTGAGTCGAATCGGATCATAACGATAAAGTCGTACGCTATCTTGAAGACGCCATCCTGAACTAAATTTTTGACTAAAAATTCGTAATTGGCGAACTCGAAAACCCCCAGATATCGATTTTGATCGATTTGGACCATAAATGAAAGTCGTCCGCCATATTTGCGCCGCCATTCTGAATTTCTAAATTTTGACTAAGAATTCATAATTGGCGATTTCGAAAATCTCCAAATATCGACTTTGAGTCGAATGCGATCATAAACGATTAAGTCGTCCGCCATCTTGAAGCCGCCATCTTGTTTTGTTCTTACATGAAAATGTTAAAGGATATTGTCACCGGACTTATACACATGTGCCATGTGCCCTCGGGCCTCAAATTACACCTCAGGAAAAATAAGACGTTTCTCTCCCTTAGTGTATAATGTATTATCATTTAAATGCTCTAAAAAGTAGAAAATAAACTTTGAAGTAAATCAAACCCATCATTTTGTTACATTATATAATTTTTTTTATGATATAAAAGCTTATCGCGAGATTTTCCTGTGTAAAGGAGATTGCTCGGAAACGGTAACTCCTAGAGCCTGCAACCCTATGACACTTTTTGTTCCCCTTAAAACGAGGAAAATAATTTGTATGTATGATAAAATTTTTAAATACGTCTTTTCTGAGTTATAGATATTTATTTGTCTTTGGAAACTTTACCTTAGGCGTTCGCTGATAAATAAGTCTCAATAATTACGTACCTAACGGTTAACTTTCTGGGCTTCCATAAAATTAACAAAATTGTTTCTTATGATGTATAGAACAAAAAGTGTTTAGATATAAAAGTTAATAAAACACACGGCTTACGAGTTAAAAGTCATTGAGTAAAGTTATGTCAGTTGCATTTCCGCCATTTTGAAAATGGCGAATTCTGAGCTTGTGCCCGCTCTGTAAGGCTGACACCCTGATGGAAATTGATAAGGGCTATGGTGCCTACATGATGCTAATGGTTGATTTTCTGGACATCAGAATGCATACAGAACCACCCTCTACAACTGGACTAAGTAGGAAGACATACAGAAATATAGTATTTCATTTAAGAGAATATTGTTTGCAAACATAGTTTAATGTTATTAAATAAATCCGTATCATTCACTTTTAAGGTTATTGAAGTAAATTTTATAAGAATTTTGAGTTAGATTTATGAGATCTAAGTTTGATTTAAATGAATTTTTACAATATTGGAGCCCATTATCGGTCAAAATTCCACAGTAAGGGTTCAGAATTACTGAAAATAGTCTACGATTGTTCTGTTGTTTTTTGTAAAAATGCTTCTTTTGCAGTTATTAATTACGTTTAAGAAAAAATGCAACAATTATGTATTTTTTGCATTGAAATGTTTCAAATTAACTCAACTGTAAACAAAAAGTACACCAAAAAATTAAATGTTACATATTTTTGGAAAAAAATGAAAACTGAAACATTTAATTTTCGTAAAAACGGAAATTGTAATAAGTAACGGAAATTGTCTAGATATCATAATCCACATCTCAAAAATTTTCCTTTTTTTGGAAGTTACACCTTTTGAGACTGATATAGCTACCGAAATCCAATTTCTGGTAAGGATCGTGCGGAATTCTTTATTATTTCATATATTTTTCTTTGATTTATGATATTCCTCATACAGCTAAGGGTTAAAACACCTCTATTAAAGGTATTATAGGACGTACGGCAGATGGCGGTGTCCAGCGATAATTTAAAATCATATACTGTACTATATACACTATTGCTATATCTCACTTATAGGTTCATAAATAACGATTTAGTTGTAAAAGTTAAAGTGTAACGACTTTGAAGCTCGAGATTGCAACACGTTAAACACTCTTGACGTCGGGTAATTAAATTTGTAATTAAAAACCTATAATTTTGTTTGTTACTAAAACACCGAAAAATGTTAATGGCGTTGTTTAAATAACATGTCAGTTAAACGTGAAATCAAACAAAATAGACTCGTTTGTTTCCTTTTATCTTTGACCCAAACTGATGTTAAAATACATGAAATCCTCGTCAAATACTTTTGAGGTGCAGATTTTATCTAATTAGAACAAGGATTTTTTCAAATTACCCATCTTTGAAAAGTTAAAACAAAGAGTTAAAGGCACGTTTAAAATGTTGCAGCAGACTTTTGCGTTGATATAGTACAGTAGTTATTTTTAAAACTAGATATAAACGTTATTCAACGATTTATTGAAGCTTTTATATAAATGTTGAACATTCTGCGATACTTTTAGCAGCTTTTTTAAAAATAAGTTAATTTTAGAGATATAACTGCCGTATTAGTAATCTGAATCATCTCCTGATGATATCAGCTTCAATTTTTTTGTGAACTAATCCACATACGATAACGCCTTCAAAGATCAGACCCGAACTCAGCGTAGAACTCTTCTTAAATTGGACCATGCAAATTGGTGATGATACTCAGACAGTTTTTCAATACTACATTAGCTTTTGTTTTATAACATAAATTATATATTTTAATTATGTTGAGACAGTTTTTATTGGATTACCCAGAAGAAAAAAATATAAGTTGACAGTTATTTCGTATATTAAAACTATTCACTTGTAGTTGTATGCAACAACTTCAACGTAACTACATTTTCCTATCTAAAAGAGAACCTGTTCGATAAAACGTAAATAGTTCTCAAATATCAAGCCTATATTTTATTTTCTTTACAACTTTCAAACGACTATTGTTTGCAATTCTTGGTGAGAAAAGCAGAACATCACATTTACCTGAATTAAAGTTAAGAGATAGAGAGAGATATGGTCGCGTGTCACTTGTGTTGTGTTACTTTTGGGTATACAATATAGTCATTTAAAGAGTTGGGATTTATGATGAAATTAGCAAATGTTTGCGCCTGGGACTAGACAACGTCTCTCCCCCGTTTTCGAGGGTGCTGAATCGATTCCCGGGGTCAAACCAATTTTTCCACCTTGGCAACCTCATCAAGTTGGTCAAAAACAACCCCCAAAGCCCCTTTTCCCTGAACCCGTTTATTTTTTCGACTAATTATTGTTCCCTCGAGCGATTTGACCTTAGCCACCCCTATCCCAGGTTTCCATCTCTGTAGGGGCCTAGAAAATTGATGTTTTTTGTGAGAGAAAAATTGATATTTTACAAGAGGTGTTTCTTTTAATAAAGTGGTAAGTAACCCGGGTTGTGTACCCACCACCGGGGGTTGTTTTCACCCTTCAAAGGGGTGAACATTTTTTTTTGAAAAAAAAAATTGTAGGAGGCATCTCTTTGAGGAAGGTGGTAGGTGGCTAGGAGTGTGTAACCAACACCGGGGGTTGTTTTCTCCCTTCAAGGGGGTGGCTCTTTATTCCATCTACAATTGAAAAATACTATAAGCACTAATATATTTATTAAATTGTTTTTATAAATTTTGTAGATAAAAGCATTGTTGTATGAATACATGTGTAAATACATATGTGTATAGAAACTTATACCTTTTTTTTATTTGTGACAGTGGATCAACAAAATCGTAGGCGTTTACAAGAAGGGTTCCATTCTTCATTTTCTTCCCAATTTTCATGATATTCAGTGCTGCCATCCTCATGCATATCGTCTGTTCTCGGGAAATTAACGTTAATACTGATATCGGGAATAATCTGTAAGAAATTTATTTAACTAACTTCTAAATCGTAGTACGTCAAGTTCATCCTCTGTCGTACAATTTTGACACTCGATACCTTTACAGTTTTTACATAAAACACTACATGCTACACCTAACTTTACGTAACTGCACCACTTGGTATATTGGCTTTTATAAGCACAATTGTAATTCTTGAAGAAAAAAAGTTAGGTACCAATGACTTTTCCTCGGTCTTTTCTAAAAATTTCGGTTCCAAACGCCCGTTTCGTAGTATCCATCCCCATTCAGTAGGATTAAGTTCATTTCCTAGCCATGATTGGTATTGAAAATACACTCTTAAAACGTGTTCTCGAATCGCCTCTTCAGTTTGGGGGTAGTATGTCGACATTCAAATTTTTCTTTCATGCTTGTATATATTGCCATCGGATGAAGTTAAAATCATCGATGGGTGGATTTTTCTTTAGATATACTTTACTTGCTAATTTTAAAGCTAATTACATAGGTCACATGGGGAAGCTCGGTCACCTACCACCTTATTCAAAAAAACACCTTCTGTAAAATAGCAAATTTTTTTCTCACAAAAAAAATCAATTTTCCAGCCCCCTACAGGGGTGAAAGTCTGGGATAGGAGTGGCTGCGGTCAAATCCATCGAGAGACAATCCGTTCTACTAGAGGGAACAACAATTAGTCGAAAAATTGGGGAAAGTAAACGAGTTCACGGAAAGAGGGGGACTTTGGGGTGGTTTTTGGCCCATTTAAGGGGCTTGCCGAGGTGGAAAAATTGGCTTGATCCCGGAAATCAATTCAACACTCTCCATAACGGGGGAGGAACATTGTCTAGTCCCAGGCGCAAAGATTTGCTAGTTCGTCCGACTCCTTTAAGGGACTAATATGATTTAAAATGTTTCCATTGTAAACAGAAAAATGAAACTGGGCCTAAAATAGAACCTTGTGAGACACTTGATGTGATTATTCTTTACAAAGAGTGTAATATAACAAAAATTTTGTATTATTCTGCATTTTTCCAGGTGGTGTACGTTGTACATTTCTTCACAAGATAACTGTATAATTGTAAACAATAATTTTTTCACAAGATAACTGTATATGTAAACAATATTACAGTCGAACTTCCATAACTCGAATTCCTAAGGGAGCTAAAAGTAAGTTCGAGTTAGAGAAACTTTAAGTTATGGAATTAAATAAGATTTTTTACTAAAAATGATAGATATTTATAGCTATGAATAATGCATACATATATGGTTATACAGTTGGTCATATTATAATATAAGTTATAGATAAGTACATATTTATGCTAATTTGTTTGAAATAGTCAGTGATTAAATTTTGACGTGCAGTTTTTCTTATACAATTTGTATCATAAAATTTTTCAATTTCATTTAACGACTTGTAAATCGAATCTGTTGTGTTTTCTTCCGTGGTAAAAAAAGTATTAATGTCTCAAAGGCATTCTGAATTTTCTGCTGAGAAGGCTTCTCCACTACAAGTTCTTCATCGATGTCATCGTTATTATTTTGCGACGTAGATAAACTTTGAACCAAACTAACACTATCAACAATTTCCTGATCTGTGGGATGTTCACTGGCTACGAGGTCATTATCAATACTCAAAAAATTATCAAGGCACACATTTTCGATATTCTGTAACGATACCCAATTTTCAAATTTTTATCTGCATCATTAATGATCTGCTTTCTTAGATCCGCTAATGAAATGTCATTATCCTCGTCATAAATGCTATGTTTGCCAAAACCGACTTCCTTAAAGCAATTCTGAATTGTTTCTTGAGAGATGTCGCCATTCAATACTGCGACCACAATCTTGACACGATCGAGAAGATTAATTACTTCCGCGTCCAGTGGAAGTATAATGCAAAAAAATAATTTAATTTTTTTTTTTTTAAATGGGCTTAAAATGTCATGAAACGTCCTGGAACCGTTTATGATTTGAGTTGAAATTTGGTACACTTATGTATTGTAATAAGATCTGGAACTAGATTATATTTTGATCCAATTCCGTTGAAGGGTTCGGGGTAAATGGTGTAAATAAGGGTAAATAGGCAAGGCAAGCAGGTAAGAGTCCATAAAATTGCAATTCAGGGCATGTACGAAAAGTCAAGGTCTTAAAAAATTTTTACCATCAATCAAAATCTGAATGTGGAAGTAGTGATTCCATCGGTAGCGGTTTTTTAGGTATTATATTAAAATTTTCATAACTATCCAAGACTTTGTTTAGTATCCTGTGTTTGTAATAACACTTTAAGCTTTTGATGATTCCTTGATCGAGGGGTTGTAATTCAGATGTCATATTTGGCGGAAGAAACAAAATTTTAATCGCCTTCATTTTTTGCCGAATATTAGGATGGGAAGGGCAGTTGTCAACAATTTCTTGTTCTTTCGGCTTTGGCTTAAAGATTGTTTGTCCAACTTCAGAAGCCAGTTTTCAAAAAGATCACTTGTCATCCAAGCCTTTTCATTACTTTTATAATCCACTGGCAACCACTGGACCCTTTTAAAGAATCGTGGTTCTAATCAGAACAATTTTCAATGTTTCAGTACCACTCATGTTAACTGCTAATAAATATGTTACTTTTTCTTTATTGAGCTTACCACCGTGGCCTTTCCTCATTTTTAAATGTCAGAGTTTTGTCTGGTAAACATTTAAAGAACAAGCCTGTTTCGTCTGCATTGAAGATGTCGTCCTCATTGTAAGGTAAAGTATCTTTAATCCAAGTGTCACACTTTTTTTCATTAACTGCTACACTTTCGCCACAAGCTTTCTTCTGTGCTATGTCGTATCTAAATTTAAAATTAAAAAAAAATGAAGACTTAAATATGTCAAGCCACCCTGTGCTAGCTTTAAATGCTTCCTCCCCTAAACTTTGTGCGAATATAGATAAGTGTTGATTTCTGGCAGATACAAACCACTTGAAAACTGCTGTGTTCACACTTTTTCGGGATTTGTTTCGTTTAAAATTAGCTGGATTTCTAATATTCTGAGCAAACTGTAATATGGACGTTTTCTTTTTGATAATAGTGGATAATGTAATAATATAATGGGGGGTACTTCATATTGTTTAGCAATCGCCTTTTTTTTAATCCCACTTTCCACTTTTTTATAATCTCGACCTTTTGTTTTATATTGAGACTTCTAAGCTTGCGTTTCGGCGCCATATTTTAGCCTATGTTATTCCGTATTGAAAACTCTTACGAACCGGCGTGTTTACGCGATTAGACTGTTG
Organism: Leptura quadrifasciata; assembly: GCA_963675555.1. Classification (NCBI taxonomy): domain Eukaryota; kingdom Metazoa; phylum Arthropoda; class Insecta; order Coleoptera; family Cerambycidae; genus Leptura; species Leptura quadrifasciata. Next base: position 16,111,638 of record OY776677.1, on the reverse strand, counting down.
GGATTCACAGAAATCATTTCAGTTAACCTTGAAAGCCGATTATTCCCGACGAAATTGCCCAAAATAGATTCGAGTTATGGAGGCTTCTGCGTTCTTTGTCCAACTCATTTATTTCGTGTTAGAGAGATTTTTGACTTATGGAAATCCGAGTTAAAGACGTCAAAACACATATAAATAGATAGAAAGTGCAGGGGCCAACAATAAACTTCGAGTCATAGAAAATTGTGAGAAAGGGAAGTTCGACTGTATTAAGAAATTGTGTTTGCAAGACGAATATTCGAACTATTTTAATCGCATAATGTAAATTTTAATTATGCTATATTTCTGTAAGAAAGCAATATTTTTTCTGTGAAATTTGGGTCACACAGCTTTGAAGATGTCCTAAATCCATGAGGGTAGTCAGATTTGAGATTAAATTTTTTTTAATATTTCATCCCGCTTTCAAATGGGTTAAAAGCCATTAAAATATTTCAACGTTGCATTTTCTATGTCACATAGTATATATTGTATAATTTCAATTAAATATTTCTGACGGTGTTTGTTAATATTTAATTATATACGACGGGGCGTTTACGCTAGCGACAGTCGTATCTCCAACTCACCTCATTTACAAGATCTTTCTTTGGCATTTCATCGGCCATTATGCATAATCAAGCTGCTGCCCATTGCGAAAAGTAGCAACGCATACCTCCATTATGTATTCGCTGGGTGTTATCAAAACGTCGATTTGTCGAGGCTTATGCCATTTATGTGACGGAGGTGAAATAGAGGACGCAATCGTGTATTGTTTTAAACATATTTCATTATCAGTAAGTGGCGTGGTATGGTAATCGAGGTACAAATACCGGCATAGTTTTATGGTTACTGTACCTCAATAGGAATAATTTATGCATGCAGCAATTATTAAGTCGGCTTCTAATGATAACTTTATTATCTATGAAATATAAGGTAATGCGCCTTGAAAATATTTTATCGCTAGGTTCTTGTCAGTTGCTGTTAGCCCGTGATGGCTTGGCGATTTAGTAATATTTTCTATGTGTTCCTTGACGACTCAGTAAGAGCTTCTTATTATAAGGGAAACGCAACAATATTTATGAAATAGTAATGGTCAAGTATTAACTTTCCGATACATAAAAAACGCAACAAAACTTTACGACATGATTATATCGCCGCGGGCCATGGCGCCAAGCCTAACATTAAACATTCCCGACGCACGTTAAAAACCTATAAAGGTAAGCGAGTCAATTTGCGAACATCACTACAAACAGTACCGGTATTTTAATGAGGTCGTAAAGTTTTTGTTGCGCTTTTTATGTCTCGGAATATTCCTACTTGAACTACACCAAGACATCATCAGGGAAGTGAAGTACACCAGAATTCCTGCGTAAAGGACTGGCATGTGTTAAAGGGTAAAGCTAAAAGTGGTGAGAATAGGGCAACACACTAAACACACAACAATATATATTACTATTACTATACTTTCAACAGTTTAAACTAAACTAAACTCTGTTAATATTAATATTTTAGTTATCTTAGAGTTCGTGCTCTTAACATAAACATTGAATAAAATAATAATGTGTATTACTCATATATTGTTCCATGGCTCTGAGGCATCCAAAGGATTCCTAACACATGGATATAGACGAGTCCAGGACTAACACAGGAACGGGATCTGGAATATATGGAGAAAACAAAAGAACAGACCTTAGTTTTCATCTTGGGAAACACAGCACTGTATTCCAGGTAGAAATTCACGCAATACTCGAATATATTCGTGAGATTACAAGGACAACTTACGTAAATAAGCAGATCCATATCATTTCAGACAGTCAGGCGGCACTGAAGGCACTAACGTACCACAAAGTAACGTCCAAATTGATCTGGAACTGCCTAGAACAACTCAAGATACTGGCAGAACAGAATTCAGCAAAACTGATCTGGGTGCCAGACCACAGTGGGGCCTTAGGAAATAAAAAAGCCGACGAACTTGCCAAACAAGGATCGGCCACAGAATTCCTTGGCACAGAACGCAGTGCCAAAGTGCAGTGCAAGAAGATGCATAAAAACTGGTCCAAGGAAGGACGTATCAGAAACTGGCAGAACATGCCAGGACTTAGACACGGTAAGGCTTTCATGATTAAATCGTATACAATACGAACTCACCAACTCTTTATGGTTAAGCAGAAATCAGCTGAGAACAGCAACAGGGTTACTCACAGATCATGCAGCTGTGAATGAACATCTGTATAAAATGAGTCTGTGTGAGGGCAACCTAAATTGCAGACTCTGCGGAGAGGTGTTTGAGACAGTAAGCCATATACTCTGTCAATACGAGGCACTGAATCGCAAGATGCAAAACGTTTTTAGGTCTTTAAAAGTAGACCCAAAAACATTCGAACATCTACCGGTGATAAAACTGCTTCGGCTTGTTAGCAATAGAGGAATCGCCCGCAAAATCTAGAAACAGGGATAAGCACAATAAGCCCATTCTGGCCCAGTGCCAACTAGAACCGAATTCGGTAAAAAAAAACCTGAATATTATGAAGGAAAAAAGACTAATCTTTGGTTTATAGTATGGATCCAGTTGTACAGTAGGATGTATATGATTTGAACTTCAGAGAACTTCGAACTGGCAGTCGCTCTTACAAATAAAAACACCACACAAATTAAACAATTAGAAAATAAATGATGTAAACGAAACTTCCAAATATTTCTATGAAGTGCTGTATAACCACACTGGCTGAATTATACAAATGACCGAACAAATAATGGGTGGTCATAAAAAATTGTAATTACAGATAGCGATTTTCTACTCTGCGAAAGGCATTCAAGTTTGAAATTAGTAAAACTGAAGCTAACTTTTTCCACGAGTTCTGGATTCTGGATTGCGGGTTCGCGCACATGCACTCAGGGGTCTCGAAAAAAGTGAACCCATTGTGCTATCCCTGCGAGTAGTAAAAACGTCCTCATTCCTCAAATCAGCCAACCCATATGATGAACCTGAACAGCAGACCCGGCAAGTGCCACCTTCTATTCCATGAATTGAAACCAACGTGGAGCACGACCTTACTCAATTGTGGAATTATGTTAATGCTAGAAACCTGGATCAAGATTGATAATACAAGGACACAAAACACACTGATACTCATGCCAGCAATAAGCCTTCTCTTCTTACTTTAGCTCAATATGCTTAAAATCTTCACCTGTAGATGGTCGTACCAGATTCCTACGTGTTTAGTGATAACATGCTGTCTAATAAAGTCTTGAGACCACTCTTCAAGCTACCAAACCCAAATTAATTATGGATCCAGATTTAATACCTCCCATTATTTTAAAGGTTGGTCCTTGATATGTTCAAAATACCGGATTATAGATACCAAAATTCACTAAGAAATTAGCATTTTTAGTTTTTTTTCAATATTTTTCCGCAATGTCCACATACGGTTACAATTTTGATTTTCAATTTAACAGAATGCCATTGAAATGAAAAAAACTATTGAACAGAAGTGTCGGTTTACAAGAAATACATTTTTAGGGGAAAAAAAACAAACAATTAACTTTTGGCACGGTCGTGAGCAAAAAAAAATAGGACATTCGCAGATTTAATACAATTTGCTATATCTACGAAAGGTTTTCGCATAATTTGGTATATGAAACTGCATGTTATTATTTAGTACGTACGGTCGTGAGCAAAAAAATAAGATTATAACTGTATTTTGCTACAATCTAGTTGTGTATATCTAACTTTAATTTTTGTGACATTGTTAGTTAGTTGTCATAATTTATTGCAAGTGTGCAAAAAACTAATACGCCTCATATAAGCGATTTAGTTAAATCTGGAGTTATTGCTAAAGCAGAAGATGGATGGTCAATGAGACAAATTGCACTGCGTTATAATATTGACAAAAATTTGGTGTGTAACATTTTAAGAAAGTGGAGAATAAACGGTACGATTAGTAGAAATCCTGGATCAGGGCGATGAAGGACATCACCTCAACAACAAGATTTGCAATTGGTAAATGCTTTAGTAGAAAATCCATTTTACTCAGTTATTCACGCTGCTGAAGAAACGAATTTTCCTGGATCGAGTAGTACTGGTTGCCGGCGAGTAAAAGAATCAGAGCTACGCTGTCATGCAGCAGCACAGAAATACTTGCTTAAAGCTGAATATAAAGAAACTTGAATCGCTTGAATCTTTAGCGCATGATGTAAATTTTTGGAACAATGTAATCTTTAGACGAAAAGACTTTCCAGTCAACACACAGCAGTTGTATTCGTGTTTACCGCCCTCCGAATACTCGATTCGATGAGAAATACATATCTAACAATGATAAAAGTGGTAGATTTTCCGTCAATATGTGGGCTTGGATATCGGCACGTAGTCCTGGTGTTTTGTGGCATATTAAGGAACGATTTAATAGTGAAACGTATATTAGGATTTTAGAAAATATTATGCTCCCTTCTGTGTCGTAATTATTTCCTAATAATGAGTTCATATTTCAACAACACAATTGTTCCGTTCATACTGCTCATACCGTAACTAACTGGTTTCAAGATAACATCAATGTTCTTAACTGGCCCAGTCATAGTCCAGATCTTAACCCTGTGGCAGAAGTATGGGGGCTACTCGTAAGAAGTATCCAAAAACGAAATGTGAGACCACGGAATGTCAAACAATTACTGGAAATAGTAAATAATGCATGGGAAAATATTGTTAATAATGATTATTGTATAAGGTTATTTAATTCTATACCAAACAGACTTATAGAATTTATAAATAGAAATGGTGCAATAACGAAATATTAATAGTTAGTTTCTTGTTAAGTAGGATATCCTTTGTCCTTTGATCCAGGATTTCTACTAATCGTACCGTTTATTCTTCACTTTCTTAAAAATTTTTGTTAATGTTATAACACAGTGCAATTTGTCTCATTAACGATCCTTCATTTACTATAGCAATAACTACAGCATTAAAATAAAAAATAAATTATAAGTGATATCTGTTTTATTTCGGCTACTCATTACATATTGAAATAGAGACAGATTTACGTTAGAAAAAAAAAGTTGACCTATTTTTTTCTGCTCACGACAGTACTTGAAATCATTTAAAAAACAGCAACTTAAAGTAACAATCAGTTTTTGAGATAATTACTGATTATACGTAAATACGGCTGTAGGCTCTCTCAACTAATCCACCTTCAATTTGAATACATTTCTCAATTGATTTACGATTATCATTGGCTGCTTTTCTCGGTGACAGGCTCGTCTTATTTTAGCACAAAGTTGTTCTCGATGTCTGGGGCTTGTTTTGTAAATTTTATGCTTCACTGTTCCCCACAAAAAAATCTAGTGGTGTAATATCGGGGGACCTAGGAGGCCAGAGCTCAAACGGGCTATTTCTTCCTATCCAACGCATTGTAAAATGTTCGTTCAACCACTGACGAACAATTATAGAATTATGAATTGGTGTACCATCTAGCTGGAGAAACATTTGTCGCACATTAAGAAGAAGATTGTCAATTACATTATATTGCATTCCACGTTACGTTACATTACATTACATTACACTACACTACACTACACTACACTATACTATACTACATTACATAAGTCCGTATCGAAAAAGTTAGCGCTCGGCGTTTAACGAGTTATTAAAGAAAAACGGACCAACTATTCGGTTTCCTAAAATTCCACACCATACCTTAATTTCCTCCGAATACTAATCTTTACAATTAATAACATAATAAGGATTTTCTGTAGTCCAGTTTTTATAGTTTTGAAAAGACACCACCCCATTAGTAGTAAACATAGACTCATCAGTGGATAAAGTTTTACTTATAAATTTCCGGTCGTCCAAAAAAAATTGCCTGGATCGAATAGCTATTATCTAACCTTTTATGTTCATCACCTTCTTTCATCTCATCACATCTTCTAATTTTCTCCTTGTTTATCAGTATGAGACGCTAAATTTCGTAGACTCAGTATTGGATTCACTTGATTTGCAGCTAATACGTTATCTTCAGGACGTAGATGCATTTGACTAGGTTAGCATTCCCAGATCTTTTAATAACACTGCCAATTTCATTGAAAAGAATATGCATTTCCATGGCTAATATCGATTCGTAAAGTTCGTCTTCGGTTAAATTCTGCAGCTACTTCTCTGCTACTTGAGCCTCATCACCAAATAACCTTATTATTTCGATTTTTTCACATAAATGCAGACGCATTTTACGATTGTAAACTAAGAACTTTACACAATAGAACTCAAAGGTTTATCACATTGACATTTAATTTAATAATTTTTGTTTACATAACCAAAATTGTAATCGTGTGTGGACTTGCCAAGTATTTAAAAAAAAAACAAGCTAAAAATGCGAATTTCATAATGAACCGAGGCTCAAAAATTAGATTCCGAATAACTTTTTCTAATAACTTTTTTCGATATCTTCAAGGCTACGCCAAATATCGGAAATGGTCCCCATTTGGGGGGCTGCCGTTGTCTCAGTTTGCCAATTAAATTTCAGTTGGTTACCTCGAAATGTACGTCTTATACAGGACTACAGTTGCGCCAATGCTCAAATCCGTATTTCAAAAAATGACGAAAATATCCGGTATCTTCATTTTAAATGAGACACTCTATATGATTTTAACTCTCTAGAAGAACAAGTAGACTTCCTCAACGTAAACCTATTAAATTTTTTAAATAATAATAATATGTCTTTATTTATCTATGTATATATTCAAATTTACAACAATTTTATGGAGGTTGCTCTTTCACGTAACCACCTCTATATTACCAACAGATTGACAATTAATAAATCTCTACTAAAAGAAAAATAAGTATTCATTAATACAAGATAAAAGGATAATTGACAAGCTTGTACAGTGTACCAATCACATAAAGGATGAAAGAAAAAAAATTTAAAAGTTAATTTCGAAAAGAAATAATATGTGTTTTTTGAATGTGGAAACTGATGGCAAAGACTTATCCGAACCCTTTATCAGTTTATCTAATAAATATCTAGGCATTTGAGTTGACTTGAGTTAATTTTAAAAACAAGGCATGACATTTGAAGCAGAAATCTTTCATTTAAGTTAAACCATTTTGATTCTCGGAAACTATCACTGATATGATCATATTTTCTAAGATTAAAGCTGTACCTGATTTTTTGTAGACTAATTTTATCAATGTTTAAAAGTGCAGGCCAGTACACAATATGACAGTAAGAAAGTCCATACAAAATTAAACAGTCGCATAATCTAAGTTTTAAGTCAGTATTCAAAATATCTTTGTGAATATATAACATTTTTAATTTTCCATAAGATTTTCTAATTAGATTATTTACATGCTCTGAGAATCTTATTTTTACAATAGGTAGACGATGTCAAAACCTGATTATTAATGACAATTTTAAAATCCCTCTTTTCTATAATGGCCATCCTGTTATATCCAAATACCAACATCTCCATTTTGGCTTCGTTTAAAACTAAATCATGAGCTTTTGAGATTTCTGATATAAGTTAAAGATCTAAACTAATTTTGCTGACTGCAGAATCCAATTCATTTAAATAAAAAGAAAAATACAATTGCGTGTCATCAGCATACTGATGCATTTTGCAGAATTTTAAATTTTGATAGAAATCTGCTGTATAAACTGAAAACAAAAGTGGCCCTAATGTGCTACCCTGAGGAACCCCTCGTTTAATAAGTTTATTATCTGAAGAATTACCATTTAAAATTACACGCCGGTATCTATTAGTCAAATAGCTATGAATAAGAGAGGTTGATTCTTCACTGAGACCAAAATATTTTAGCTTTGTGCACAGATTGTCGAATGCCTTGCTAAAATCTAGGAGGATCAGGCAAGTGTTTTTCTTATTGTTACTAGCTCTAAATATGTCGTCAGTCACATGTAGAAGTGCGGTAGCGGTACTGTGACCTCTGCGGAAACCAGACTGTGTCGCGAGTAAAATATTATTTTCAGCAAAAAAAGCATTTAACTGATTTGAGATAATTTTTTCAATAATTTTAGAAATGGTTGGTAATATACTAATCGGTCTGAAGTGAGAGATGACAGTAGGATTGTTATTTTTGGGGACTGGAATTATATTTGAATATTTTCAAGTATCAGGAAAGACATTATTTATTAAACAAGTGTTAATAATGAATGTTAAATATTCACTTAAATGTGGTAACACCAACGTTAACATATTTAAGTCAATACCGTCAACTGTCGGACAATTTTTTCTACTTCTTACGGTGACTGTAGAGAAATTAAATTTTACATTTTCCCCAAATGCTCTATTTGAGTATTTTTCCAAAATTAAATTATTCACAAAATCGTCAGTAACTTGAGGTATGTTATTAACAAAATAATCATTAAAAACGTTAGTGTCAGTAAAAATATTGTTGGCATTATTATTCTTAGAAGTAATATTTAAATAATTTAAAGCTTTCCAAAATTCTTTGGGGTTCGACTTTGACTTAAACCTCAGATATGCTTTTTTCTCAGACTTCACTGCCACTACAGTGTTTCTAATGTAATAGTTCCAGGAAGCCTCAGAACGATCTTTCTTATATTTACTGTATGCCTTATTTTTAAGTTTAATCATAATCTTAAGATTATCTGATAACCATGGGGCTGGTGGTTTCGATATGGTGCATGAATGTCAAACAAGTGAATTAAACTTCGATTCCAAAATTCAATCATATCATCAACATTATCATATCTAAATATATGTGACCACTCAATAGTACATAAATCAATTAAAAAGTTATCATAATTAAATTTTGAAAAGTCCCATCTATGTATGAAAAAATTGGCATTGTTTACTTTTTTTATGTTTAGACAACAATCCACCATCATGTGATCAGAGATACCATCCATTCTTAAAATATACCAGTCTTTTATAAATCTTTATTTGAAGTTATAATTAAATCGATTAAGGTACTTGAATTTTCCGTAATACGCGTGGGCTGTGAAATTAATTGATTTAACCCATATTTCTTTAATAAATTACTCAACCGATTACAATTAACATTATCACTCATAAAATCCACATTAAGGTCCCCACCAAACAGAATAATATCAAATTCAGTTAAAAATTTGCATATCATGTTTTCTAAACATTCAAGACATCTATCAAAATTTGTATTAGGTGGCCTATATAAGGTCCCCAAACACAACTGCTTACCTGAGACTCTCGCACTTATCCAGAGAAACTCCAAAGGACAATCATCCATTACTTGAATATCTAAAACTTTAAATTTGACAGCCTTGTTAATATAAAATGCAACGCCCCCGCCTCACCATGTTCCTCTAAAAAGAGTTATTTTCAAATCTAACAAGCGTTCAGAACTACTGTTTACAGAGTTAAAAAAACTAGAAGAAAAACTTGGTTAAGGTATAAAATAAATAGAATGCTGTCCACAGGACAGGCAATTTTTTTGAAAAATTTGTAATTATTACAACAATGCTGTTATTCATGAAAGAACTGTTTTACACTTTCCATATTAATAATACTGAGAATAATCCTAAAGAAATGTGACTAACTTAAAGTTATGGTAAGTAAGTAAAGGATTAACAAATCCACCATATCTTCCTGAAGATCTTGTAGAGGCAACCACTTATAATCAATACGTCTCCAATAAAATAATGTCCTTTAATGTCGATATTTAATTTAAAAACATCTCTCGGATTTCATCTTTAGCGCTCACCGATAAATTTATGGCATATTACCGTGCGATGATTGATTAATCTTTATGAAAAAGCAATCATTTACATGTAATTTGATGACACAAATCTATAGGTGATTAATCTGGTGAAAACAAACAAAAGCTGCTGTATCGCGTACGTGTCACATTTATTTTCAATATGAGGTTAAAATAATGTCAGTGAAAAAACAAACTTTTGTCGTATAAAGCAAATTTATTGGTGTCAATGGCAATCTATTATGTTATGTATAGGGTTAGGCCAAAAGGACATATTTATGGGTCAAAAGTAGTACAGGGTGTGACAGGGCAAAGAGAAAATTTAAATAACGGCTTATTCCGTCGTCGTCTGGGTGGGAGCAATTTAAGTAGTGGGGGATTGTTGATCTAATAGTCTTGAAGTAACATTTAGTAAACATGACAATGATGGACAAGCAGCACAGTATATTGTGTTATAAAAATGGTAGTGATTTGATCCCACCAATAGTTGAAATAAAATAAGACATGTATAAATGTCAATAACATGGCCTTCTTAAATTTAGACCTCCGACGTTTTATTTACGATGATTTATTTAATGCTACGTTTGAGAATTCAGTTGGAATGAGTAATTAGAGCTTTATAATTAGCTTCATCTGTATGTTTGTTTGTTTGTATGTATGTAACTTTTTCAATTTTTGAACGTGATCCTCACCCACTTCTAAACGTCAGATTAAACTGAGACTGCACACTTATCAAGGACCAATGACAATACAATAATTTGACAACTTTGTCCTAATATCCTCACCAGGATCATCAGGATAAAATAAAATTTAAAAAAATCAGATGGCAGGGGCCAGTCTGAAAGGTAGATTTCGTCCTATATTGTTTTGCACGGCTTCAGATCTCTATTATTTTAGTAAATAAGTGATTAAGTAAGTATATATCTTTATTGAAACTGCCCAACTTCAATTTATTCATCGATTTATGAACTATTAGCACGTAGGAAGTCTTCAAAATTTAAATAAATCCCGGTTTTAAAAAAAAATTTCTGTGTTTTAGCAAAACATGTTTTAGACAAAAGTTGTAAAGTATATACGACCGGAATTGAAACCGTATAAAAACTAAAAACCGGCAAAACAGTGGGTATCTCTTTATTGTACATGGGCGGAGGTAAATAGAAATGTTTGTCATAATAAAATGTTAAAATTGTATTCATTTTTATTATTTCTTGTTTATTAGGTTCATTTCACCAATAACATATTTTTGAGGTATTATATCAGTTTTAGATATAAAGTCTAAATATTTAAATTTATTGGTTTTAGTTTTAAAGTTAACCCATATTATATTGAAATATGTTATTGCTCAGCAAGGACCAACGAGAAGGTATGGACATGAGTGGATGGGACAGGTTAGATTAACGAGGGCAACGATTTTAGTCAAAAATAAAATAAAAATTTAAGTTTATTCTAAAATAAAAACGTAAGTTTCTTGAACAAAGCAAAGAATTATTATATGAAAACAAAAATAAATATTTGTATACTTATATAAAACATAAATAAAAACAAAATTAAAATTTTTCTCTAGAATGAAGTAACTTAAATTAAAATTTCTTGACCACTAAATAAAATATATTCCACAAAATCTAACAATAAAAAAGTGAATGAAAAAATGAAGAAAAGTTAAATGTTAATTGACGCGTCCGATTCTTCACTTTCTGATGAGGAATCATTATCCAGTTGAATTAAAATCGGCGCACTAGGGCGTAGCGTTGGATATCGATTTTCTTCTCCAATTACATGCCTAACGCAATTTTTCCATAAATCAGTATTATTGTCAATGTCATTTATTACTTCTCTTATATGATCAACTACTATCGCGCTACGTTGCAGAGTTATTACATTTTCGTAAACGTACTTTTAGTGTTCCCCAAACCATCTCGATGGGATTAAATATGCAATAGTATGGAGGTAACCGCAAAAGTGTATGACCGTGTATATTGGATAAGTTATCAATAACATATTCCTTTTTGAAATTCTGTTCTTTTATTCTTTTCAGTAATTCGCGTTTTATTGGAACTTTTACAGGAATTTCCATATTTTTTTTCTCATGAATTTTAAAATGTCTTCCTTTTTTGTGCTGTTATTTGGTATTTTATTTAATATACGCAAGTGATAAGAAGCATTATCTAATACAATTACCGAATTTGGCGGAATATTTGGTAGAAGCTGTTGAGAAAACCATTTTTCGAATAGATCGGCTGTCATGTCTTCGCGATAGTCTACAGAAGACTGCGATATTTTTTTGGCCGACAAGAGCAACGCATTGGGTACAAACCCATTTTCACTCCCCGCATGAAGTATGATAACGCGTTTTCCTCTAGAACACGGAGTATTTAAAACACAATTGTGCGAACTATCTACCCAACCATACTGAACATCATGCGTGTCAAACCACGTCTCGTCTAGATACACTATATGCCTGTTTAGTTTACGATATTCTCTAATTTTTTCCAAATAATCTACTCGAAGTGAAACTATACGTCGCGATTTTTTTATGCTTAAAACCGTATTCTAATAAGACATTTCGTAGTGTATCTAAAGACCTATAATTATAATCAGGATAATCGCTCAATTTTTCTTAAATCATTTTTAACGTAGGAACTATATTTTCTTCATACATATTATAAATTATACGCCGTATTACATCTCTAGTGGCATCATCAATATTTTTTAATTTCGTATTTTTCCGTTTCCTCTTTGCGCTGTGATCTGTAACATCGCCTTCTTGAATTACGCGATAAATTGTTGATTTTGATATTTTAATTAATTCGTTAATATGTCGTATTATTTCTTTCTCACATTGTTCAGGATTTTCGCTTTTCAAACATTCGTGTATATTTAAAATAATACGTTGACTTTGTACGTGTAAATCTTGGTTTTTAAACTCTAAATTTATTTCGGTTTTTTCGATAAGAACCGGTTCAACTATTTCGGGATTTTCGGGCGTTCAAATGGTCTCCAGAAAGCCATGGTAAATTAGTAAATAATCAAAATATTTTACCTTTTATACAGTAGTAAATATTTATAAATATGAACAGTAACTAACTAAACTCCTACGTTTGATATTATAATAGGTATTTATGCACTGCACTGGCACATAGACAGCACGCTGTTAGACTTCCACGTTGACTGATAAGAAACGATTTACGAGTTTTTTTGTGCTAGTAGGCCTGTCCGTTTTATTACCTTTAAACCAGTGCAGTCGTAGATGGTTCATTCAGGCTGATTATAGTCTCGGACTCGCCTGCACAGTTTCAACTACCGTTCGAATCTCGATACCATTGCCAAATATATAGGACAAAATATCAAGTTCAGTGCGCACCCTCCTGTGCTTTAAAACTGACCAGTTTCAATTTTGGCCGTATTTACTATAGGTCTAGATGAGCACTATCCAACGATGTATCACATGCACACATTTGATTCGAAATAAAATGTTGAGAATTTTTAAAACTTTCAACCGCCTCCATTTTGAAACGAGGAAGCCGATTTGGCCCATCTTCGAACTTATCCGAAATATGGATCCAAAGTATATGCCTGCCAAATTTCGTTTGGATCCGTTGAGAAATGCGCGCTCTAGGGTGTTAACAAATTTCGTTATATAGCATATATGTAAACTTCTGAACGGGGGCATTTTTGGGGTCTGGGGACCATAATTGAAGAAACTATAGTGAAATTTTCCCGAAGTCGTGACATGCTGCACTGTGCAATAGGTAGATGAGAAATCTACCTAAAAATGACTAATCTATCGTCGATATTTTTCCGGAGGCGCCGCAGTTAATATAACGTATTTGCCGTTGTATGCCATTGTTAAACTCTAGTTTCAACTTTAATACATACATTATGATGTAATATTAATTATCTACTACTAGCGGATACTCAGGTTTCGAAAACCACGATGAATGGCAATTATAATATTCAAATACGTATTTGTAAAAAAAATGATAGTTTAAAAAACTAAAAACCTAACCTAACCGAAGTAAAAAATAGTGTTTACATATTTTAAATATTTTGTTGTAAAAAGCTTGGGGTGCTATAAAAATATAGCAAAAAGCACCTCAAGCTTTTTACAATAAAATATTTAAAATATATAAACATTATTTTTTACTTTGGTTTGCTATTAAAGCGTGTTTTTTAGTTTTTTAAACTATAATTTTTTTTTTATACAAATGCGCAATGTCATGTTAAGGTTATCAGAAGAAGCTTCGCGCATTTTTAGTCTGCGTTTTAAAATATTTTGTTTGCGTTTAAGTGAGACTTTTTAAAAAAATTATCATTCTATTTAGGAATCGTTTATGAATTTTGACTTTTATTGTGCCAAAAAGAGTTTCTTTTTTAAACTGATTTTAATATGGAAAAAAATCTATATCTTCAGAAAGTACAATATACAATTTACCTCAACTATTTATTATTAATTATTTATATAAAACAATAAACCTAAGTACCCTCATTAAAACGTATCTGTTCTGTAGGGACGGGTAAACTCAGCGATTTGTTTTAATTTATTTTCTTTTATTAATTTAACTTATATTCACCTGAAATGTTCATATTTAATGTAGATAAGATCTAAATAGTATACTAGCTAAATCTCCCATTTAAATAGAACGACCGTTTTAATTATCATTGCTATTGTTATGTGCCGCCCTCTTACGGAAAAAGGTTTAATCCCTGGTTGCAAATTGAAAGGAAGTCGCCTGGCTACCGGTAAAGCGGCGCCATCCCTGGGCCAACTAGTGAACTACTATTACTGCAGATACGAGAAAACGATGGAATATGCTAGACGGACTAGAAAGATCCCGAGTCACGAACTGGAAAAATCGATAATAAAGCGCCAAGGATATATAAGGAGTGGATCCCGCGCACGGAGTCGTGCTTTATATTAGATGAACAAGTGAACAGATAAAATAAGGAACAGTAATAAGTTGTAAATTATATTAGTGTCTAGTAGATTAAAGTTGTAATTAGTGTGTTATGATAACGATTAGTTATTGTAATTAACTTTGCAGCATAAGTATTAAATAAAGTAGTGGTTAGTGAAAATTCTTGTTGCAATTATTTGAACCTACGCTTGGAAGTGTTTACTAGAGATTGTAAACACGTAATAATTGGTGTCAGAAATGGAATTATAGAATTTTTGGAAAATACGGGGAAGTTCGAGAGTATTCTATTTGGAAACCACTGGAGATATTGAAGTGCTTTGAACTAGAAAGTGATATAGACATTTGACAAGACTTATTTGTGCTAGTGCACATTCTATTTGGAAACTAGTGCAGTTAGGTGAATTCTGTCAATTAGAAAGTGATATAGACATTAAATAAGACCTATTTGTGACATTTCGAAAAAACTTCTAACATTCTGTGTAGGAATTTGTGGAAATATTTTAATTATACCTAATATATATTTTAAAGAAGGCTTATTAGTGTTGTCTCGAGAAGTTTAATGGCTGCTGAAAAACAAATGCAAGATATGTTCGCAGAACTAAGAAAAATGATGTTAGACCAGGAAAAAGACAACAAGAACAAGAAAGGCGATGTCAAGAAGAAAAAGAATTCGAGAAAGATGAACAAGAAAGACGTGAAGAAGAGAAAAAAAGGAGGAATGGAAGAAAAATGTCGGGTAGTTGAGGGAGAAGTGCTTAAACAACAGTTGAGAGGTAAAGGAGGCCAGCTAGTCGTATCATCAGGTCCTCAGTTACAACCGCCCTCTTTTGAGGGTCAAACTTCATGGACGACATATAAAATACAGTTTGAAGCAACTGCTTGTGCAAACAAGTGGAGCAATGAGGAAAACGCTATGGCACTAATTCTAGCATCGAGTTGTAAAGCATTAGAATTGCTGCAGACGATCCCAGTGGCGTAGCAACAGAATTTTAAAGTTTTAGAACTTGCGTTCGACTTAAGATAAGGCATCCAACATCTCTACCAAGTATATCGGATCCAACTGAAATCACATATACAAAAAGCTGGGGAGAGTTTACAAGAATTTGAAGCTGCGGTAGGGAGAATGGCACACTTGCCTTACCCGAATGCACCAAGGCAGTTCCAGGAGCAATTGGCAGTTGAGACCTTTATTGATGGCGTAAAAGACGAGGGGGTCAGGCGAGTCTTTAGACTATCTCGGCATAAAACTAGTACTAGAAACACTGATCCATGCATTTGAGGTAGAGGTCGCCTATATGGATTCCTCATGGCAAGAGTACGAGCCGTCTCTGTGGAAGAAGCCCAATCAGAGGAAACGGGTTTGGACACCAAACTAAAGGACATACATAATATGTTAATGACCAAGACAAGTTTTTCAGGAAAACGGGAAAACCGACAACGAGCTGTAAAGCATGTTACCAGCGCAGCAAACCAGAGCATATGATGCGAGACTGTCGAAAATGGAAGCTTGAGGAAGTAAATGCTGCAAGGAAAGAGAAAATCCGCTCCGATAAGATAAAATTGATAGCTATGGTAAAAGACATATAGAAATTGGTCCCGCAAGTACTGAACAAATTAAATTCCCGACCCGAGTCAAAACAGGAACCGCAACCGCCGAAACAAGTGCCGAGGCAGCAACAAAGCAGTGAAAGACTGACAGAAGGAATCCGCTGTTCTAAGGACTGGACAAAGGAAGTTGTAAGGAAAGAACAACTGAATGACCACGAGATTCGACCACTACTGAAGGCAAAAGAAAAAGGAATCCGCCCGTAATGGATCGACTTAAAAGTGTTGGACTGAAGGCTTTGTGGGCGCAATGGGCTCCCCTAAGATTTGAAGATGAACTATTACGGAGAGCATGCGACTGGCGATACCCAGATGCCGGGTACCAAAAGTACTTCGGGAAGTGCACGAAGGAATAGCCGGAAAATATTTTGGTAAAAATAATTCCTTGGCTAGAATACTGGAATGAATTTGTTGGATAAATAGCCGCCATAATGTAGAGGCTTGGTGTCGCAGATGTAAGGTTTGTGCGGTTGCGGACGTGACCGTTTCTCTAACCATGGGGATGATAAACCTGGTTTTCTGTTTTTTTTTATTGAAGAAGCATTAGACAGCAAGTTGGTGGTTAGCTCATGGTGCTATGATATTTTCATAGTATTATGATATTAGCTAAGAGAAGAACTTTATCGATCAGTAAATATAAAAATTATGAGACATTTTTAGAAAAAAATATACGTGAAGAGTGCTGCAACCTTTGACGATGGTCTATTGCATAGTTTACAGCAATTATTCCTAAAGAGTTAACTTATTTAAAAAAAAACTGCGAGGAGATCATGTAAACTGTTCTACAAATAAATAATTCTGGCATACCTAAATACAACGATTCAACTAGATACTAAATTAAAATGTGTTTGTTCTAAAAATATTATCTCGAACGAAACGAGAAAATAATTATCGAAATTTACATGACTCAACTCAAACTCATCTGTCTAATTTCAAACCAATAATCTTTATTCTTATTGATGTTCAAATAGATACAAATGTAAATATTACCTTCAAGATAAACTATTTCATTACATAGGCTTATAGATAGTTTTCATGAGCTAGAGAGTACATGGTGTTTATGTTTGCAATGTGAGTCAAACAAGTTTATGCAAAATATTTTTGTTATTTATTTTATAATTATTGTTCGAATGAAATATTAAGCGTAGTGGTGTCTATATGTCAATGTTATAAATTCAAAAATATACAAGTATATAAAGTAGTAGTTACTTTCTTTCACGTGTGGGAAGTTTGATAATAGTTTGAGTGAAAAAAAGACAATATGCACTACATTTACACAATATTTTTTTCTATGACTGCCCTCAGCATTTGAATTAAAATGTCCGGAATTTTATTAATTTTATTCAGAAGATAAATAGTTCAGTGCTATTAGGTTTATACTTCGGAAACCAGCTGTAATAAATGGATTTGAATGTTTCCGGGTTTTTTGAATTTCTTATACTAGAAAGTAAAAAGTTTACTCTTTGAAACTTTCCGCTAGTGATTTTGAAATGAAAATGACGTTATTTCTAGTATAGTATATCCTTTTTACAACTGTATTCATTTTTTCTCTCGAAAATTATTTAATTTCGATATAAATTGATTATAAATTAAATTTCCTACAAAATGATGTACCACACGTATTTTTTAAACCGCCGCGTATTTACGTAACAGGCCGTCAAAATGGGAGGTACGAGAGTTTCGCCGATTCTCTTACATCGGCAGATACAATCGTCTTTATCTCGATACACAAGCACGTCACAGATTCGAAATAACTTCGCATTGTAGAGAATTGAACGTGAAATCAAACCGCGTTAACCGGAGTTTTCTATCTATAACAGTTCCCGAGATACGAGCCGCCGAATTTGACAGAAGGTAGAAATCTGACATACCATTGATCCGGAGGCAGTATCTCGAAGCGGGAACAACACACGCACCTGCCGCTTACGTCATTCTAATTTTCTCTCCAGAATATGTACCCCACGATACTTTTGGGAGGCGTGTGAAAAAATCGATTTTTTTCAAAATTTTGAAAGCGGTAGGTATGGAAAAATTTGCTACTTTCCGACATCGTTCCGTTCTAGAAGCCGTAACTTTTGAATGAGAAAATTGACCCTCTTTTTTGGGCTAAATCGATTGTAAATTAAATTTCGTTGAAGACAATGTGCCACAAGTATTTTTTAAACCGCCGCATACTTACGATACGGGCCATCAAAGAGGGAGGTACGAGAATTTCGCCGATTCTCGTACATCGGCAGATACAATCGTTATTATCTCGACTTTAACGAGCCTTCTATTTTTGTTTATTAGACAGACAAAAGACCGTGTTACATGATACTGGAAGGGCATCTTGTACAAACTTACTGCGACTGAGATACAACTCATCAAAGTTGACGGAATGAACCAACCACCTGCTTCTGAAAATTTATTGAAAATGATTTTTGTGCATATAAAACTGGATGTGGCTCTGCTTTTGGATGTTTGTAAATTGTTCTATAGCATGTTCACTATGCAACGGAGTTAGTTGCTTAAATGCTCCACCGATGATACTAATGAATGACATTGAAAGTACTTGACCACATATGTATAGTGTATACGACCAGAATTGAAACCGTATAAAAACTAAAAGCCGGCAAAAACAGTCGGCATCTCTTTATTGTTTTTCTTATGACAAGCATTTCTATTTACCTCCGCAAGCGATGCCGGCTGTTCTTGCCGGCTTTTAGTTTTTATACGGTTTCAATTCTAGTCGTATAGTGTATACGACTCCATCCAGTCCATATTCTTTCAGTTTTTTCACTAGTCTATCTCTATTTACCGTTTCAAATACACCCTTTAAGCCCAAGAGAACTATAGCGGTAGCTTTACCTCGGTCACATACTTCTTTCCATATTGCAACTCACTTTCACAACTATGCCTCTCTCTAAAGCCAAACTGAAACTTGCATATTAAATTGTTTTCTATAACATTTGCACATATACAACTTTTTCTAATATTTTTTTCGAACACTGCAAGCATATTTATTGGACGAAATTCCTCTGCTTTAAAGGTTTTGGCAACTTTTTCATTGTAACGATGGTTGAGATTTTCAGTGCATCAGGAACAACGCCTACTTGCAATGAAGTGTTTATAATGTTAAGGAGTGAGTTAGCAGGCCTGCTTTTATTTGCTAATGAAAGAATTATGTCACAAGCAATGAAAAATGTTTGTTTCGAATTTTCTCACAGCCACCTCCACCACTACCCATGCAGCTAACGCTCAAATCTTTAAACAACTATGTGAGAAGAAACATTTTGATTATACATTTGATTTTATGAAATGATTTATTATTTGCAACGCTGCCTACCGGTCTATATGTAAGCACCCTTTCATACGCATAGCGTGCAGTAATTTTCTGCGTGTTGGGAATTCCAAACAATGTAGTTATTTCTTACACAAGCCTAACATATGAAGATACTGATCTAGAAATATAAAATTATAATGTACGGTAATGTCAATAAACTTCGTGACCACGGAGTAAATTGATCCGATACAATTGTATCTCTGTACAGCAACACACAAGTCCCAGAGTTTCTCAGACAGTTTTTCAAAACGAGTAACTCTGAGCCCATTAAATCAGTAGTAGGAAGTTGTGATATGTCAAGCGATGCGAACATTGGTCGTCCTTTGACTACAGATACATTTATCGACAGTTAACGGGTAGAGGCGAGACTGTAGATCGAGTATGTATTAATCTAATGTTTCTTTATCCAGATATGGCCATAGGCAATAGATGTAACAGATTGCGGGGTAGTAAGTAAATAAAATGGACGCGCTTGCTGTTCTGTTACCAGGACCAGCAGAATTGTTATTAGTTATTTCCACTTTTAATTTCATGATACTAGAACTCAAAATTAAAGTCAAACAAACTTTTTCTTTATTATAATACATATAGGAACTCAGTCAGTACGATTTTTATGAGACGTGCTATTTGTATTAGTCTCCTCCAATAAATGAGCGTGTCTTTTATATTGGAGACTGCAATGTAAGCTTCCACTGCTGTTGTATGTGTCGTTTTCTGTCTACAATGCAGAGACAAGACAAATCTTTAGGTATATCCTAGTTAGAAAGCTATTTCTCTTTACTTGAATTAATGCACCATACATTAGCGACACGGCAGAACATGGAACTTGTCGCCACTGTGTACACGTACAGCTAGCGACAAGGAAATTAGTCTACCTATCGCCCTGCGGCATTGCCAGAAATCAGTACATGCATAGTTTATTTTGGCTTCTGTCTGGTTCCTTTAATTTACAGCAGAGTCAAATACATGCAATAATAATAGCAAAAATTTTCTTTGGACTTACTTATATTTTGTTTTTCTTTATCACGCTTAAAAAATATGTAAAAATTTCAACTATGCACCGCACAAAAACTGTATGGACTTTAAGAGAAGGTAATTTATTTTGCGCATCCTGAATGTATTGTATGTCCGTTATTAATTACAAATTTCATTCCTTCATCTTAAACGATGACAAATAATAGATGTAGGCGTTTCAGGTACACGATATATGCTTTCATTTGACCCGTGGCGGCCGTATCACGTTTACAAACAGCCGGATGGGCAGATCTTAAAACGTAAGTGAAATTTAGATTTGTTTAGCGACCACAATACATATTTAATGAGTTGGGCAGTGCGACGGACTCGCTCACTCTTTACACTTCGAAATCCGACCCTCAAGGAAGAATTACACATTTACACAGTTTTACATTTTTAGGTAAATTAATGTACAATTATGTGTCTAGATAAACGTTAACCACAATCCTTGTTAATATAAGATTTGATGTATGTGAAAATAAAGCCTATTTGGTCCATCATAAAAACCGCTGACTCAAATGTCAATAGTCTGACTTTTGTGGTGCGCAATTTGTCCCTGAAAATGTTTTAGAAAGTCACCTGGGGCTCGCTCCATCCGCCTCATATCAAACTAATCTCAGTCTTAAAGGTCAGATCCCTCAATAAAAAGAGTGCCTTATTGAACGGCCACAAAGTCAGCTGAGTTAGTGAATGGGGCAGTAAAAATGTACATTAAATTAGAAATACCAGCTGACAGTGTTGTTCAGATTTCGCACGTACTCCTTATATGGATTTTCTTTAATATTGTATTTTGTAAAGGGCTTTCAACCAAAATTCCTCAGAGTGGTTGGCTAATAATAAAATTTTCCCACGCTGTGTGCTGGATTTTAGAACCTTAGATAATCAACTTAAATATACAGGGTGTCACATATTGAATAAAATACGTTAACGGTCGAATCTAATTTTAAACTAGAAAGTTAATAATCTCTCGTCTTCGTTTACTACGAAATGTGCACAAGAGAATTATGACCCAAAATTTATGATTGCATATGTTGCGATAAAGTAGTATTTAGCGTTGACAATATATCATTAACTATATTTAATTTCACTTCCTGAATAAGCTTCAATTGTTCATTTGTTTGGACTTTTGACAACGTGACGTAAGCTAAAGAACATGCACACTGATTAGACATAGCATGCATGAAAACGTGCAAATTATACAAATTAACTAATAGTTCTGACTTCTGCTTTGATTACATATCAAATAGAAAAATGTCGGAGAAACACTACAAATCCAAGTTTTATTTATTTATAAGATGAAGACATGATGTTTTAGACAATGAAATTCAAAATGTTTAAAAAACTTCAAGGCAGTTTTTTCAGTAGATAAGGCCGCACTTAAGACTACCCCCACCACTCGTTATTTGAATCGCCAAAGCACTGCTGCTGGCAAATTCAATCCTTCACTTACGCAGTCCTATATAGCCCTACTTTTGTACGGGACTCAGCTCTTACACGTTTGTAAATACAGCTTTTTATGTAAAGCTGTATCTAACAACTTCAGATTTATATGGCATTAAAGCCGCGGAAACTAGTGTTGATTTGATTTACCAGTCGAGTGTAGACATTACTGCCATTCCCGGAAAAGATACCGCCTCCCTCTTGTTGTGTTTTGGGGCTTGGAATTTTCGTCCCCTTCCGTTTTCTTTTCTCAATAACCAGTCATTTATTGAGCTATGCTGTTGCATTATTCACTGTAAGGAGTTTAATTCTATCAATTTAAAAAATACACTTGGTGTAGGGTTTATCCCAATACGTTAGTTTTTTTAAACAAGTCACCTATACAGTTTTAGAAAAATATGCATCTTCTTTTACAATATCTATCTGAAATTCCCTAAAGCAACATAAACTAATATTTAGGTATTAGATATAAGTTTCATTTTCCCACTGAGGCTATATTAACTTAAAGAGGAGAAGCCCTCCATTCCTTCTCTTTAATATAGTTTTAATTTCCCAAAATTATTAGAAATGAATTTCTAGAAATTTTTTACCATGAAACCTGCAGGGGGCAGGAATTGAGTAATTCTTAATACTTTCTCCATATAGGGTGGATCGTTAATAATGGGCCATAGTTCAGGCGTAGATTCTTTGGGCTTTAGTAAAATGTTGTTGTGGAAAAAGATCAAAGTTCAAATTATTTTTTCGTTTTTTCTTGCAATAACTCAACAACCTCTTGACTGATCTAAGCCAAATTTGCTAGATGAACTTTTTTTATTCTAAGAAACAATAATTTATGTATTACATCACGTTAGATCATAGAGGGCGCCGCAGGACCTGTATCTGATGATGAATTTTTTTCATATTTTTTTGACGAAACGTTGTGGTACTTCTGACCAGAAAATCTGATGAGGCCGTCATTTTTATGTATAGAAGGTATACTTGGTAGAACTTGATAACTCCAACCGTTTTCGAGGAAAGTGCCGTTAAACATTTCAATAATTTTTGGAAGACAAACTCAAATTTAATGAAACAAAGTGTATTTATTCTATGTTGTTTACTCCTAAAGTACACCTGCCTGCTTTCACGAACAATCCGACAATCAACAAAAGCATTTGTTTGGAACTGTTAGATACGCACAAGCATCACTTATGTATTTTCACAGATGGATCAAAGAACGAAAGCGGTACTGGTAGTGCCTTTTTCATTCCAAGTTTGAAGCTAGAGTACAAATTTAAGCTCCAAAGGGAAACTTCAATTTTTACCGCCGAAACCATTGCCATTCTAGAGGCGATTGTTGCAGTTAGTTTCTTATATTACCCTAACATTACAATCTTTTCAGATGCAAGAAGTGTATTAAGTAGTATTGCCAATTTTGGAATCAGTTCTCCGTGTCTTGTGTTAGACGTCATAGGTAAAATCTCACAGTTGGCGCATCGCAATATTAATGTCAGTTTTGGTGTGGATTAAAGCACATTGTTATTTACCGCATAATGAAAAAGTGGACAAATTAGCCAAGAGTGCGATCGCAGATGGCAATATTTCTTTATATATAACCCCTTCATCAGATTTACATGCCACAATGAAAAAATCACTGTAAAATGGCAACACAGGTACGAAAACGCATACTCAGAAAATTCCACTAATTATTATTTATTAAATCCAATTGTATCTAAACCCAAATGGCACAAAGGACTCTCCATCTCCAGGAAATTCTATACAACGATAACTCGTCTGCAATTCAACCACGGCAGATTTCCTGCCCATCTTCATAAAATTAAAATAATAGGGAGCGACCTCTGCGAATATGGAGATATTGGTACTGTTAACCATCTTTTATTTAATTGTATACTCAAACAGAGAGAATCCGATCATTTAATACAACGTACAACGTCTCCAGGATATAGGCTTCACCACGCCTCTCAGTGTAAATTGTATCCTTGCAAGTCAAAATTTTGCAGCTCTACAAATTCTTATGGAATATTTACAAACATGCAACATAATAATTTAGGAATTCTAAAGTTTAGAAAACTTACTAGCTTGCAATATGTCATCAATGCCCTTGCCAGTAAGCCTTTGTAGTTTCCCTGTCTTTCCTTAATCCTTGTAACCGCGGCCCACCAACTTGTAATGTTGTTATTGAAGTCGCCATGATCGGCCCCTTGGCGTGAAAAGTGTGACCATTGTAAATTTCCCTTAACGTGTGTGCATAGTTGGGTCTGTTTTTTTCTTCTAATATTTTTAAATAACGCTAACCTGTGCAGCTGGCTAATGGGACATACCCAAGGCCAATTCAAATTCGAAAAAAAAAAAGTGTATTTATTGAAAAAAGTGCAAAACGTAAGGGAAAACAAAATCGTAATAACAGCGTAAACTCTTTCTCACTTTCTTATGAATTAATGGATTATTTTCATGGTATTGAGATAAATACATCAAAAGATTGTCTAAAATAAGGATCTAATTAGAAGACCAACAAGTAACTTAAAAGTTGACTTAATGACATTATAAACTTTCCCCCCATGCAAAAACCCCATCTTAGAGTAAATATTTGATATGGTCTCCACCTACTTCAATGCCTTTTCTAATTCTATTCATAAAAGATTTTCTTACATTGAAAAATCCATTTTCCTCTCCTCTAATAAAATTCGGTGCATTTTGTATTTTGCCCCGCAGTTCTTCTCTTGAGTTGATAGAATTTGCATATACTAAGGACTTCATATGTCCCCACATCAGGACTCCTTGGTTGCCAAGCAAACTCACTTCCTCGACCGATCCATCTGCGTGGGAAAGTGTCATTAAGATAATTCCTGATTTCAATGGAGAAATGAGGGGGAGCTCCATCTTGCATAAACCACATTCTGTTCCGTATGTCTAGCATGAAAGCATGTAATATATCAACAAGAGTATTTTGAAGAAAGGCAGATAAGACTGTCCATTTAAATTTGGAGGAAGGACAAATAGTCCCAATAATTTATCGCCGATGATACCACACCAAACGTTAATCTTAAATTCTTGCTGAAAATGACTTTCTTTGACGGCATGAGGATTTTCTACTTCCCAGTAATGGGTATTTCTCCAGTTAAAAACGCTTCGGCGAGTAAAAGTTGCTTCGTCGGTTAATAAATTAAATCTTAACAAAATGTCGATCCCTGTTGTGTTGATTTAGAACAAACTGACAAAATTGTGCCTTTGTGGAAGATCCCCTCGAAGTAAGTTTTGTACAGGAGTGAGATGATATGGGTAGAAGCGTTCTTTACGTAAGACTCTTAGGACAGATTG
Organism: Leptura quadrifasciata; assembly: GCA_963675555.1. Taxonomy (NCBI): domain Eukaryota; kingdom Metazoa; phylum Arthropoda; class Insecta; order Coleoptera; family Cerambycidae; genus Leptura; species Leptura quadrifasciata. The sequence continues at coordinate 16,086,314 of OY776677.1, read as the reverse complement.
TTTACTCACAATACTCACCCATCTTGCCGCTGCTAAACGACTTGAGCTGACTTGAGGATCTTCATCCACACGAACTAAAATTTCTAGTTCTTGATCTGCAGTAATTCGTTTCGGTCGTCCTACATCGTTTTTATGGCGAAACGAACCCGTTTCTCCCAAACGACGAAACATGTCAAGGCGTTATAAATAAGAAGTTAAAGAAATTAGCTCGAGGAACACAAAAACAAAATAAAATGATTAGATAACGTAAATGACAGAACTGTATCTGATGAAAATTCATCATCAGATACAGGTCCTGCGGCACCCTCTATGATCTAACGTGATGAAATACTAAATTAATAATATAGAATAAAAAAAGTTTCTCTAGTAAATTTGGCGAAGATCAAAAAAAAAATCGAAAAAATAATTCGAACTTTGACACCCTGTATCTTTTTCCACAGCAACATTTGACTCAAGCATATTAGTTATATCCTCAAATTTTGGCCCAAAGAATCTACCCCTGAACTATGGCCTATTATTAATGGTCCACCCTGTATATTGTGTGCATCCAAATATTGTCACAACAAGACTGGAACAAGCGAAATGCAAAATGTTGCGTTTTTTTGTTCTCGAGCTTTATTTCCATGCATGCTATTTTTCTGCGTTTTTAACCAACAAAGACTTTGTCTAACCAACAAAGCTTTTGTATGTACACCATTTTCAGATTAAAAGTTTTGCTGTCTTATTATACTACCATTATAAAAATAATGGAATATAGGGTTATCTTACGGGATTATATCTATCTTTAACATAGATAGAAAGTTGAATATCATTTGGAACAAATTCGAGTACAGCTGAATTTTGTAGGATGCATTTTAAGTGGCTTGTTACAGTAAAATTTATATGGATCTGACTGTTCAGAACGTTTCAAAATGTCGTCGTAAACGTAATCATCTAACAACAGGATTGAATCTTTACGTTCTAGCCAGTGGCTTCCCGGTCTTGCTTGATCAGTCGCAAATTAGTTTTATTTTAAAAAGCATGTTGTACAAACTGTTTTCGCGTTACAAACGCTACTTCAATGAAACAGTACTCAAGAATACCTCAGGAGATGATAATTTTGGACACGTTTTTAAACGGTGGGAAGATATTTGAGAGGTCCACATACGTAGTACATACAAAATTATAGTATATTGTTTTATTAGACTAAAAGTAACATTGTTTGTGTCGAAAATATACTTCACGGAAGCAAGTCTGGCAGCCGAAACACAAAAAATCACTTTGCTCCTCATGTGACATGCTCTTCTTCTTCAAACATTGAATATGAATTAAATAAGAGTTATTTATATTATAAGTGCTATATGAGGTCTTCTATGGCATGCGTCTGCAATTTATAGAACGAACCGAAAGTGAGTTCTGTAAACAGACGAGTGCTATAAAATATAGTACGTATAATATACAAGATTTTATCTATTCAACTTATTAATTTTTTTATACATAGAAAAACTACTAATTAATCAATACTATTCATTGGAAACACACAATATCTACATGTAATAAATAATCAACATTACTTATTCACACAATTTTGACAATCTATGAAACTAACTCCAGATTGGGAAGACGTTGCCTTTGTATTAACAGTGGTACATGTAACGAAAAAAATATTGTGTGTACAAATTGGAGGTATCATTTCAGCATACTTTTTGACAGTATCCATCATATCAACTTCTATCTCTCCTGGGTTATAATAAATTATCTATCAATTTTTGTTTTTGTATCTCTAAGTCGGACTTGGAAGTAACTTTCTTTATTTATAACATCTTCTTTCAATAAGTTTGTCAATTCCGCTCTTTTACAGGCACCTGCCACTCCAAAAATAGACCTTAAAAAATAAATATTTTGTTGAAAAAGTAAAAGGAATATTGAAAAAAATTACCTTTAAATCCAAATATATTTCATTTTCGACTGTTTATAGAAATGTTATTATATGTTTTTTTGTTGAAATTTTAGATTTTTTCTGCTTATATCTCTCCAATTTTCTTTTCTGCATGGCATATAAATTAGCACATTTTTTTATGTCTACGTTTTTCTTATTGACAGTTCTATTTTTAACATAGAATAATAACTCCATAATGAAGTAAGTTTACGATCCTTACTTAGTTTTCCTTAATTTTCTTTTCATAGCACCATTTCTCATATCTTTCAAATTATAAAACATACTGTGCGCAAGACTTCTGTGAAACAAGACCTAGAATTGCTTCGGATGTACTTTATTCGATATCTGCAGGTAAATCTTCATCAGAAAAACTCATTTCTATAGAATTTATTTTGATTTCAACGTTTTCAATACGTTTTTGGTAATAACTAAATTAATAACAAGAACTGTTTGTTGATTTCTCCTTAGCAACCGGTGGTGTCGGTCGCTTCATTGATCAGCCGATTATGCCGCGGGGTGTTACGTTATAACCCAACAATGACAGACATCATAATTAATAACGTTTGTCAGTGTTGGGTTGGAGAATAAAATAATCACCGATTTTATTACTTTTTTAACCACTCCACAATAAAATTGTGAGAGGTTACTAAAATTGGTTCAAAAACGAAAATTGAGATAACATCAAATCTTTACGTTTTGAGGTCCTAGGAACCCAGAAAAGTGGTTTTTGAAAAATGTCTGTGTGTGTGTGTGTATGTGTGTATGTGTGTTAGCACGATAGTGCCGAAACTACTGAACGAATTTGAATGAAACTTTGCGTGTGCGTTTCTTTAGTGCCCCAGAAGATCTGAATAGGTTTTGGTTGATATCGGATTACGTTTAGTGCCATTTTGACGCAACAAGTTGTTTATTCTATAATTATTTTCAATTTGCAATGGAACCATTGAAAAGCAATTAAAATTCTGATTTCAACGATATATCACACTTCCACCCTTTCGATTTGGTTTCCGTGAGAAAAATTAAAAACAAAGCAAATATGGCATAGATCGCATTTCGCATGACATGATCGATGCGCGTTGCCGTTACGTCGTGAAATTCATCACATCACGTGTCAATTCACGTGCGAGGGTTTCTTCACTGCTCTAGAAGTGGAGAGGATTACGTTTAATGCCGTTTTTAAATATATATACAGACAAATCGAAGAACTAAACTACAAATATTCCTCTAAAATTTAGTAAAATTACTGAAATGCTAATGTTTCATTTAACAAAGACAGCCGCGAGCGATCGGATTGCAATGAGCAAATTTTGACGATTGTCATTGTCATCGTTTGTCATCCGATAACGTTGATGTCATGTCATGTTAATAAGATTGCGGCATATTTGTAACTTTTAGTGGATTGTCACAAACTTTAAAGGTAGATGTAACAATATCAATATCATATGCTTTCTGTACCTTCGTTGATGAATTTATTATAGATTATCACTTTACCAATTTTCAGTTTGTTGCTTTACAAATCTGTAGTATTTAGGATAACTAGACTTTCTTAGTCGTTCAAGTGATGTTAAAGTTGTTAATATCCTAATAGTATATTATTGAACGAGCGATAATGTAGGTAATAACTCGCATAGATGATTGTAAATTCATTCAGTTGAGGGTTTTTTTATAGCCCTAGAAGATCTGTAAAGGTTTTGGATGAGATCGGATTACGTTTAGTGCCATTTTGTCACACAATTTAATGCTCTTTTCGACTTAGAAGATCCACCGAATGGGGAGGTTCAGCCGCTTCCAGTAGCTGCCGATTTTTACAATATAAGTTAAATATTTAGTAAAAATCTAATTAATTTAATTACTTGCAGTGTAACTAGTACTGATTTCAAAGTCAAAAATTGGCAGCTACTGGAAGCGGCTGGAACCTCCCAATGACGTCAACATTTGCTCATTGCAATCCGATCGCTCGCGGCTGTCTTTGTTAAATGAAACATTAGCATTTCAGTAATTTTACTAGATTTTAGACGAATATTTGTAGTTTAATTCTTCGATTTGTCTGTATATATATTTAAAAACGGCACTAAACGTAATCCGCTCTACTTCTAAAGCAGTGAAGAAAGCCTCACACGTGAATTGACACGAGATGTGATGAGTTTCACGACGTAACGGCTACGCGCATCGATCATGTCACGCGAAATGCGATCTATGCTTCATATTTGCTTTGTTTTTATTTTTTTTCACGGAAAACAAATCGAAAGGGTAGAAGTGTGATATATCGTTGAAATCAGAATTTTAACTGCTTTTCAATGGTTCCATTGCAAATTGAAAGTAATTATAAAATAAACAACTTGTTGCGTCAAAATGGCACTAAACGTAATCCGATCTCAACCTTTTCAGATCTTCTGGGGCACTAAAGAAACGCACACGCAAAGTTTCATTCAAATCCGTTCAGTAGTTTCGGCGCTGTCGTGCTAACACACATACACACACACAGACATTTTTCAAAAATCACTTTTTTGGGTACCTAGGACCTCATAACGTAAAGATTTGATGTTATCTCAATTTTCGTTTTTGAACCAATTTTAGTAACCTCACAATTTTATTGTGGTGAGGTTCAAATGTGTGGATTAAATTTTATTGCAGCATACAATTGCGTGCTTTTTTTATAAAATGCATGCGATAAATATATGTCGCATTAGTGCTATAAACAACGTCATTATGACATTGAAACGACTGTCATATTACTGTCAATATATAACCAGAGTAGTTAAATACTATTATTTTTCTTTCGTGAGAGGCAGCAAAATCCTTTTTTAATGCCAGCAAACTATTGCTTCGAAATATCGCATATTTTGATCCCCCAGTTACTGCATTATTTGACATCAACATGGTTTAATTGAAAATTTTTCTCTTTCAGGTCCAGACGGGTGCAACCTGTTCATCTACCACCTGCCTCAGGAGTTCACCGACACAGACCTGGCGTCGACGTTCCTGCCCTTCGGCCCTGTGATATCCGCCAAGGTGTTTATAGACAAACAGACGAATTTGTCGAAATGTTTCGGGTTTGTGTCGTTCGATAACGCGCAGTCCGCTCAACAGGCCATCGCAGCCATGAATGGATTTCAAATAGGAACCAAAAGGCTGAAGGTGCAGCTCAAAAGGGCCAAGGAAGCATCGAAGCCCTACTAGCCAAAGAGACAAGCCAGTCAACCCCCCCAGTACCCGTATGGTGGCCCTAAGGCGGCCATACACGCACCGTGCCAGTGCAGTGCAATCTCAGGATCTAGCTGCTATTTTTATGAACTGTGAGATATTTTTACTAGTTAACCGCGACTTTTGGTCGTTTGTAAATTAAATGATTATGTATATGACGAATGACGAGGATGTTCGGTAACTAAGTGTTATGTTTGGTTAATTTTTTGTCATGTTTTTGGTTCGACAGGTCTTTTTCTTTTCTCTGTAAATTGTGTTCGTGGCGTAAAGCGCGTAGACATCCTCTGTTGTTTAGTTATCCTAGGCCATATGTAAATGTTGAGTGATGATTAGTTATGTTTATTTGGAGTCAATTTATTATAATACCCTTAATTTATATACAGCTGAAGCATGTATTTGAATTGTACCTTTATTTTCTATTGTTATTAAACCAAAGTTATTAGACCAAACACTTGCTGTTGTGTTTAATATTTGCAGGGTCTCTATGTAACTGATTTCATCCCAAGCAGAACTCAAGTCACCTCGTTTTGTCGTACCTTTCCAAGGTTACTCACATTCTCGCTAGTTTCGAAATAAACGGATTCCGTATTACAGTTGACACCTTCAATATTCTGAGTCATGTTTGAAAACAGTTAAATTACTTCTGCTACCTTCATTGTTTCCACTCGCTTACAAAATGTTCGTGATATCTGTTATTTCCAAAGTACTTAACGTAAATCGCAGTTGTATTCAAATACTGTTTGTAAGATATCCAAAATTACCCAACATTTAAAATCCTAACCTCACATACTCGTAATCAGTATGCTGTCAAATGTTATTACGGATGTAATCAGTAGTGATATAATACACAGAATTACTCAGCCTAAAATTAGAGTAAATGTATATACATTTTTGGTACTATTTTCTCTTGTGATAAAACTAAAGTTGTAGCCCGGGTTGAACCCATAATCACTCTAGAGGCAATTGCAAATTAATTTAGTGATATCAAGTCGATCGGAAGAAAAATTTGAGTATTATATAACGGTAAAATGGCTGAACGGTTCAGATTTCGTTGGAATATCCTGCGTTAGAAAATGATGAACATCTAGATAATGTAGAGAAAAATGTAGCATCTAGATAATTTGTCCAATATTATATAGAAACTCCAAATATAATGTTTACGATCCGTTTATCCTGGCTGTAGACATCGCGTGTATGTCATGCATTTAAAAATGTAACAATCTGCTACTGCAATTGTGCACATGTTTATGTACTGTCATTGAATTTTGCTGCAACATATCCTATTGAATCGTATTCATTCAAATCAAATCAAATAACTAAATATATTGTTACAAAATTATTGATGAATTATGCTGTAAATCGCCCTCGTATATTGCAAGTCATTTTCAAGCAGTTTATGTGCTTATCGTTTGTGATAATACCAATTATCCATTCAAAGATGGAAAAAATATTTAAAACTTTTGTGAAACAGTAATGCCAACCAAGTACTGAAATTCCCTCAGCAAACCGATACATTGCAATAAAAATGAAATAGAATTCTCTGTCTATAAAATAAAACTAACACTGCAATTTTTAGGCATTGCATTTTTTCAGCGTTCCCAAATGTTTGCATAAAATGACTAAATGAGTAAATTTCTGTCGAAAACTAACGTTAATTTCGTTTAAAATGGCTTTCAATCGAAGTTGAAAAATATTGTATAACATTAACAGATTTTTCGCGAAAAAGTCGTAAAAATATCCTTATTAGTTTCTAATTTTAAAAATGATCCAAAGTGTGAAAACAAAGCATCACACCAGCACCCGCTGCATCCATTTCTCGATACATTCGTGACTCCAGCATAACATTTCGGTAATGCCAAATGAATTAAAATGTACCCAAAACGTCCACAGGTGCCTCGATTTCATAACTCAACATACAAAGTCTAAATCATCTCACTTAACATTTGGCACAAGCTGTGGGTAATTATATTTTAATATAGGTGTAGGTACAGGAAAAAATATCAACACTACATTAAACCTTTGTCGTCTGCGTTTTCAAGACGTACGTAGAATTCTTGGCATTTGCACAAAATGCTAATTCATAAACTCACATAAACACGTTGATAATTAGTATGTACATCTCCCGAGTAGGTTTCGGTTAGTTTTTACGTAGGTATTCTTTCGATAATTTTAGAAATAGCGTGATACTTTTTACAATTGTGCAAGCTGGCTGCACCTCTAGAGGCCGACATTTGAGCTGCCGTTTCAAAATCGATACGTAAATACTTTGGAAAGGTATAAAATTAGTAAAAACTAATCAATTATGTTATAAGTAAATGTGATATTTTGTTATTGAAAAAAAAATTAATTGAACTGAGTTCTGCTTGATTGTGGGTCAATGTGATACTTACCACTCTAGTTAGTGTAGCATATTACCGCAGCTGTTTCTAGTGCTATAATCACATCTTGTACTACCACCTAGTGTCTACCAGTACTACTGTGTATTTTCTACCGCGGTCCAGCAGTGACGTCGCGTGTGGCTTCTGTCTGTGTCTACTAATGTACTTGTCTTCATCTACAGTAAGTGGCTCTCATCTACTAACCCCAGCTAACCTACTAACTATGGTACCGAAAATTTGCTCAATTAAAATTTGTAAGGGGAATAAATTTGACTCTAGCTATCTGATTTTAGCGGTTTATGTTTAATGTTAATGTTGTTCTTGTAGTCTGTAAATATCGTTGAGAGACTGAGGTTTAAGTATTACTATAAGTTTCTTACACGTATGAAGTGCTTTTTTGGTAGAGGTTCCTTATACACTATGTCTCACTTTTCATGACTCCAATATTGCTCCCTTATTAACCATGCGATTTTCTTAAAATTTGGGTGGCAGATAAGGAGATTGTACCACGGTAAAATATTTAAAAATACGCCAGTGGCGTTCATCATTATGAAGAAAAATGGACCTAATTTTCCAAAAAAAAAAAAGATATTGGGCAAAGTTTTAACTGTAAAACAATATCGAAATCTTATTCGTCGTTATCAAAAACCCACCAGCACCGAACTTCAAAAAGATAGTGTATGTGGTAGTAAGTAAACAAAATTTTACTTTTAGACGAATTTAACATTCTCAATTTCAATGATAAACACCATAGTATATGCAACTTTTACGAAATTTGACCGATATCCAATTGTTTATGTTTTCTAAAATCACATTAAATATGGTTAGAATTTGACCCGCCTTTTACATGATGTTCGTAAACAAAATAACAGCAAAGCACATATTTTGTAGGACTAAATTTCTACATTCTACATTTGCCTTTTAAACATAAGTTGGCCATGATCATTCAAAATTACTTTGAAGTTTGGGAGACATTTCATTATTTTTGTGTTTACACAAATTCAAGTAAATTTTTTATTATTTAATAATGGCGCGTTTAACAGTTTGTAAAAAAGTGAAAATAATTCGTATTGTAGTTGAAAATATATCATTCGAAGAGGCTACAAGAATTTTTAACACACGGCATCCAGAGTGAGCAAATATCCACGTTAAAACAGTAGCAATTACTAATAATTTGTTCAACGATACCGGTAACGTTCGAAAACCTAGCCCAAGAAATTTTATTATAAACCATAACGATAATTAACGATCGCAAAAAGTAAATGTTTGGTGCGCTATTTTAAATGAGCAGATTATAGAAACTTTCTTTTTTGAAACGTTAAACGCCGAAACATTTTTAAACTTTCTTGAAAAGGATTTTACTGATATTTTGATAACATGCCTCTTCCAATAATTTAGCATTTAATACTGCAACTGGACGGAGCACCAGGTCATAATTCGAACATTGTTCGTAACTGGCTTAACACACATTTCCCCCTGAAATGGATAGGTCCCAGAAGTCCTCTTCAAGAATAGCCACCCCGGTCTCCGGATCTAACACCAAAAGACTTTTACTTTTGGGGGCGTATTAAATATTTAGTATACAAAGAGAGACCTCAGAACCCAGAACAACTACGGGATAGAATAAGAAAAACTTGTCTACAAATAACATACCTGCAGAATTACGTAGGCAACATGGACGATTTGTCAAGCTCATCATTGAATCTTTTTATGGAGTACGTCACTGGAAACAAGAAAAGACACATTAACATATCAGAATAGGTTTTTCCCACTAACTTTATTTTAACAATTTGTGTCGTGAAAATGATATAATAAAACATTTTATTAATTTACAACAATTCACTTTTCTAATAAGAATTATTTCTAAGAAAATATCGTTAAAACAGCTTGCTGTTAATTTCACTGCTTTTTAAAATGGGCATTTTTACGCGCCAGAATTACGTATCTACCCGGAAAACCAATGAGACTATGGATATAATTAGTTTGTAATAGATTCTAACTGTGTGTTAAAGAAAGCTTTCCTCTAAAACTTCTCAGAATTTCAATTTGTAAAGCTTGTACTGTGATTGGTCTAAAGCAGTGGACCTGTAAATATTGGCCAATCAGAATCCAGATAAATGCCGCACAAGTTATTCGTGAATGCGTCGGACGTTAATATTTTGTACTGTAGTTTAGGTTTAACCTTTACCGACATTACACATCAGATGACTAACCTAAAACGTTAAATTTATATTTTTATGTTTGTATTGTTTGGAGTGAAAATATTATTTTATCAGTTTCTGGTTTATGTTTTATTAATTCTACAATCAAAATGGAATCAAGTGGAAAAGGGATATGTTAAAGATGCCGCTGATAATTCACCTAAAGTAGAAAAGTACTGAGTGCTGTCAATAAATGGAGGTTATGTTATGTTAACAGAGACCAAGATTAATAAACAAACTTGAACAGAGACAACCTCTGTGATGTTAATTCTGTGATTGGATTTCAGGGTGTTGACGTCACAACGCACCAATTTATGTCTGTTTAAAATGAACCCAATATTTTTCAAACTTCAAGTTTTTTTTGTTACTATTAGTAAAATTAATAAGATAATAAATATGCCATAAATCATTTTTTTACGTGAGTTGAGTATTTCATCAATAATTTTTTTTTCTAGGAAAACCCTATTGTATTCTCAGCTTGGGTCATTATTTTTAAGATTACCGGGATTTCATGCAGTCACAGGTTGCACACAGAAAGTCGTGCGGCACAACAGAAAGTTATAGAAAAATGTATTCACATGGATGGAGGATATATTTACTGTGATTGTGACTGTGATTTAGTTAACTATGTAGCCCTTATTATGTATTGAATGTTCATGAATTAAATTTGTTTAATATTTAACCTCCTTTGTCCCCCACGTCAATTATTGTTTGATTAAGTAAAGCTGACTAACGCCAGTGACTAATTCTAAATGTAAAGCCCGTCTTCCTCCATCTTAATTAACTTTTAATTCCCACCAAAAATAAATTTACGATTCTAATAATTAGTCCTTTAAAAATTGAAATTTTATTTTATTACTACATGAACACTACATACACTATCTTTTTGAAATTCGGGTTTTTGATGAATAAAATTATATTGTTTTACAGTTAAAACTGCCTAATATCTTTTCTTGGGAAATTAGGTCCATTTTCCTTCATACGACGAACGCCACTGGTGTATTTTTAAATATTTTATCGTGGCACAATCTCCTTATGGGTAAGTACCTGCCACCCAAATTTTAAGAAAATGCGTGGTTAATAAGACAATTATAATATGGGAGTCATGAAAAGTGATAGTGTATACCCAATAATGTATTTAAAAATATCTTGTCCCGATGTCGTGTTCTGTTTGCTAAAGAACCAACGTTATAACTGTTTCTTTTTTTATATAAACAACGTCACAATGGCAAATAAGTATTAATTCCAATTAACTGGGAATTGTAAAAAATAAATTACTTTTTAAGTATTAATTGTTTATAAATCAACAAATTGATATTTTGACTTAAAATTACGCTTGTTTCCTTTATAGATCTTGTACTAATATAGAAAATCATAAAAGAAAGCAATTTCCCCCCTCAATACTCATTTACAGGAGAAAAATGTGGCTCAACAAGTGAATTATTGAAGAAGAGATGTTTAAAACAAGAGGTCCTTTTTGTAAGGTCTCTAACGATCTCTAATAGAAAATTATCATTTTTTTTAAACTTGCAGGCCAAAGATGAAGCCTTAAACGTTTATAGCTCTCCAATTTCTATGAATTCTTTTATATTAATACAATTTATTATGTATACAAGTTCTTACCCAAAAATTGACGAAATAAAAACATGAAACAATAAACTTTAAGGTTATGTAACTGGACTAGTAGTGAGATTTCGACAAATATCCCAATAAAATGGGAAAATGTTGATGAAATAATTCAGAGCGGGCTCAAATTTTGGCAACAGGCTTATTTTGTGATACTTTTTAACATATCAAAAGTCGCCACCCGTAGACGCCGGCGGAGGGGAGGAAGAGAGGAAAATAGTTTTAAACAATCGGGTTTTTGCAAAAAATCCGGAAGCTATCAATTTTACTGTAAAATATGTACCCATGAAAATTATAGGTAATAAAAATCCGCACAATTTCGATTTTTTTTATCTTCGTACGACCTATTGGAGCCGAGATAGATTTTTTGAAATTATGACAGTTTTGCGACGCAACGGAAACGCGCGCGTTCTTCCCTAAAATCTCAAAAACGGTCGTTCGGATCGCAAAAGGTTTCAAATGAAAGTTTCGATTACGAACAACTTCCTTTTACTTTTTATTTCCATTCGATCAATATTGACAGAGATATGAATTTTTAAATATCTTTATAGCGCGCTATCAGAACGCTTATTTCATGATAAAATCGATAAAAACTCGAAAACGATAGTTCGTATGCATATAGTGCATCTAATGAAAGTTAAAGATAGTCAAATTTTGAATATGTTGGTGTATGTAGAAAATCGTTTTGATAAGGAGTGAATGGAGATAAAAGGAAAAAACCTGAAAAATTGTCATTTTCAAATGCATTTAAACAAATAGCTATTTTTTGATTAGCTTTAGGCAATAATGACACTAGAAGTTTTTTGAAAAGAATTAAATTATCTGTAAAATGAGCTCCAAGTGACCTTTATACGATGAATGGTTCACGGGTTACAGCTGTTTAAAGCTATGAGCAAAAATTTATTTTTTATTATAAATTCCTGCAAGAACTGTGCATAACAATTTTATATTTCAAAAAAATCTATCTCGGCTCCAATAGGTCGTACGAAGTTAAAAAAAAAACGAAATTATGCGGATTTATCACCTATAATTCTGTTCCCCCCCCTTCCCCTCCGCCGGCGTCTACTGGTGCGGACTTTTGATATGTTAAAAAGTACCACAAAATAAGCCTGTTCCCAAAATTTCAGCCCGCTCTGAATTATTTCATCCAAATCGACAAATTTCGTCCCATTTTATTGGGCTAGAAATGTTATATAAATTTGTACCATTTTTTATAGGTGGAATCAGCAATTGGATTTTTTAGTAATGACTTTGGAACAGTCTATATGTAATTATGTGTGAAACCCAAATATGTTATAATTTTTGAAAATATCAAGCGTCTCAAGCTCTGTCGGGATTTGAGGTAACAAATGCTTTAATTTCCTTAATTTTTATGGTATTACAATATTATTTCTCTTTAATTTCAATTGGAACTATTATTTTGGAATACCTATATTTATTAGAAATAGAAAAAAGTTTTGTCGGTTCACCCTTTTTTTATATACAGCGTGTTCCCGGATTGAGTTTGCAATAGGAGTAATATACCCAAAAAAAATAGTAGGGCTTTCATTTTCTGCAGTCTCATTCTGCTTCACCTAAGAGGTTTTTTTTATTAAATTACAATTCAAATGGGATCTAACTTGATCATTGTAGGTAAACTGGTCTTTCTGTTAATTTTACGGACAAATTCTATTTGAGTAAAATATTTTGCATTTAAAGTTAAAGCCATTTGCCAACTTTCACTGCATTGAACAAAAAAAAAATACTACAAATTAAAGTAACATAATTAATAATTTCAACGAATTCAACTAAAAACCTATTCAAATAATGCCCCACCTAAATTACTGTATAATTTTACCCTTCTTCTAAATTCTTTGTAAATTCTTCTAATTTCTTCAAGATGTCTGGTTCGGATCACATCAGTAATTTTGTTTTTTAATTTTTCCAAATCGTTGTCACGGTTGTCGGTATAAACTTGTTGTTTTAGTTTGCCCCAAAAGTAAAAATCCATAATTGTTAAATCCGGACTTCTTGATGCGTATTGCTGTGGGCCAAATCTACCAATCCATTTTTCCCCAAATGTTTTGTACAAATAACACCTTATCAACAGAGTTGAGTGTGGGCTGCAACCGTCTTGCTGTTAATAATTTTTTTGTCTCAACCAAATTCATTTCATCAAGATAATTTTGCAATATTTCAAAATATGCATATTGATTTAAATGTCCATCCAAAAAGTAAGGTACAATTATCTCGCCGAATGAAACGGCACACCAAACGTTAGCTTTATGCAGACCAAGTATTTAATTATTGATACAAATTTGTTTCGTACTTAACACCTGATGACGTAGCAGAGCACTTGTTAAGCAATGTTTAGATAAGTGAATTACACAAAAGCATTAGAAGTCTACGTTTAGACTGATGCATTTTTACTTCATTTCTTTAAAAGAAACTTGATATTTTATTTTAATTTAACGTGCAATACTTGTTAAAATAGTGTTGCTCTATATATCAATTAGATTTAAAGAAATGAAAATTCCCTATTCTGAATGTGCGCGATGTTTATGCTATGGCATGTTCTCTGCTACCTTAATTTAACCTTTCAAGCTTTATAATTTGTGCAGTAGAAATAAGTGAAAAAACACCTTGAGATGTAACTAATCGCAATAAAAATTATTCTTGTTATAAATGATAGGTAATAATGATAGGCGAGTACTTGGATGGGCGACCGTTTCAAAGAAAACCGTGTCCTCGCCTCACATCTTTCAGCGGCTTGTATATCAGTGTATGCGCGGAAGCTATGCAACCTTAGGCGAGAGTTGTGTAGGTGATATACCATCCTTCGGAGGGGATGTAAAGCCGTCGGTTCCTTGTCTATTAAATGTTAGGCAAGTAAAAGGTCCCTACTCTTCTTAAGGGAAGAGGTTCAGCAAAATTGCTGGTTGGGGGTTAGCTCGGTTAGCTCATCTACAGGAGTCGGTGATAGGCCTCAGTAGCGGAAATAGACCGACGTTAAATAAATATATAAAAAAAAATGATAGGTAACACGCTCCTAATCAACATACTAAATATACAGGGTTACTGGTAATTCGATACATTCCTTTGGAGATGTGATGGGGCATGAGCTAAGGAGTAAATCTAGCCCTAACATACATTATGCAAAACTCAATAGTTTTTGAGATATTTCAATTTTTTTGTTTTTCTCAAAAAAGTAGATCTTAATGTCTTAAAAGTTAATTTCCGAAAAATCTACTTGACCTTTTTTTTTTTTTTTACTGGATTACTTGTCCAATATTATAGATATCCGTTTGGAATGAAAAATATCCGGAAGCATTTCGATCATGTGAACATTTAAAATAAAAACTAGTAAATCAGTTATGAAATTTACCTACTAGGTTTTTTCAAAAAAAATATTAATGTAGCACGCGTACAAATTATTATAAAAACTTCCTTATTTCAATAGCTATCTAACTAGGTAGAAATGTTTAATGTACCCTTGATAGTTCTAATTAAAAAATTAGTAAAGATAATGCTGGTGGCGGAATTTATTAAACGACTAATCGTTCATTTTCATTTAAGTCAGTCAGTCCTTGACTTTGACGTTTGTGCATATATGTCATTAACTGACATTCTTATCTCCGTGTCCCTTAAGTTTGTTGGTCTTGTTAAATTAGTTATCGAAGATTTTGATTTTGCTCGTAGTTGTTGTTATTAGTTGTTGTTATTGTATTTTCTGTGCCATGGCCGCGTATACCAACGCAGAATACGCTGATATCTTGTTTGACTATGGATACTGTGGCGGCAACGTTGCTGAAGCTCGCCGAGAATATGGTCTTTGGTACCCTAACCGCCGCTTACCAAATGCACGTGTATTCAGTACGGCATATCGAAATATCGCTGAAACTGGCTCCGTGAAATGTAGGAGAAGTGACGCTGGTGCTCCTCCCGTTTATGAACCAATTGATGAGGAAGAAATATTGAGGTATTTTGAGGAAGACCCAACTATTTTAACTAATAAAGTCGCAAGACTAACCGGAGCGTTACAATGGAAAGTTTGGTCTACGATACGTAGAGTTGGATGTCATCCTTACCACTATACCCCTGTCCAAGGCTTGGAGGAAGGTGATCCTGGAAGGAGAGTGGAATTCTGCCGCTTTATGTTAAATTCAGATGCAGAAAGTGCAAATTTTTTAACAAGTATTTCATGGACGGACGAGTCGAAATTTAATCGCGAGGGTATAACAAATTTCCACAACCTACATTATTGGGCAGAGGATAATCCCAAGTTAATACGTGAAACTAGTTTCCAAATGAAGTTTTCTATTAATGTGTGGATGGGAGTCATTGGCCACTATTTAATAGGGCCACACTTTCTTCCTCAAAATTTAAACGGGGAAATCTATGACAATTTTTTAAGAAATGATCTGGCGGTGATTTTAGAAGATATTCCTCTCGCCGTCAGACAGCGAATGATGTTTCAGAACGACGGTTGTCCAGCACATTATCGGCTGACAGTACGACAGTTACTTGATCAACGTTTCCTTAACCGTTGGATTGGAAGAGCGGGCCCAATACCTTGGCCAGCGCGAAGCCCTGACTTAACACCCCTTGATTATTACGTATGGGGTCATATGAAGGAGATGGTCTATGCCACACCAGTCAATACTATAGAAAACCTTACACAAAGGATAGTCGATGCTGCCCAACACATAAGGCATAATCTGACAACCAGAGTAACAAGGACGGAAATAAGAAGACGCTGCCGTGTCTGTATACGGGATAGGGGCTCCCATTTTGAGCAAGACATATAAAAAATAAAGTACAACTTTGAAATTAATGAAGAATTAAACTCTACTCTTTTTTACAGTTTATCTAAAAATAAAATTCGTACTACTTGTGTTATTTTTACTAGTATTTTCTTAGAACTATGAAGGGTACATTGAACATTTGTACCTTGTTAGATAACTATTGAAATAAGGCAGTTTTTATAATAATTTATACGCGTGTTACGTTAATATTTTTTTGAAAAAACCTAATAGGTAAATTTCATAGCTGATTTTAAAAAAAAAATTTAAGGTTTTTATTTCAGATGTTCACATGATCGAAATGTTTCCAGATATTTTTCATTCCAAACGGATATCTATAATATTGGACAAGTAATCCAGTAAAAAAAAATTTAAAAATGTCAAATAGATTTTTCGAAAATTAACTTTTAGGACATTAAGATCTACTTTTTGAGAAAAACAAAAAAAAATTAAATATCTCAAAAACTATTGAGAGTTTTGCATAATATATGTTAGAGCTAAATTTACTTCTTAGATCATGCCCCATCACATCTCCAAAGGAATGTATCGAATTACCAGTAACCCTGTATACATCCGACTGTTGCGCAAAATGGGTTTTTTGGCCGCCATCTTGAAAAAATATGAAATATTTTTTAAAATTTTGAAAAATTACAGGAGAATTTCGTGCTCAAAAATAATATAATATTGATTTAAAAAAAATAAAAGGAAATAGTAAAATGGTGGCCGAAAAACTTAAAGCATTTGCAGTGACGAAAAACATCTTTTTATTAATCTAAGCTGCTTACAAATCTTAGGTAGCTTTAACTTCGCGCACAATCTTTAAAAAAATGTTAAATTAAAAAAATAATTAAAATTTTAATTATATAAAGTTAAAATTTCACATTAAACAAAATCTAAAATTTGAAAAAGTTTTATAATAAAAGGGGTTTTTATAATATAAAATCATCAATCTTATCTCCATCTAAATCAAAACTATCTCGTGTGTTTATACAGTCCTTTCCACAGCAGTTTTTACAAACTACTGAGCGTGTAAGTCCATATCGGTGACATGCACATTTATTTCATGGGATTCTTCAACTGTAATTTGGCAGGCACATTTAATCATATTTAGTTTGTCTGATTCTGTGCTCAAGTCTGTCAATATCGGCTGAATTCTCCATCAACTAACTGCCAACCCCATAATGTAACTGTTTTCATGTTAAAAATTTTCCAATTAATTGGAGGCAAACGAACTATATCAAATGCCTTTTTAGCTGAAGCTATTTTCCTAATGTATTGTTCATAATGAAGCACATTTAGGTTGCCTGTGTCGATGTTCCCTCCGTATAGTCACACAATAACTTCACAGCCAATTTCGACCAAATCTTCGTTAGTAACATCCTTGGATGATCCAAATTGGGAAGCCAATTCGCATAAGATTTTGGATTTTATGATATTCTAAAAAGTAGAATACATCTTTGCATGACTTGAATATCATGAAATTTATCAAATTATGTAGTAGACTACATTAAAATGTTCTAGAGGAATGATATAGTAGTAGGATTAAAATATCAGTATCGCAGTAACATATTTTTCTTGGGCTATGATTAAAGCTTCTTTGACGATTAGTGTGTCTGCATCACTTTCTGCATGAATGACGGAATGATGTCTTTCTTCAAAATCCTCCCTCTATTGATAAAACGTTGTTTGTTTGTAAAGTTAGAAAGAAATTTGTTTTTCTTGATGTTCACAGGTGAATTTTTAACAGACGGCTGCTTCATGTACAATCTGTGCTTCATATCTTTTATATTTCATACCCTTCAAAAACTATTGTCAGTTTTCTGGTGAATTAATGCACCACTTCAAGAACGTAGGAAGTACTTTGCTGGGAACGAGACCGTTGTATTTCATTGACATTCATGGTATCTAATAAGTTTGGCAATGTTGAATTATCAGTTTTTCTCATTTGCTGAGTACTATGCTCAAATAATGAAATTGGTAGAGAGGATAACTCGTAATTGAAAAACTCCCTTGCATTTTGAGCGACATTATCGAAGGAGATGCAAGCATCCTCTGTGTTAAAACACGGGAATCTACATGGTGAGTCTCACCAGCAATAACAATTTCTTTTTTCAATATTGCCACGATTACTGCTTGGTCTGATTTCAATGCGGTTTCATCTTTAAAAGTTTGCCGGTAAGTTTACCATGAATGTTTCTTCCAACGATGTCAGCATTTTCTACAGTAACTTTGTAATGTAACGTAACATAGTTTAAGCATATAAGGTGTAAGTAAATAGAGAGTTATGTAGGCATAATTTTTTCATCCTACTTCATCTTTGTAAACATTTTACTTCTATAAACCAATATCATATTTTTTTAGTATGAAATTTCCTGTAATTTGATACCACATATGATTTTTTATGATTTTTTTTGATATTTTTCAAGATGGCGGCCAGAAAAACGTATTTTGCGCGACAGTAGGGATGTATATTTTTAGTATATTGATTAGACAACAAGAATCATTTTTGTTCCAATTAGTTCCACCTCTAACACTATTTCTACTGGACTAATAGGCGGGGAGAGTTAGACCTCAAACATCCTCGAATCTGAAATCCTTTTAAACGTTGCAATTTTAGGCTTTAAAATAGGCAAAAAATTCGTAAACAACAACCCTCGAGTCTATAGATTTGAAGATATGGGACACGGTTTTTTATTGCAAAATACAAAGCGAAAACTTTTTTTTTTAGTTTTTCTTAAATATCTCGTGAAATAAGCCTCTAATCGGCTCGAGTTATACTTATCAAATTTGTTCCTCAGACAATTTCTCACAAGGATAGGATATTGCGAAAATTCGCAAAAATTGTTTACTATTACAAAATTAGCAATAAATTTGAAAAAAATGAAAAATGTTCGAATTACAATAACTAAAGTAATTGTTATCGAAACTGGATGAAATCCTGGAAACAGATAGGCCTTGGTATGTATAAAAAGTGTGCGTAACTCTGACCCTCCAAATCCAAAATGGCGGCCTGTTGCAAAATTTCAAAGTTGAAAATCCGAAGTGCTGTCGTTTCGCCAAAATGGAACGGATCGACGTGAATCCAATTGGAATCGATTCACATTGATAGTATCTTTGAATGTACTAAAAGGCAGATTTTTTTTATTAACAAAAAACAAAAAAAACATTTTATATGCTCGTATCTCCGCGAATTTCAAGTTTAGAGATTTGCAAATAAGTGCATTGAATTGCGCTTAACAAAACCACGAATATAAAAAAATATATTTTTTTTAGGAGCAATGGGAGCCGAAATTTGATAAGTATAACTAGAGTCGATTAGAGGCTTATTTCACGAGATATTTAAGAAAAACTTAAAAAAAAATGTTCGCTTCCTATTTTGCAATAAAAAACCATGTTCCGTATCTTCAAATCTATAGAGACTCGAGTGTTGTTTACGAATTTTTTACCTATTTTGAAGCCGAAAATTGTAACGTTTAAAAGGATTTCAGATTCAAAGTCTAATTCTCCCCGCCTATAAATATATTGGCCAAAATTGATGTTAGTACAGTGAAAAAGTTTCACATTACGGAAAGCACACTCCACACTGCAGGACAAAATATCAATTTCAAATGTGCTTTTAGAGGGTGGAATATTAAAACATAATATTTTTAGTCGCAAACTCCTCTATAAAATTCTTATTTTACTATAAGGAACGTAACCAGACTGCAACCAACAGCTACTCTCCGGACTATGTGCCCCGACGAGCGCTGAATTACAAGTTACAAGCCTGGCGCCGAAAGTAGGATCAGTCTTTCGGCTGATGTTTGTTGCAATCGAAGCATTAGCGTTTTGATGGTAATATGCAATTATTACACTTAACGCGCCAGGCTTTAACTTGTAATTCAGCGCTCGGCGGGGCACATAGCCTGGAGAATAGCTGTTGGTTGCAGTCTGGTTACGTTCCTTATAGTAAAATAAGTATTTTATAGAGGAGTTCGCGACTAAAAATATTATGTTTTAATATTCCGCCCTCTAAAAGCACTTTTGAACTATACTAAGCCCAGTCAGGCTATTTATTTTTCGATTCCAACAGACACTGGACAGCTAGATGACGCCTGCTGCCTATTTTACATGTCGCTATCCCAAAGATACCGAAATGTACTAAATAGTCAAGTGATCCTCGTGTCGGTCGTCACATGCCTACCTTGCACTGACGAGAGCCGACATCTCGAAACTGCAGTCTGCAAGTGGTGTGTGACGACTGACGCGAGAGCTCGTTTAAGTAGGATCAGTCTTTCGGCTGGTGTTTGTTGCAATCGAAGCATTAGCGTTTTGATGGTAATATGCAATTATTACACTTAAGACGCCAGGCTTGTATCTTGTAATTCAGCGCTCAGCGGGGCACATAGCCCGGAGAGTAGATTTTGGTTGCAGTCTGGTTCCGTTCCTTATAGTAATATAAGGATTTTATAGAGGAGTTTGCGACTAAAAATATTATGTCTTAAAATATCAATTTGTTTATTTACATAAGAATTAAAAATGCAATAAGAACTATATTAAATGAAAAACAAATCAATACATTATTATAATATCATCATTGCCTATACATAATGGCAAACAGATCCTATCAATGATTTATACATACTGCATTGCCTTCATTGTTTCACCCCCATATACACGCTCATGCACAAAAACCCTTTACATGTTGTCTTCTTGTCAATACATGTAAAAATTGAAGTAGGGGCAAGACGAAAACCTATAGTCCAGTGCCGAACCGGTTTTCGGATGCCAAAAATGAACAAAATTCTTAGCAGTATATGGATGATTGGAAAATGTAGGATTAATGGTATATAAACGGGGAAAAAGCTTATTTGAGACATAAAAATTTACATTTTCATCAAATTTCATTAAAATCGAATCATTTTTGTAGGAGATAAAAATAAAAAATTAGTTAATTGGATTTTGGCATTTTTTTCAATATTTTTGAGGTTATGTTGAAAAATGCTTAAAATAAAAGTTATAGATCTTTCAATTATCTACAACTCTTGCATTTAACTTTTTTCGATAGGAGGTCTAGTTTTACTGTAAATCGTAAAAAACCACGTTCCACCCCTAACAACACCCCTTTTTCCACCCCCACCCTACTTCTGGTTGTTTGTTGGGTCCAATCCATATATTGCTAAGAATTTTTTGAAGAAAAATTATTGGCATTGGACTACTAATCACCTTGCGCTACAACCAACGGCAGAATTTGTCAAAAATATCAAATAAAAAGTACCAGAATTTTTAAATAATTAAAACAATTTTTTGAGCAAATTTTCTTCAACTATAGCTAGCCTAACAAATTACTAACGTCCTACCAATCAACGAGCACCGTTTGTAGGGCTGTACACTAATGTATACTGTGCACACCGTGCCGAGTAAATACTTTTGAACAGGAAGTGAGACGCCCCGAGCTTGATATATCTCAAAATCTTAATGTTTGCTATTTGCTTGGAATTTTAAAACGATCCGTTAAATAGCGGATATTTGTAAATCTCAAATGCAAGTTAAGGATTTGTTTAAGGTCTCGGGGAATGTTTGTTTCTTGATAAAAGACTTGTTGATTTGGTTGTTCAACGTGGTGTTTGCTGAATGCAGATCGTTGACTGACGCGGCACTGATTTTAGTTTGTTTAGCGTTTTTCAGAATTGATTTGCAGAATGTGTTTTCTAAACATGTAGTGAAAAATGGGATATCGCGTTTATTTAAAAAACATATGCCAATATATCAAATTTTTTTTTATTCCAATATTTTGTTTCAGTATTCTACTATAGTACCATTTCGTGCTAACCCAAATATGAAATGGGAACAAAAATGAAATTATTTATAATCTAGCTTTTGGTACGGTCGCACAGTGGGCTCGATCTCAGAAAAGTTAGTCAAAAATAGAAAGAAGTTTTAAATTTAAACGTAAATTGGTATATAAGGGTTTTCGAGGTCGCTGATTACGAATTTTATATTATTATTTCAAAATTCAAAATGGCAGATCCAATATGGCCGACCACTTCATTAAAAATTGTTCGGAATTTCATATAAATTGGTATATAATAGTTTTCGAGGTCGCTGAGTACTAATTTTATATTATAATTTCAAAATTCACAATGGCAGGTCCAATATGGCTAACCACTTCATTAAAAATTCTTCGGAATTTCATATAAATTGGTATATAATGGTTTTCGAGATCGCTGAGTACAAATTTTATATTATAATTTCAAAATTCAAAATGGCGGATCCAATATGGCCGACCACTTCATTAAAAATTGTTCGGAATTTCATATAAATTGGTATATAAGGGTATTCAAGGTTGCTAATAACGATTATAATATTAAAATTGCGAAATAGAAAACAGTTTGTGTTCGATTGATTTTTATTTAAAAAATTGTCGGAGTAGCGGTTATTATGTAATAATACGTACAGTTAAGAAAATAAGTAAATAAGAAAAAATTGTAAAAATCAGTCGCTATCACTGTCGATGTCGGAATTATCATGGTCGAAATCAAAGTCAGTATCATGCTTATCAGAAATTTCTAGAAAATTTTCAGCCTCATCATCATCAGGGAAAAGTAAAAGCTCTAGGGCCTCCGATGACAAATTTTTACCTTTTTTAAGTTTCATTTTTCTCAAGCTCGAAATAAGTGGATCCGAAGATACCAGGAGCCAATGAAACACATCTTCCATTGTATTTGTGCGTGAATTTTTTCTGGAAAACCCTTCACGATATTTTTTGATATCCTTATCTGGCGTCCTGAGCATCTTCAAATAATTGACCGATTGGCAATACGGCTGATTCGATTATTTGAGCACTATGTATTAAAATTTTATGAACTGTCGTAGACATGTAATACCAAGGAAACTTGTCTACGCACATTTCCGCAGTATCTTGACAATATTTATGAAATTTTTCGACGTTCACGTTATAGCCACATGACATGACCTGCAAGATAACGTGAAATCGATGAATGAAATCTTCGTCCAATTCCAGGATTTGAGCAGACACTGATGAATTCTCAAAAAAACGACGAGCCGTATTGCCGTCGTTGGAGTTGCCGTATCCTACTTTTGGGCGATCAACAAGAAGCCCTAGCTGCATCTGAAACCCCTTCTGAATTGTTTTTTTCCGAATCGCGAAACTCTTTTTGTCTTCCGTTAATCGTGATTGCCATTTTTTACTCTCAGAGGCAGAGACGGGCAAAATTTTCTTCCAGATTCTATTATAAAACATCGTTAACTATATGCTCCATATCTCAACTTCTTGGTTCCCGCTGGATAGATAACTTTTTTGCTAATTTACGGTAAAAATTTTTACAAGAAAAACCATTATGTAGACACATCTTTGACATGATTTCTGACACACGCGAGTATAAATTAATAAAAAAGTTATATACGTAAATATTCTACATATCTTTCTCAACACCCTCCATCAAACAGAATTGAAAAAGGGCACTGGGGTAAAAAGTTACACGCACTTGAAGTAACAGTGATATTTCGGAGCCGCTGCATGTGGTTTACGCTGTGCCGAGAACGGTAACTTTGAACTAACCTAGCGTCTCAGGTATAAAAGATATTTCACTTCCCTTTTGGAATAACATGCACCAAAGCTCCCTCTACAAGACTCTATGGTATTAAACTCATCGGTGACTATCATTTTTTCGATTTTTGGCCACCTTTTTTCAGATCGAGCCCACTGTGGGTCGTGAGCAAAAAAAATAGGACAAGTCTTATAACGGTATTTTGCTAAAATCTAGTTGTGTACATCTAACTTTAATTTTTGTGACATTGTCAGTTAGTTGTCATGATTTATTTCAAGTGTGCAAAAAACTAATATGCCTCATATAAGCGATTTAGTTAAATCTGGAGTTACCTAAAGCAGAAGATGGATGGTCAATGAGACAAATTGCACTGCGTTATAATATTGACAAAAATTCGGTGTGTAACATTTTAAGAAAGTGGAGAATAAACGGTACGATTAGTAGAAATCCTGGATCAGGGCGACGAAGGATATCATCTCAACAAGAAGATTTGCAATTGGTAAATGCTTTAGTAGAAAATCCATAGTTATTCAGACTGCTGAAGAAACGAATTTTCCTGGATCGAGTAGTACTGGTCGCCGGCGAGTATCGGAGCTACGCTGTCATGCAGCAGCGCAGAAATACTTACTTAAAGCTGAATATAAAGAAGCTCGAGTAGAATTTGGAACAATGTAATCTTTACAGACAAAAAAACTTTCCAGTCAACACACAGCGGTCGTATTAGTGTTTAGCGCCCTCCGAATACTCGATTCGATGAAAAATATATATCTAACAATGATAAAAGTGGTAGGTTTTCCGTCTATATGTGGGCTTGGATATCGGCACGTGGTCCTGGTGTTTTGTGGCATATTGAGGAATGATTTAATAGTGAAACGTATATTAGGATATTAGACAATATTATGCTCCCTTCTGTGTCACAATTATTTCCTCATAATCAGTTCATATTTCAACAAGACAATTTTTCCGTTCATACTGCTCATACCGTAACTAACTGGTGTCAAGATAACAACATCAATGTTCTTAACTGGCCCAGTCATAGTCCAGATCTTAACCCTGTGGAAGAAGTATGAGGACTACAAGTATCCAAAAACGAAATGTGAGACCACGGAATGCCGAAGAATTACTGGAAATAGTAAATAATGCATGGAAAAATATTATTACTAATGATTATTGTATAAGGTTATTTAATTCTATGCCAAACAGACTTGTAGAAGTTATAAATAGAAATGGTGCAATAACGAAATATTAATAGTTAGTTTCTTGTTAAGTAGGATATCCTTTGTCCTTTGATCCAGGATTTCTACTAATCGTACCCTTTATTCTCCACTGTCTTAAAATGTTACACACCAAATTTTTGTTAATGTTATAACGCAGTGCAATTTGTCTCATTAACCATCCATCATTTACTATAGCAATAAGATACAAAAGTAGATGTGTTATAGTCCCTAAAGCTGAGAAAATGATTGGTCAACGATGCTTCAGTTATCTGAGCCCTATTATATATCCTGAAATTCCTAACCCCATTAAGCAAATAAACTCAATTGGACTGCTGAAAAGGAAATAAAAAAAAATGGTTAATAATAACACCCCGATTAAAAATACATCAATAAAATTCATTCTGAATACAAAAATATAATAATATACAGGGTGTTCTATATGAAAATCAAAAGTTAGGGTCAGTTCCGGCGAAACTGGAAGTGGTATCAAAAATTACTTAATTTGTCAAAAAATGCAGTTTTCTGAATTAGACTTCCTGTTTTCATTTCGACATGTTCAAAAATAAAAAAGTTATAGAGGTGAGGCACTGCTTTGTGGCACCCGATATCTCATGTCAAGTCCCGTATCTTAAAAAAGGTGCTCTCCCGATGCACGTGACAGTGACCAGAGACCACGACCGGAGACATGTATCACGCCACAAGCTACAGACCAACGACAGGAAGGGCTACTCTCCAGACACACGCGACAGCGACACACAGTTGTCAATGTGTTATGAAAATTGTACGAGTGATGAACGAAGACTTAACAAACAAACTAACACTGCACCGACGCGACTCGACAGGAAAAGGTGTTGCGTCACCGCTACCGAACCAGTCCAGAGTCCTACTCGAGCGACAGCGACCAGAGACTGGGACACTTGTCTCTCGCATCGGGAGAGCTCCCATTTAATTCCACTATACGGTGCCCTGCGAGACTTGTCGCTGTCTCCGGTCGCGGTCTCTGGTCGCTGTCAAGTGCATCGGGAGAGCACCTTAAATGGGTGCTCTCCCGATGCGAGAGATAAGTGTCTCGGTCTCTGGTCGCTGTCCCTCGAGTTGGTCACTGGACTGGTTCGGTAGCGGTGACGCGACACCTTCTCCTGTCGATTTTGTTTATTTAGTCTGCAATATTTTTTGAAATTGTCATCGTCTGCCATTAAATGCTGTCCTATTAGGAGCCGAAAATATGGATGTATGGAAAAGATGTATGGACCTCTTTTCTTTTTATAAAAATAATACAGTAGGAGATCGTCATCCTCCTCCTCTTCTAATATATTTCTAAAAAATGCGTCATCGTTCATCACTCGTACAAGTTCAATAACATACTGACAACTGTGTCGTTGTCCCTTGTATCGGGAGAGTAGCCCTCCCTGTCGTTGGTCTCTAGCTTGTCGCGTGATACATGTCTCTTTCTCCGGTCGCGGTCTCTGGTCGCTGTCGCGTGTATCGAAAGATAATTCATTTATGTCACATGTAGCGAGATTTTCTTGTAAGTTCTTACAACCATTTATAAATATATTGAATAGTAGAAGGGGCTTTTGTCACTAAGTGGTTCCTTAGAATGAGAATCAATCTCCGTCCAATGTATACAAAGAGAAATGATTTTCATATCCACTAGAATACATCATCAGTAAGTTACAATTAAAATGAGAAATATAATTCTACTTTATATTTTTTAATAGGTAAAATTAACTAGGCAGCTGAATAAAATTAAAATAGAATAATTACTGTCGAATCATGTATTTGATATATTGCTTAGATATTTTTAGTTTTATGTATTATTTATTAAGCGCTCTAAATTTAATAAATCCCTCACAATAAGTCAACTAAATGTCAGTCAGTTAACTGGAAAATATCATACGTTAAATGAAAAAGACTAAACAAATAATTTATTCGGGCAATAATATAATTAAATTTAAAAAGCCATTGGATTAAATAAAAAGAGCAAATGGATTTAAAATAAACTGTCATCCACTGTAAAATCGGAATTATAACAAAAATAAAATGGATAAACAAACAAGCTCGGGGCATCTGTTAAAGCAATTATTTTGTACAGATAAATATTTTACTAACAGACAATAATAATAATTAACATTTAACATCATATTGTTTCAAGTGATTTTAATTAAAAGAATTTCATTGCCCTTTATTAGTTTAATTTTTCCATAAAGGTACATACGGAATAAAATATAGTTTTGAATATAAATAAAATTACTTCGGTACATATTACAAGCTGGAAAATACATGTTTATTTTTACTGCATGCAGGATGAGCTCCTCAAAGAAATAATAAAACCAAATAAATAATAAAGAGGCCTATAATGAACTGGTTCTTGTCCGATTTAAAATAATGTTAATCTACCAGACGCCTGGTCTAACAAGCGATTTAAAAAAAATGTATGTGAATAAAAAAGTTTACTATTTTAAAAACTACCTTATTATGTCCCAATTTAAATTGGTAAACACAATGGACCTGGGAATACCATGTCGTACATAATATGATGATATTAAAACGAAAAGGTAAAAAAATATAATTTTTAATTTAATGTTGAAATTAATCAAAACAAATATTATCTTATATAAAAACATTACTCATATCGGTTTAAAAAATGCAGGAGTTGTTTACAAAAATTAAGTCGCCTTCATTTTCAATGCAAATTCTGCACCTTCTCAAAAATTGCTTCTCAGAGATCTAAAAGCGCGTTCATTTTGACGAATTGTGTCGTCGGGTTCTTCTATTTTTTGACGAAATTCTATTTCAGTTCGACATTCGTCTGTATATACCACCTCCTTGTAGTATTCCCATACAAATAAGTCTATTAGATTTAAATCCGTCGAACACGGCGGCCACTGTATGGGTCCACCGCGGCCAATCCATCGCTTGGGATATTTTTGACTTAAATGCCGTCGTACCTCTAAATTCAATGCCACCAGCAGCAGTGAAATATTATTTTCCAAAAAATATTTATACGATTCTCCATTCAATCTTCATGGTAGATCAAATGGTCCAATTAACTGTCGGTATATAATTCCCGTCCATATGTTCACCCCGAAATGGTGTTGGAAATTCGAAGCTCTTGCTGCATGTGGATTCTCTTATTGATCATATCTGGTAATTATGCATGTTGAAAATACCTTTTTTTTTTTTCAAATTAGACTCGCCCGTCCATAAAATATTATCAAAAAAGTTTGGGGTCGACCCTTGATCGCTTGATCGTTTCTTAATAAAACTGAACTCTTTTTGGCATAATCAGTTAGATAGTTAGAAGAAAATTTTGGACTCGCTGAGTATGGTAAGAATACACCTTATTTTACCAGGTATGGGGCCTTCTGTGTAAGCGTTATGAGTGTTGATAAATACACGGTGATCTGGATAGATTTCATGTTGTTGTCCTCCTCGTCTCTGGAGATGATCTTTGAATCAAAAATCCGATACAAATGCCAAAGTAGCGTCCTCGCTTCACACATCTTCCAGCGGTTTGTATATCAGTGTATGCGCGGAAGCTATTATACAACTTTAGGCGAGGGTTGTATAGGGGATATACCATCCTTTGGAGGGGATGTAAAGCCGTCGGTCCCTTGTCTATTAAATGCTAGGCAAGTAAAAGATCCCTACTCTTCTTAAGGGAAGAGGTTCGGCAAAATTCCTGGTTGGGGGTAGCTCGTCTACGGCCGTCGGTGTTAGGCCTCAGTAGCGGAAATAGGCCGACGTTAAATAAATGTATAAAAAAAAAATAAGAATTTAGAACATGGACGTGTCAAATGCGTTGTCATTTATGCCTCTGCACCCACCTTGATTTGTTAATAAACGAGTAATTTATTTCAACGTACACAAAAATAATATTTTTTGTTTTAATTATCATTTTTAGGCTGGTGCCGTTACATTTTGAGATGAAAAAATTAATAGCAGGCAACGGCCGGCTGGAATATATAGTTGAGGTCATAAAAAATGAAAAAAAAAACTTTGGAACTTGAGATGAAGGGAAGTAGTGAAATGGGGTGCTATTTAAGGGATGAAAACCGTTTTTCGTGATTTGTGGCGAAACGTGACCTCCTAGAGAAAAGTGTTTTTCTGTTTTTATTTTTTTTCCCGCGTGAAAATTATTTAATTTAAATGAAACTTTGTGAAAGTACGTAATTGTTTGCATATAATAAGCATGAATTTTTTCAATTATGGGAAATAAATATTTTTCGATATTTTACCATTTTTCCGAAAAAATACCCCTAGCTTCGGCGAACAACTTTATTGATTTTTTTTTGGATTTTGATGTTCTACTAGTGCTCATTTTTTTCGTCGAGATGTCTACTTTCAAATGGTATGTCGATGTTAGTGATTTATTGTCATTTAGCAGCTTAAAATTAAGAAAAACCGAAAAAAAAAATTTCGAATCTCGAATTTGTCGATTTTTTTCATTATTTTCAATTTTTTAGCATATTTATGTTAATAATTCATATTTTAATGAAAAAACTTATTTTGGTATAAAATAAATAAAGTGGAATGAATTTCATCACGGAAAGGTAGGGAAAACTTCATGAAACTTAACATTTACATGGAAATCAATAGTACTTTATTAATTTTCATAAACTACAGTTAAGTTTCGAAAATTTTATATGCATATTAAATTATTCTAAATACATATGATAAAATACAACATACAATTTATTTATATTGGCTACGAATTCTTTACTTTATTTACAAATATTTACTTTATTAATATTGGTTGTGTATAGCTTATAAAAAGAAAAATGAATAAAATGATTGTTAAAATCTAATCAATTTGAGGCCTTTTTTGTTGTGGTTCGTTTTCTTTATCGATCAAACTCTCAAATTCTATATTATCTTCAAAATCATTGGCATTTGCAGGCTCTTCAATTTCGATGTCATTATCTTTGCTGGCTCTTCATCAATATCTTCAGAATCACTTAAATCTACAAATACTTCTCTGCCTCTATTTGAACAGTTCTCAGTGCATGTATTGCATAGATTGGTATATTTTAAGCCGTGTTTTCGGCAGCCACACCTTTGATTATTGCATCCACTTTCACAAGTACAGCTAACGCTTTCTAACAACTTTCCGGGAATCAAGTCGAAACTGTCAGAGATGTATTTCGGCACGAGTCTTAATACATTTTCGTTCCAGCCCCAGTCCTTTGCTTTTTTGTTGTCCTGATCGTTGTCAAAATTACCTACCAAAATTGGTAATAGACTTGTAGGAGTGTTGTGCAGCTGCTTCTTCAGTTGGGGGGAGTTTTTCCAATTTAAAAGTGGATTTGTTTGTAGTTTGCTGATACAGCTCAAATCGTAATTGATTTAATGAGTTATATATTTTCTTACTTTTGTAAATACTAGCTGTAAATTGAGATCCATTTTTTGCTATGGTTGTGTGGTCTGCATCTTTTTGATAATAAACACTGGCTAGGTTTAATAAATTTTTATTGTCCAATAAAGATCTTACTATTGTTTTTTTCCCTTTTCCAGCAAAACTTGAAGTTGTATCACACCCAGAGAAAGCATGAAGAAATGCTATTACACTTGTGTATGGGATGTATAAAATGAATCTTTGACGTTGCTTGAGCCTGGTTTGTGAAAATAAATATCCGGCCCATTCGAATTAATTGGTGTAAAAGAACTAGTAAATCGATGTCTTGACCCACGATTATTACAGTTTTATCATCTTGTTTAGCTAATTGGATCGCAGTATTAACAATCATTGCGTCGGCGTCTTCAGGAGCTCGCTTACACAAAAAGCACTCAGACTGTAATTTATTTGATATTGTGATAATTAAATTGTTTTTATTATTTTGATCTGATAAAAATTTTTCTTGTGAAAAGGATATTCGTTTAAGTTTAATCGAAAACTCAATCACCACGTGCGTTTACAAAGGACGCATCACAAACTGAAAAAATACTTTTACACAGCTAGACGAATAGAGATTTACTACTACAACAGAACGAGCTCTGCTGCTCTTGTGCAGGCTCACTTTGTCCTACCCCTCTCTACCCCCAACCTTCAGTCGTTTTGGGCGGGCATTCCAAATACCTGTATGCTGAGAAATTTCAAATTTTGTAATTTTTTTTTTTTGTTTGAATACGTAACGGTATTTTTTTGTTTGTATTCAATTTTAGCGTGGTTTCCAATAACTAAATTCATTCAACTTTAGTTATTTTATACCATAGTAAGTTTGGCCATTAAAATATTATGATTATTAACATAAATATGCTAAAAAATTAAAAATAATGAAAAACAAATTCGAGATTCGAAAATTTTTTTTTCGGTTTTTCTTAATTTTAAGCTGCCAAATGACAATAGATCACTAACATCGACATACCATTTGAAAGTAGACATCTCGATGAAAGAAACGAGCATTATTAGAACATAAGAATCCAAAAAAAAAAAGTTGTTCGCCGAAGATAGGGGTGTTTTTTCGGAAAAATGGTAAAATCTCGAAAAATATTTATTTCCCATAATTAAAAAAATTCATGCTTATTGTATGCAAATAATTACGTACTTTCACAAAGTTTCATTTAAATTAAATAATTTTCACGTGAGAAAAAAAATAAAAACAGGAAAATCGGTTTTTCGTCATTATCTCGCAAACATTGAGGTTATGTCGAAAAATTTATACAATAAAAGTTTTAGATTTTTTTATTATCTACAACTTCTGTATGAAACACTTTTCTCTAGGAGGTCACGTTTCGCCACAAATCACGAAAAACGGTTTTCAGCCCTTAAATAGCACCCCATTTCACTACTCCCCTTCATCTCAAGTTCCAAAGTTTTTTTTTCATTGTTGACCTCAATTATATATTCCAGCCGGCCGTTGCCTGCTATTAATTTTTTTCTTTTCAGCATTAAAAATCCGTAACGGCCCCAGCCTATTTATTGTGTTCAATTTTTTGATAAAAATTTAGCCATTAATAAAAACAGCCCAATTTCCCGGATCGTTATCATAGTAAAAATGCAACAATATTAATGAGAGTAAATATTGTATCGTTTAAAACAATTTCATCTATTTTACGATAAATGTCAAACAAAGCCTTTGTTAATGGGATCGGTACTCAAAAAGTAGATCACATGAAAAAAGCTGCGAGACTCGAGCCGGCTGTTACTGTACTATAGCAACTACTCCTATTTTTGTTTAAAATATAAAATAACATTTTCAGGAATGTAAATTGCGAGATGTAATTGAAATTCGATGTACGCAAACAATGTATCTATAACATTTGCAATTTTAGCATACAAAATGCATCAACCGTTGAATAATATTGAATTACTTAGGTAGATACTGCTGAAAATTCCAACGTAATGGTTTCAGTTAATTGCTATAACGCCAGGTATTTTGGTAAGTGTGCGCTCTTAATTTTTTTCCGGTATATAGCGATAACATAGCGATAACAAGTCCAATGATTGACTAAACCGGAAAAAATCTGGAGATTTTAAAATTCATGATTTCTCTTTGGTTGACGGATGTTTAGTCTAATTTACTATTTGTCTGTATTTCACATGGAGTTTTTTACGTTATCCGGTCGTATAATTTTCCAAACGACTTATTTGGCTGCAAGTTTCGATGATGGGAAATATTTAATGTTTATATCGCAAAAAAGTTGACTGGTGTCAAAACTTTAATTTAATTGGCTTAATTTAATAATTACGGAGAAAATGAGTTGAAAATACGGTAAATTTGATAAAGCCGGGCGGTAGGGAAAGATAGTTCTTTCAACCTCGTTTAACATATCGTAGTTTAAAACACATTGAGTTCTCAATTTTTCAGTCTTCAACATCTAGTACGACTGCCACAAATTGGCCGGTACCTTATTTATCCCAGTGACTCTCAAACAGTTGATTATTAGTAAAAAAAATATAAGTGGAGATGACTTTTAGTGCGGTAAGTAATAATGATTTCATTACGGTGGTTGGTTTCAGTGGTAACAAATACAAGAAAGCTGGTTGATTTTCGCTTATTCTAAAAAAAATTTGTATTAATTTTTTATTTTCTATAAATACAAGTGGTAACGTTTTCACCACCCATCAAGAAGTCTTTACTTCTGACGATAATGACCAGGATCTCAAGTCTACGTCTCTTCTGTGGCATATAGGAACTAGATACTATATGGTGCTATACCCGCTTTGTCTGTCTACTAAGAATTCCATTTAATATCAATTATAATTTAGTTTAAGGGCTTGCCACAGGGGAATCTCCCCTTAAAGTGATACTATAAGGGGCAAGTTATAAGTTCAAAGAGGGCACAGAGTGTAGCATAGCCATGCCACGGTTAGCCCGGAATTGTGGTGTAATGCTTGACAAAAAAAAAAAACTAGCTCAGTATCTCGGGGCGTAACTTACGGGATGAATTTTCAGTTGCTCTCGTTTACTAATAACGTACTAAGAGTGTACCATAAACGTACCAACAACGTACCATAAGCATACCATAAAAGCGTACCCTGAATGTGCCGGAAGAACCATGGAGAACATGCTTACCGTTTGTCGACTAAAATCCTACTTAATAGTGATAGTTTTATCTCAAAACTAGTTCCACAAAATAAAACAATATCCAAAATAAGGGAAAATTGCAGCTGATTGCCTAAATTTACAAATTTAGGATAGCTACAGATAAACTTGTCAATCGTCAACAAAGCGGCCGCGTGTTCTACGAGACATTCAATGAATCATGGCCGAGACAGAAGTGTCCTCTATGTTGAAGCGATGCATATGTGATTTTATATACTTTTTAGAGTACAGTGGGTTGCCTATGGTCGAGTGGTATCATTTCCTCCCAGAACGTAGCCAGCTCATCGTAGGCTCGTAACAGGCTTTAAAACTCCCCCGGGGAGCGATTTGCTGTAATATATATTTTTAAATGGTTCAAGGTATCACTGGTACAGTACTTTAAAATGCTTCGTATAAATTTCCCTGTTTGAGTTCTCAAAGTATACAGGGTGAAGGATAGGTTCTGAATAACTCTGTATATACAAGGTTTCGTACTTGCAAGTTATAACTTTTTCGTTATCTTTTCAAAACTTTACTCAAATATAGGATTTTAGTATCTGCTTATGGCCAAAAATCGTTCCCCTCAAAGCCAGCTGCGATGCCAAAATAAATTGAAAACATATAAACAGGCATTTTTTTCCGGAAAATTTTTCTAATGAAAGTTGTTCAGGATTATACAAAAATCAAAGTTTTATTAAAATTAAAAATATGGCAATTTTTTTTAGATAAATATGTTGGAAAGTATTATTTTCACGGATTTTTGTATTTAGAAGTGTACTTTGACAATTTTGTTTAAATTATCGTATTTGTTGCGATTGAAAAAAAAGAAATACTCTGCAGCTAAAAACTCATTAAAATATTTTCGGACTTGGACACTTGTTGGAAAAAAAATCGAAATTGTAATGGAACATTAAACTTGCTGCTTTTGGATCATTCTGAACAATTTTCTTTAGTAAAATTTTCGGATAAAAATATACCTACCTATGTTTTTTTACTTTTCTGATTTACTTTAGTCTCGTAAGTGGCTTTGTATTTGTATACGGGCATATGTTGTTTGGGCATAAGTAAATCATGATGTGTTCTATTGTTCTACATTTGGGTATTTGGTTCAATTCGGAAAAAATTAAAAAAGATGGAAGGGTGCGACACATTCTCCAATATATGATGTAAAGAAACAATAATTATATGACTGATGGTCGAGAGGTAAGCGCACTTGCCTCTCACCCAAAAGTCCCGGGTTCGATTCCCGGTCGTGGCAGTGGAAAATACTGTGAGAGGGATTTTTTCACTATACACGGATATTAGGTGTGTCCCCCTTGTCTCTAAATGTGTAGCCCCCTCCCACTCAAGGCTCTTCTAGAGCCTTCCGGGATAAAGTAGGTCGTCCTTACCTGTGCTGTTATTTATTATTTATTTAATAAACTTCTGCCAAGCTATATTTACGGTCTTCATTTAAAATGTGTGTTATTTTATCTGTATGAACAGTAACAAACATTTTATATGAATTAATAAATTAAAAATGTTCTTGTAAAATTCATTGCGTTCAGTATTCTGATATTAATAACTACTAGCAAAATTGTAAAAAAGCACCAAATAAAGGATAAGATAAACATGTATTTTTAAGTAAACTTACAAAACTACACATCATTGTGTATTAATTATTTGTTATTTCGTACGTACTTTTTTTATAAACCACGTGTCAATGAAACTATCTAAAACTAATTTAAATATTTTTTCCAATTAACAAAATGCTAATATTAATCTACAGAAAAGCAAGGCTCTAACCGATGTAAAGGATATATATATTTAGTTTTTGGCCATCGTAACTAATAAATGTTTTTATTGTACCCTTCTGCACATCTAAAGTTATTTTTACCGTACCTGCGATAATAAACAATTGCTTATTTTTTCTTTTATTTGCTTTAAAATCACCAAAATTCAAGCCTTACCTTGGGCTATTTTAAAAAATTGCATTATTAAATCGAATTATTTTAAATCATTTTCCTCACTTTTCTGTGGATAAACATGACAATGTCTACAGTTATCTATTAATTGCAACGACAAAAGAGTCAACTCAAACCCAAAAATATTTTTCTTAAACATAAAATAATAAGACACGTGATTTTATAACCTAGCTATAGATTACAGATTTTTTTTTCAACAAATATTAACATAAAACTAAAGGAATTTTTCTTAGGTACGTTTTCCTATTCTGCGGAGTTGCTCCAAGGAGCTGGCAGTTCCAGGTGGCCTATGGATGGGCGCCACGTGTCTCCTCATGTTGGACACCCTTTGGGCCGGCGAAGGTCTCTGATTCGACCCGCCACTATACATATGCTGGAAAGATAAAAGACGAGTTGTAATCATAGTACAAATCTTATGAGAAAGTAGTTCCTAGTCTTTTTTCTACCATTTTATACTGTTGACTTTAAATAAATTGTTTTATTTGTTCATATTGTTTTATTTCTAAGAGTCATAGTAGTAGCTTCATAAAGACAAGGCAGACCTTTATGAAATAGACCAAAAGATACTAAAGTTAAAAGAACTAATAATAATATAATAACTTTATTAGACGCAATAAGATAGATATATAAATGAGTATTACACTCAAATAATTTAAACTATGTACTTATAATAAAGTCAAGAGTATCCACATGGAAAACCCGCGAGTAGATGTCTAGTGAGTGAGCCTTAGTTTAAATGATATTTTAATAATGTAGTAGAATAAAAAGAGAACAAAATAAGGCGATAGAGAAAATTTTACATGAAGCCACGCGACATAGAAAAATAAATTTGTTTTGGGGAGTTTTCTACTTCGAATAGGTGGGGAACCCTTTTATCACGGAAAAGGTGGTAAATTGGTCATTTTTAAGGGTGGTTTTTTAATTTAAATTTCTTTTGGGCCCTTTAAAATGCTAGTTAAGTAAGTAGAACGGTACCCTTTTATTTTAAATGTTCAAGGAACGTTCAGTTCAAATTTCGGGAGAATCGGTTCACCGTCTCCCACGATATGTATATAAATATGCTGAAAAAACGTAAAAAATTGAATTACGTCCAACTTGGCCAAAATTAAACCGAATTTGATGAAACTTTAGACGAAACCAAGAAATAGCGTGCCAAATTTTAGCAAAAATTATCCCAACAATTTGGCCACAATTCCATTTTTAGTCCAAATTTCACAAAATTTTCAAAACTTTCCCCAATTTGTCCAAATGGTCGAACGGATTTTTTTTTACCAAAATGAAGGTATTTTTATGTACTTTCACGTAAAAATATATATGTTTTAATTTAACCGACTTCTATCATTTTCGGTATATACCGCGTGGAGCGATTTCCCGTCATTTCCAGTATTATACGTATGCGCGCACAAGTATGCGTGTAATTAATCATTATAGAAATTTCAATATTAATAATAAATAGTGATTATGGGCAGGTTTTAAATATTTAAATAAAGAAAACTCTCGAAGGTATATATATATATATATATATATATATATATATATATATATATATATATATATATATATATATATATATATATATATATATATATTTATTTTAAATTCATTTGATTTTCATTAAACTTTTTGCATATATTTATTATTATTTTATTTTATTTTATGTTTTCTTTTTCTAGTAGTTATACTAGATGTGCTACTACAAGAAGTGTCTACTTCCGAATCGGTAACTGGAGATTGGAATATTTCTTCACCCTCGTCATCGCTAAAATCGTATACATCTGAGGTATTCTCTGAAGTACAAACATCTTCATAATTATCATACATTGCTGCATGTGACACCAATAATTCTGCATGAGCAACACTTAGTTTTGCAACTGACCTTACAATCACAAGCAGTTATATTGAGTAATTCATTAGGAAGAGGAGCTTTATCAGTCCTCATCGGCATCAGTTCATTATCTGCTGATTGCTGCCATCCAAAATCCTGTCAATTTTGGTACTTCGGAGAATATCTCAGATGTATACAACTTTAGCGATGACGAGGGTGAAGAAATACTCCAGTTACGAATTCGGAAGTAGACACTTCTTGCAGTAGCACATCTAGTACAACTACTAGAAAAAGAAAACATGAATAAAATAAAATAATAATCAATTAAAAAGTTTAATAAAAAGCTCTTCAGGTTCTCACTGAAACTGCCTACTGCTGCTTCTCGTTGCTCGAACTGAACTTCAGTTCAGTTCGAGCAACGAGAAGATGAGATTCTGCCGAAACGTCGTTTAGACAACCG
Organism: Leptura quadrifasciata; assembly: GCA_963675555.1. NCBI lineage: Eukaryota > Metazoa > Arthropoda > Insecta > Coleoptera > Cerambycidae > Leptura > Leptura quadrifasciata. Next base: position 16,048,662 of record OY776677.1, on the reverse strand, counting down.
CGACTCCTGGAGGAGTCGATCATCGACGCGGGAGAGCACCCGAAAGTACAACAACACTTCATTTAACACCCGCGAAAACCTAAAAAACAACATATATATATCTTACCTTCGAGAGCTTTTTTTTTATCTAATTTAAAACCTCCTCACAATCACTTTTTATTATTGATATTGTAATTTTTATTAATGAATAATTACACGTATACTTGTGCGCGCATACATATAATACCGAAAATGACTGGAAGTCGCAGCGCGTGCATATATACCGGGTCTAAGTGGATCATGGTAGACCCCTGTTTTTTCTTATTTTTAAGAATATCGGAATGAAACTCGGTAGATGTATTATATGACCAAGAAGATACTTTATGACACAACCGTCATTTTTTTCCCACTTACCCCAACTTTTGATCTTTAAATGGAACACCCTGTATATTATTAAATTTTTGGAATCCTTGAAAAATTCTACTCAGAATTTATTAATTTAAATAAGTGGCATTTCGTCTCCATGAAAAAAATTGGACTTAAAATTAAAAAAAGAAAAAATAGCTTTTGGGAACATCCATCGATTCCTTAGAACATCCGCTATTTTATGGTGGTATTCTACCATTATGGTTCCATTTAAAAAAAATTAAGTTTTGGTAAAAAAAACTGTTCAGGCCAAATTTGATGGCCCACAAAATACACATTCTCATTCTTATGCTCGATTTGATTTTTCTGACATCACACCGATCCATTACAGCAATTTTTTCTGGTCATGGCACTCTAAATGTAGCAACAAATTTCGAGTCAAATTTTTTTCATGGAGTCGAAATGTCACTTATGGGGCATCACCATACTCAGAATTTTTCAAGGATTCCAAAAATATAATAATATACAGGGTGTTCCTTTTAAAAATCAAAAGTTGGGGTCATTTCCGGTGATACCGGAAGTAGAAAAAAAATACAGTTATGCCACAAAGTGTGTTCTTGGTCATATAATACATCTACCAAGTTTCACTCTGATATTCTTGAAAATAAGGGAAAAAAGTGGGGTCTATCATGATCCGTTGACACCTGGTATACCAAAAATGACAAAAAATCGGCTAAATCAAAACAAAAAACGATTTTCGTTCGACCGTTTGGACAAATTGGGGAAAATTTTGAACATTTTGTGGAATTTGGACTAAAAATGGAATTGCGGCCAAACTGTTGGATATTTTTGCTAAAATTCGACAGGCTATTTCTTGGTTATATAGGTTACTTTGGTCTAAAATTTCATCAAATTCAGTTAGCCGTAATTCAATTTTTTATGTTTTTTCAGTATATTTATATCCATATCGTGGGAGGCGCTGAACCGATTTTCCCGAAATTTGAACTGAAGGTTCTTTGAACATCTTCAATAAAAAGGTACCATTCTCGTTCCTTAGTAGCATTTTAAAGGGTTCAAATTAAATTAAAAGTGAAAAACCACCCTTAAAAATGACGCGAAAAAAAAGGGTCCGCACCTACTCTAAGTAGAAAACTCAGGGTATTCTTAGTTTCACAAAAACTAACTTATTTTTCTATGTCGCATTGCTCGATGTCAAATTTTTTGTACAAATCTATATTTTTTCCACTAATACATAATATAATTTACTGAATATAAAAGAAACAATATACTAATAAAACAATAAAATATAAATGAAGGAGAAGAAAAAATAAAACTATATAGCACTATGTCGAGATCAAGAAAAAGTAAATATTTATATAATATTAAGAGTTTCACAAGAAGACTGAGAAAACACCATTCTGGATGTCAAAGTTGATATGCTGCACAGAGAGAGGCAAATAACACTAAGTAAGTCAGTCAGGTTGGTCAATTAGGTAAGTACGTAAATGTAAGTAGTATAAAGTCAGCTAAAATGTTTTATACGCATAGTTATTTTTACGATCCACAATCAAATATTTCGATTTGTTTCTTATCAAGTATCCAACATTTAATTCATTTTTTATACAATTTCAACGACTTTGTTGTCTTTATATCGGTTGTATATTAATTACACTTCCTAAGAACCTGTGACTTCTTTAACCAACTGTTTTGTCAATGTTTGGAATCCTCACCGCCTCAATTTTATACTTCGTTTATGAGGATGGTCAATTGATTCCAAACTTCTCTTGTTTTTATAAGAACGTAATAGCAAAGATTTACAAAACAGTTGTCTTAGATCAAAAACTTTACACTCTTCATACAGTTCAGAAGAATACATCAGAGGTTTTTGATAAATAACTTTAAGTATCAATTTTTGCACCGTTTCTAAATTTTTTGTGTAAAAATTTGTAGCATTACCCCTTGCTATGCCATAATTTAGATGTGACTAAACCAATGCATAGTAAAGCATTTTTAGTTTACTTTCATCTAGAATTAATTTAAGGAATTTAAATTTTGGGACCAACCAGCGAATTTTTTTTTACTAATACGTCCCATCTCATATGACAGTCTCATATCTGAGGACCTCCTACAACTTGCATGGCCATATTTCTTGTGTAAATAAATAACCCCATACGGGGACCGGATCCCAAGGGCGGCGTCTTCGTATGAGACCCATTATGTTTAGGTCTGAGAACCACTTTCACGAACCAACAAAACACTAGATTCGAATACGCGCGTTGGGAGGTGATTAAAACTGATTTTCAGTCGTAATCATATTTGATATCAAAAGCTTGGTATTTTCTGAAAGTTGTTCACAGACGCAAACATATTGCTTTGTGTCTTATACGGAAACGGCCACATCCTTGGGATCCGGATCTTGTGTGGCGCTGTCTCCTTACTAGTCCCTGTGAAACTGCAGAAAAGGGCGAAAAACTTAAAAGTACTAGGGTGAGGAATAGGATGGTGACAATGGCTTACGTCCCAATTTAGCTCAAACCATCCACTTATGCAATAAACCACCCCCTTTTCGGGTCTGGGCGTGCGAGGGCTTGTCGGATGGGGATTTTCGGGGGTAGAAGAGAAAATCGATGATGCCAAAAGGGATTCAAAGGAGATGTGGAAAACATTGAAGGAAATACTTAAAGGGAAGAAGTCAGGAGAAAAGTCGGAAGTTAATTTTGGTGACAATACAGTAACAGACCCGAACCTAGTTTAGGGCCTGTGGGTGAGAAAATATTGCCACCATCGCGTTTCTCGCCCTCGAAAACGGGGGTTCTGTTCGATTTGAAGCTTTTTGAAGGTATTTCGATTTTCGAGGGTGTGGTTTCAACCCTTGATGTCGGGCGGGGTGGCTTGTGGTCAATAGTTGCTCAATTTATTATAAATTGAGCATAAAAATCCTGATCTGACAAGCTTTCGCACGCCCAGACCCGAAAAACCAGAAAAGGGGGTGGTTTTTGGCATAAAGGGGTGATTTGCACTAAATTGGGGTGTAAACCGAGGACGGTAGCTAAATGTGCCAAAGCGTCTGGCTAGCAAACTGAGTATGCCTAGCAAAGTGGGTTCGAGAGGGTTTCGCAAGGCGAAACAATTTTTGATTATAACAAATTGCCCCAAGAGTGGTTCGGACTCCACAATAAACTGTAGGGCCTCGTCTCTCTTTACCTAGCACAAGATTCTTGAGACCCTTCCAGGGGGTTACTTCGGTAACTTGAGAGACGGTTAAAAAAACATTTCAAGCCATTATTGTCACTATCGTGTTTCTCACCCTCAAAAACGGATATGTCTTTTGCTGCGTTTCCAGTACTTTAACGGTCTTTGTATTTCCACAGGGGACTATATAGTAACTATCTGATCGTTGCAAGCAGGGATACTTACAGATTATTTTGCTAATTTGTAATTAAAATCGTTACCTAATAAGAATATATTCCCGATCCAGTTCATTTTACAAAACTATGAATTTATTTTGGTATTTTGAATAAGAGAGATTTTTGTTTTCCATTCATTTGTGTACCATTGGCCTATTTCCGCGTTAAGGCCAATCAGCGACGTCAGGGGACGAAGTACCTCTGTCGAATTTCTTGCCTAATATCGAATAGACAAGGAACCGGCTTTACATTTTCTTCGAATGATGATATAATCAACTATACCGTCTCGCTTAAGATCGCAAAGTTTCTGCGTTTCATTAAAAAGTCGCTCTTTTGTTTGACTTTTCGGAAAGAAGTACGGGTGTTGTCAAGACAAAGCTGAGCAGGTCACTATTCCTTCAGGTAAGTAAATAAGGTTAAATTGCACAGTGATCATTGCTTGATAACGATACGTGGGCCCATCGTCATATTTTTTCTTATAATCAATATTTGTATGGAAAATTCATTTGTGATTGCTTTCTACATAACCACAGTTAATGAGGAGAAATAATGTTTTATCGATTATATCATCGTTCAAAGCTATTTACTTGCAAAATTTTTGTTTCGTTTTGCTTAGCAAAATATTTCAGTAAATAATTCGATAATATCTCGCGACCGCACGCGGCGCCGTGCCGAGGGATTTTATCCTCGATTATTATGTTCGAAAACATTTGCTTTTAAACAGTTCTGCAAATAATTCGTTTGGGGAAATATATACTACGAGAGCGATTATTTTAAGATTATTACCTGGGTTAAAATTAATGTAAACATCCTCCAGCTTATTGAAATTTTTGTATAATTCTTGAACGTTCTATATCAATCATTTTTAAACATTTTTGAAAATAGGTGCATTTTTTAATTATATTTGCTATAATTTAAGCTACATGCATAGTTCACAGATGAGTATTTCGCCAATCACGCTGCTATTATCAGGAGATGGTTAGAAGCATAAAAATTATACCTAAAAAGTTAGTTTGCTGCCAAAAAAGAACATTTAACAATTATATAAGAATTTCATTTTCCCGCGAATAATATTTACATTTGAATTTCATTTTATTAATAAATTTGATGAAGGTTAAGAAAACAATAACTTCACAATTGTACCTCTTTGGCAAAAAAAAAACTTTTTATCAGTACCTATTTTTTATTACATTTAGTTAGGTGAATGGATTCAAACTAACTTTATCTGTAACTCACAAACTATTCACTTTAAAACACCATTTTTATAGATTTCTATAATAAGCTTTCCGAGCGAAAACTAATGATCTTAAAGCACTTTTTTAGTAAACGTACTAGGCGATTTCGGACAAAAATAAAAACGTTGAAATAACTTTTGAACCACCAAAAATTGGATAATCAGATATCTGGTTATTTTGGTTGGAAATGACGTCACATATTATCCCCTCCTCGCCGTTTTATCCATGACTTTTGATACACCCCGTATATTTGTGTTAACTTCTCCTTAAAGTATGTAAAACTATTTGGCCCGTCAATAAAACTAGGTATCATACATCGCAAACGTGCATGTATCTACGACTTTTTTAATATATTGTTGGGTTTCCTGAGAGTAGTTTATACCCAAGTTTGCAACCCTGAAAACACTGAGCTACTCCCGTGATGTTCAAGAAATTGCAAAATTCTGGCACTTGTTTTTTCGAAAAAACTACCTTAAGGAAGCGTTTTTCGGGTATCTTCATTCAATACTTCTATAAAGCAAACTAAATTTGCTACAATTTGAGCTAAACCCAAGCTCTAGGTCCATTGGTTGCGGAGATACAGCCAGTCGAAGATGGGCAATTTTTTTCCAAAAAGTGAAAATTTATCGGAAGGGTCATTATTTAAAACACGTACCGGCTAAAGTAATGGTCCTAGAGAAAAGTCATGACAGAGAAATTTATAGAAAATTGAATTAGCTTCAATTTTATTCCAAAATGGTACCTGGTATTACTGTCCTCTTCAAAAATAAATCGCCGAATCTACAAAATAATACAATTATTGGAAAAAAGCCTCTGCGCCCGTGACGTTTACTATTCGTCAGAGGTTATGTTTTGCAAATAATATAAATCGGAATAAACACAGAAATAAAACATTGTATTGAATAGTGTTGGTATGTATTTCTTTAAAAAAATGTGCAAGAATGTGAATTTAACATTTTAGATGTGACATATGGCTTCAAGTAAACATACGCTAAACAAATAAACGTAGATATAAAACTATAAAATACTCTTTACACAGTCAAGCACAAATACCGCAGTAGTTTATAGAACTTCGCCCTTTTGGAAGGGTCATATCTCATCCAGTCTGGATCAGTAGGGGTGGGAGGGGAGGAGGGACGACGTTTACTGGAGGTGGAGACGGGTCGTCATGTGGTGTTGGGTCGTCCGCATCCTCGTTCTTCTCGTCCAGGACGATAGGGGTGATGTTGTTGCACCTTCGCCATGGTAAAAGGAGTATAGGATGGAGCACTTGAGCCCTGCTTTTCTACAAATGCTGTTATCTCCTAAAGGGCTTATAAAGACTATTAAAAAAATTGCAAGAGAAAAAAATTAATTGCAATTCCGGTGGTTGCCCTGACCAAGCTCAGTGGGCGGTGGCGTGATTAAGTGGTGAGTTGGGTGGTTAACTGATAAATAAAGCGTTAACGTTATCACAAAATTCTCATATACAGGGTTACTGGTAATTCGATACATTCCTTTGGAGATGTGATGGGGCATGAGCTAAGGAGTAAATCTAGCCCTAACATACATTATGCAAAACTCAATAGTTTTTGAGATATTTCAATTTTTTTGTTTTTCTCAAAAAAGTAGATCTTAATGTCTTAAAAGTTAATTTCCGAAAAATCTACTTGACATTTTTAAATTTTTTTTTACTGGATTACTTGTCCAATATTATAGATATCCGTTTGGAATGAAAAATATCCGGAAACATTTCGATCATGTGAACATTTAAAATAAAAGCTTGTAAAGTTTTTTTTTTTTAAATCAGTTATGAAATTTACCTATTAGGTTTTTTCAAAAAAATATTAATGTAGCACGCGTACAAATTATTATAAAAACTTCCTTATTTCAATAGCTATCTAACTAGGTAGAAATGTTTAATGTACCCTTGATAGTTCTAATAAAAAATTAGTAAAGATAATGCTGGTGGCGGAATTTATTAAACGACTAATCGTTCATTTTCATTTAAGTCAGTCAGTCCTTGACTTTGACGTTTGTGCATATATGTCATTAACTGACATTCTTATCTCCGTGTCCCTTAAGTTTGTTGGTCTTGTTAAATTAGTTATCGAAGATTTTGATTTTGCTCGTAGTTGTTGTTATTAGTTGTTGTTATTGTATTTTCTGTGCCATGGCCGCGTATACCAACGCAGAATACGCTGATATCTTGTTTGCCTATGGATACTGTGGCGGCAACGCTGCTGAAGCTCGCCGAGAATATGGTCTTTGGTACCCTAACCGCCGCTTACCAAATGCACGTGTATTCAGTACGGCATATCGAAATATCGCTGAAACTGGCTCCGTGAAATGTAGAAGAAGTGACGCTGGTGCTCCTCCCGTTTATGAGCCAGATGATGAGGAAGAAATATTGAGGTATTTTGAGGAAGACCCAACTATTTCAACTAATAAAGTCGCAAGACTAACCGGAGCGTCACAATGGAAAGTTTGGTCTACGATACGTAGAGTTGGATGTCATCCTTACCACTATACCCCTGTCCAAGGCTTGGAGGAAGGTGATCCTGGAAGGAGAGTGGAATTCTGCCGCTTTATGTTAAATTCAGATGCAGAGTGCAAATTTTTTAACAAGTATTTTATGGACGGACGAGTCGAAATTTAATCACGAGGGTATAACAAATTTCCACAACCTACATTATTGGGCAGAGGAAAATCCCAAGTTAACACGTGAAACTAATTTTCAAATGAAGTTTTCTATTAATGTGTGGATGGGAGTCATTGGCCACTATTTGATAGGGCCACACTTTCTTTCTCAAAATTTAAACGGGGAAATCTATGAAAATTTTTTAAGAAATGATCTGGCGGTGATTTTAGAAGATGTTCCTCTCGCCGTCAGACAGCGAATGATGTTTCAGAACGACGGTTGTCCAGCACATTATCGGCTGACAGTACGACAGTTACTTTATCAACGTTTCCCTAACCGTTGGATTGGAAGAGCGGGCCCAATACCTTGGCCAGCGCGAAGCCCTGACTTAACACCCCTTGATTATTACGTATGGGGTCATATGAAGGAGATGGTCTATGCCACACCAGTCAATACTATAGAAAACCTTAAACAAAGGATAGTCGATGCTGCCCAACACATAAGGCATAATCTGACAGCCAGAGTAACAAGGACGGAAATAAGAAGACGCTGCTGTGTCTGTATACGGAATAGGGGCTCCCATTTTGAGCAAGACATATAAAAAATAAAGTACAACTTTGAAATTAATGAAGAGTTAAACTCTACTTTTAAAATGTTTTTTACTGTTTATCTAAAAATAAAATTCGTACTACTTGTGTTATTTTTACTAGTATTTTCTTAAAACTATTAAGGGTACATTGAACATTTGTACCTTGTTAGATAGCTATTGAAATAAAGCAGTTTTTATAATAATTTATACGCGTGTTACGTTAATATTTTTTTGAAATAACCTAATAGGTAAATTTCATAGCTGATTTAAAAAAAAAATTTTAAAGTTTTTATTTCAGATGTTCACATGATCGAAATGTTTCCAGATATTTTTCATTCCAAACGGATATCTATAATATTGGACAAGTAATCCAGTAAAAAAAAATTTAAAAATGTCAAATAGATTTTTCGAAAATTAACTTTTAGGACATTAAGATCTACTTTTTGAGAAAAACAAAAAAAATTAAATATCTCAAAAACTATTGAGTTTTGCATAATATATGTTAGGGCTAAATTTACTTCTTAGATCACGCCCCATCACATCTCCAAAGGAATGTATCGAATTACCAGTAACCCTGTATATATTACGATTATAAGGTGATATTTAGCAAATATATATATGTACAATTCGCAAAAAATTTAAAAAAAATAAGGTATTTAAGCAAATAACTGCCTATATAAGGAAAATTATACCGCAAGTGATCACTTTGGTGTACGTACACTGTGATTCTTAACAATAATCAAGTGATAGTATGTAATAAAATATATACTCATGTATATCTAAAAAAATTAGAATCATAATAATTATTACTGTATTATTTGTGAAACTCAGTTATTAAAATGAATAATAATAAAGAGGTAAAGCTGCAAGAAAATATATCAAATATCTCAAAGGCCAGATGGGCAAACGCAAAATAAAATGGCGGTGTAGATTCTTCCAGAGGGATGACTTGACAATTTCAAGATGGCGGCAACTCGGGACTTCCGGTGATTGATCCACGTGCTCCTGTATAATTCCTGCCCAAAATGCAACAACGACTCAAATCTGCTTAAAATTTCTTCAGCATCCTCTCCAGAAGAAACGTAGTATATATAACCCCAATTTTCAACAAACAATCACGGCAACAGGAACGGAAAATAAGTACAACAGCAATACGAAAAACAAGACGGGAGACGAAAGAAATATAAAAGAAAAGGCCCTAAAAAAGTATAAAGTGACGGCAGTTTGAAGTTACATAAATTGAGGGACAACGATTACTTAAATTTTAAAGAGATATACTAAATAAATATGCACTTTGATTACTGGAAATTAATATTCAAAATGAAATATTAACATACCTGTAGGTGTCAGGCGGGCTTTAAGTGGAATTTCGCCTTCGGCAAGCAAGGTAAAAAAAATTGATCCCAGGAAATAGAAAAGTATGCGGCAACTCTTGAAAGCAATACTCCAAATAACCATAAGCCACAACTTACAAATGGTGTAATCTGTTTATCCCAAATTGGAAATTGACATATAATTTTTCTAACTGCAGCACGAATATTCACCTTTCCTAACTCACACGGCGGAATAGAATGAATCGATAAAAAAAGAAGCCAAACAAAAGTAAACTCCTTTTTTGTCCCATAAGTTTCGAATGCGCGATATAAGCAGTAATTTTTAATTGTATTAGAACTAACATGAAGAAGTAATTACCTACGATATATTAACAATTTATCTGCCCCATTCTCCTAATAAAACCACCTTCATAAATACTGAATTTAATAATACATTATTTTAAATAATTTGAAATTGAAATGAAACTATTAGCCGGCACATATCATGGTAGGTTTAAGCAAATATTTCTTAGTCAATATTGATGAATGAGTGATTATAGGTTCATAATTTAACTATGGGCGATATTCACAAAAATAATTTACAAAATAAAGTTTATACTACTAAGATGCCTACTGCGAAAGTTACATGTAACAATGCATGACCCTAAGCACCTTTTCTTGCATCATTCTAGCAGGGTCTGAGGAGCGGGCTGTGCGCACATGATGGCGGGCATGGGGCCTTGTTTGCTGGTGGCCTATTCCTAGTCACACGGGTTTTTGTCGACCTCCAACCATTTTTGCACCTGGTACCACCAGGTGCAAAAATGGTCCTGCAAGAATGATATTTTGCAGCTTCTGTGGTGTGGGGAGGCGGGCAAAGTTGACTTTGGTCGTTGCTGCCGATTTTACAAATGCTGAGTATCGCAGGGTGTTCAGCATTCCCTCATCTCCTTAGTAGAGGTTCATCAAAATCTTCTAGCCTGTACTTCTTACTTTTTGCCGATTGGAGTTTGGATCAAGGAAAATGCTGGAAAGGTCTATCCAGTGGGTTTTTTTTTTGAGGACGTTGCACCACTTCATATTGCCTTACCAGAAAAAGGCAGAGGTGGTGTCACACCCACTGATGGCATGCAGGAACAAAACCATCCCATCGTGGTACTCGTATGTTAAATTCACATTCTTGCACGTTTTTTTAAAGAAATACATATCAACATTATTCAGTACATGTTTTCATCATTTTTACAAAATCCGGTGTTTTACTTTTTTTTCGTTTTTAAGGAAACTATGAGGCCTAGAGGCACCATTTTACAATCAAATTGAAGTTAATTCAATCCTCTACAAATTCTTTCTCTATAACCATTAGTTTAGCAGGTACGCCTTGGAAAATGATCCTACCGATAAATTTTCAATTTTTGAAAAAAATTGGCCATTTTTGATCGACTGTAGCTCCGCAACTAATGGACCTAGAGAGCTTGGATTGAGCTCAAATTGTAGCAAATTTAGTTCGATTTACAAAAGTATAGAATGAAAATACCCGAAAAATGTCTCCTTAAGGTAGTTTTTTCGAATCACTGAAACAAGTGCCAGAATTTCGCAGTTTGTCGACCACCACATTAGTGGCACAAGGTTTTCAGGGTTGCAAACTTGGGTATAAGCTACTCTCAGGGGTACTAAGAACATAAACAAAAATCGTAGTTACATGCGCATTTGCGATGTTTGCCTTTTTTGTGTCGATATTGACTGGCCATCTCTATATTCACATTTGAGCATTTGTCCGTAAATAAATTGTTATGATTAAAGTATTATTATTACTATTGTTATTAAAAGTTCCTCAACAAATCTTTAAACATCAGCATCGCAGGACTTTGCAGGAAAATGTTGAAGAAAGCTAAAAACGCAAATTTCGTAATGCAGTATGTTACTGGAGCTTAAAAGTAGATTCTGAGCAACTTTTTCTAATAACTTTTTTTGGTATCTTCAACGCGAAGCAAAATATTGGGAATGAGCCCTACTGTACGTAATGTACGTCTTATATAGGACAATTGTACCAAAGTTCAAATCCGGATTTCAAAAAACAACGCTTTTATAATTATAAATGTACTAAAAAGAAAATGATAATTTTTTTTCATCTTATAAAAAATATTTAAATTTATACATATTATTAAAATTAAAAGCGTTGAGTGTGAAAATTTGCTGTAGAAGCTGTTTCAGTAGTTCTTGGGAACCTAAACCCAAAACTAGGGATGTTCAGTTACAATTGGAAAAACGAAGACACACAACCATGTTTTCAGTATATGCTTCTAGAGATTGTTGATGTAATTTTTCAGTACCCTGTATAATATAAGCTGACCGGTCATAAATAAGACAAATTGTTCAGTCAAATAACATTTACGATCCACCTTAATGACTGTCCCGTCGACTATGTTTCTTGTGAAATTTTTATATTTGTTCAAGCAATTTGTTCCCCATCAGGCCGGTCGCATTGTAGAGCAGACGAAAGTGTGGGAAATTGAAACACCATTATATTTAAAACTAATTAGCGTAGCAAAAACAGAGAAGTTTAAAAATAGACTAACCAGTCATTAGGTACGTAAAACGTGTAATTTTAGATCATTTAACTAAATATCGGATAACGATAATTGAATAATAGGGAACCTCGACGGGGTTAAATCGAGCTATGTGGTGGAATACATACACACCATTTTCATCTACTGCAACGTTATCGCAAATGCGTATTTATACATGTCGGAAATATGGGTTACACAAACAATTTTGAAGTGGCTGCGAATCGATTTCTCAAATAAATACGTGAAACTAATTAAGAACGAATCGGACTCTATTTATGGGTGATTACAGTTTATTTAGCTCAGGTCGTAAATCTAATCGTGTAGTTAATTATTACTTTCCGTAATTTTATGAAATAGCTAGAAATTAAAACGGTCAGTCTTTAAATATTTAAGACCAAAGAAAGGCAGGGATAAATATGCAACATAATGTAAAACTATTTTCAGGCACTGGAAAACAAATTAAAACCAAAATTTCGTGTAATAACCGCATGGCTAAATTCCTGAAAAATGTTCAGTTCCAATAAAAGTAAACATATTTTTTCCTTGCAGCAAAGTTCCAAAGTGTTACTGAAGGGTGAAAACTCATTTTCAGTCGATCAAAAAATCGACATCATTCAGTTACAGCGACCCATCAGTTCTTGACGGAATCTAGTAAAACAGATCACGAATTCATCAAAAACTGACATTTAGCGCGTTGTAGAACATTTATAACACCCTTATCAGTTGTTAAAAAAAAGGTTTGATAGAGATAGAGCGGCACGGATAAATCCTTCACCAAATGATTCCTTAGGTTCTCAAACAGTGAAGAAAGACTATTCCGATGATTCTCAAACCTCCATTAAAAATAATAACTGACGTTTGCGGCGTTGCACCGATAGTGAAGAAAGACTATTCCGATGAAGATACTGATGACGATAATTAAACAGATCTGGACCTCTATTCTGTAATTATGAGGAGAGTGAGCATTCATCGTGCGAAGCGAGAGCTCACATCATACGCATCTTACCCGACCGTCCTAGACTGTATTCTGTAAGTTGGTGAACGTGAAGGGATTCAGCGAAAATAGCCGAATTTACAACCAATTAGGTTTTGGCGTAAAAGCATCGGATGCTCAGTGCTCAGTTGTTGTCATTGTCATGTCACATGTCATTAATTAAATTAGGTAAAGAATGTAAGGATATACCTTCGTTAGTGGTAATATATATATTTTTTAAAATATGACTATAATAAACTAAAAGAGTAATAGTAATATTTGTTAAGAATTATGTTATTATTACCTCGTTGGCGATGAGCAAATCCGCAATGACTATTCTGATTCACAGATTTGACAACAATAATTTTTGGCCGACGCAAACTGTCGTAAAAGTACGATTAAGATCGCCGTTCTCCCGGGGAACTGGCGGATTCCCTCACGATTTAACAGTAGAAGTAAGTTCACGCATTTTTCGCACAATGTGATCACTCTCGTAGTTACAGAATAGACTTATACATTTTCAAGTAAACTCCGCCCACTTGTCACAGGAATATGCTCTCGCGCTTTTACAGAATAGAGGTTCTGTACAGTTTTCAAACAAGTCATGACACCCCTTGAACCATCAATGACACCCAATGAACCCACCTCCCCGACCGGTAATGTAGATTCCCTACTTGGTGGCGGTGACGTCACTGTCTGCCCCAACCGCCACCATACATACTCACATTTACCTAACGTTTTGGGACTATTGTGTTTTTGAACGAGACCAATGTGGCAGATAGAACATGTTCTCTGATAAACTCAAAAATAATTTAGGAAAATAATTGATTCACCAATTCATTGTCACTTTAAATGTTCAATTTGTGTGAAATCAGATTGAAAAGATCGTCTGATTATACACAGCGATGATAAAATACACTTAATTTCTTCCAAGCCGATCACAGATGTACAATAATAATAAAAGGCCTTCATTTGTAAGTGTATAACAAATACATTATTTTCTAATACATTAGGCGAAGTCTAGATGGCTATTCTAACCTTAATTTATACGTTCAATTAAAAGCAACAGAGGGAGAAAACGTATTGTGATAGGCGATTTATATGCTGAAATTATGAATTACATTTATTTTCTCAAACAGACCAGATCTGTTGTCGTAAAATTATGAAAAGAGAAGAAGAAGTAAATAAATCTATGTTGTGATATTTAAAATACTACTGACTTCTCATTATGTGTTTTTTAATTTTTTTTCTGACGCTGCTTACTGGCAATGATTTAAGGGTATCTGGAATACATGAGAAGCATTACAGGACAAAGATCTCGTAAATAATATTGAATAAAAGCGAGGTAGTGACATCTTATGTGTAAAAACTTCTACTTTGAGCAATGTACCTGAAACTGAGTTTTTCTCTATAGATATTCAGTAAAGAATGTATAAAAATAGAGAGATGTTATTTATATAAGTTTTCAAATTTAAGCCAATTTAGTTCATTTATTTTATGAGATGTATGGTCGAACTTTTTAATCTGAATACATACCTATAACTATTCATTACTTTTGTAAACGATATTCAGTAAGCTGGTCTATGCATGAGTAGTAAACTATATTACAGTAGTTTAAAATACGTAAGACTAGACTTTCGCAGAGCTTTTTTCTCGTTTTAAAGTTTATGATGCTAATATAAGCATATAACAGTTTTAGACTAACATAACATTTTTTTATTACAGATAATACATGATTTTGAATTTAGTGTCAAATAATAAGTCCAAATTCTTGGCAGAGATTCAATTTTCAAATTCAAATTTGATGTCAAGTTTTGCCTATACTTATCAGAGCAGTATGAAATGAACAAACACTTACTTGAATTTAATTTTAAGTTATTTTGATTAGCGTAACTTGATATTGCAGAAAGATCTTCATTAATTTGTCGTGATACTTGGTTTACATCGTTCACTTTGAAAGAATGAAACAACTGTGTATCGTCAGCGAAGGCTTGCATATTCATATATTCAGAACGTTTAAATATATTGGCTGTATATATTAAAAAATATAAAAGGCCCCAAAACGGAACCCTGTGGTACGTCAGAAGTGATATTTGATATGTCAGAATATTAGTTATTTAGAAACACCATTTGTTTCCGATTTGCAAGATGTGTTGTCAAAACCATAAAAGTTTAACTTCGCTCATATCATTGCTTGATCAGGAGTATCGAATGCTTTTGAAAAATCTAATAAGACTAATGCGCATGCCTCGCAATTGTCCAAAGCATTAATGATGTTGTCGGTTATGTTTAGTAAATCTGAGATTGTACTGTGCCCCTTTCTGTAGGCAGACTGTAAAGTTGAAATTATATTGTTTATATTGTCTGAAAGCATTCTACGAATGTTCTTTTTTCTTTTCTACCACATGTATGTTGAGTTTGTTAAGTTCTTCTTTTAACATTGGTAGCCAGGTTGTGCAAATATCTACAGAACAATTCGATACGCACTTATCTTCATTCAATAAGATTATTGCTGATTCTTTAATTTTTCTTTTTTTGTTATCTGCTTCTTTTGTTAAAATTTTTTGAGAAAACGGACATAGACTCATATTTCTTCCTTGTCAAAGTCCTAGAAAATAAAAGAATCTCGATGCTGTTTGGCCCGAAATGCTTCCAGCAATTCAGCTCTCGAGAATATCCTGTGCCTCTTAGAGAAATTTAAATACTAATCTTACCCGGTCGACCATCTTAAAGGGTGTTTTTAACAAATTCGATTGTACATGCACTGTATCCAGCATTTCTTGTCAGAGCAAATCATCATCGATTCACCGTTCTTATATTATCAGCTACCTTGATCTAATAATTATTCGCTATAAAAGGTGAATTGTTCAGATGACAGGATTACATATTCTTAAATTTTACAAGAAATGACCAATTTGATGTCATCAATAAGGTGTCTTAGCTACCTTTAATTAAATAACTGTTTTGTAAGATTGTTGACAGGATGTTTTTCGTTCGAAAATTCTGTATATTTCAAGTTACCGACTGAAAACCCACCTTGCTCGAGTACGATCCGGAACAGTTTGTTAAGTTAAACAAAACCGTCGAGTTCCCGAGTCTCAAACATTAATTATGTAAGTCAGACAGCTCTACTGTATAATAGTCATAAAATAAACCCGTTGAGTGACGACGTATGTCATTTTGTTTTGTTGCGTTTTAAGTACTGCCATGAATATATTTATAAATTCGTATGCCGACGAGTTGAGCTGGACACTTTTTGTGTCGCTTTTCCCGCTACAAGCCGTGGAACTGGGGCATTTGTCATTGTATTCAGGAAAGGTCACCACAGGAAATTCTTTTAAATTTAAAATAGGTAGCTTCTGAATAATAATTCCTTATGTTTTATGCGACATTGTAACCCGACATCTAGATCAGTTTCAATGATAATTCATGCCGTTTTATTTGCTAGTCAAATCTCTCACGACTTCAAAACATTGATCAAAGTGTAAGTTTGACGGCGATATCATCTATTACACAAATGAGTCTAATCTTCCATCTTCAATCATGTAGCGGCGGACTGAATAAATTATATATCGTAAAAGGTAGACGGGCACGCGAGCTCTAATTCGTTCCTCCGGATTATTTACATATCTTTATGTATGTTAAATGTTAACAATTATCTTGCCGGCCATTTATAAGGGGGGGATTATTTAAATTACGTATACGCTAACATCAACTAAATCAGCGTTCTGTAAAGTACACGGTAATTTATATGAGTTTAATTTCTTTATTATACAGAGTATTTCAGTTTTTAATCTCAGGACTTTAGGAGGTTGTAGAAAAAGTTATTTTAGGCAGAATATTTCTAGTAAACTTATACTCAGAATCGCTTCCTAAGGGAGCTACATATTAGGATTTTTTTATAAATATCTCAAAAACTGTTGAACGTATTCTAATATACTTTTATATGATGATTGTTTCACCAAATACCTTTGATTACATTGTACTTTGGTTTATGTAAAATAAACAGAGGCATCTCGTTTGGGAAATCTTAACGATTTTTTATCAATAATTGTTTCTCTGATAGAAATTTCATCAAATTAATAGGGAACTGAGAATCTACATACAATAATACATAAATGATGTACTCTTAGTCAGAGTCGAGAGAGATGCATCGTTTTCGAGAAAATTTTATTGTATGTTGGGCTCACGTATTAGTGTTCATTATAAGGTACCTACTGATTTCCTAAATCATTTTAAGTATTAGTGAAGTCAGACAAGCATCAAATTTTAGTAAAAAATGAATTGTTTCCAGTGTCAATTTTTTTTTAACATGTTAGTTACATCGAATACTATACGAAATGGACATTTTCTACCTCTAGCAACCGCCGCTATGCAAATTATCTTTTGTGAAATATCGACCACTTTGGTTGTTCTTTCTAAATATAGATGAGTATATCTCGGTATGTGTAGGTCCAAAAAAATCGAGACTGTTCGTTATGATATAGGCTAACAGCGGATACAATATGAAATTTTTATCTGCACACATAACCTCGAAAAAAAAAACTGAAAAACCTGCTACATTTTGGTTTTTTTATTATAACTTCGGATGTTTTAAGTCAAATTTGATGAAATTTTCGGAAATTATACTTTATAATGTGAGTTGATACCGTTTCCAGTGAGACCGTAAATGAATCTCCGCTGTAGTAATTGCAATGAGGATTTTCACTAATCACTAATTTATTAAGCATTACATTAAAATAATTAATCCTTATACTTATAAATACACACTAATTATAACTTTAATCTACTATAGATTCACTACTTTAATTCACAACTTGTTACTGTTCATTATCTTATCTGATCACTTGCTCTTCTAATAGATACAACTAATACATCTAATACAACTGAACTCCGTGCGTTAGATCCGCTTCTTATATATTTGTGGCGCCTATTCGCGAACCATCCATTTCCCTTTAGATTATTTCAATCAACTTGCAGACTGCAGTTTCGAACTGTTGGCTCTCGTCAGTGCAAGGTAGGCACGAGGATCCCTCGACTATTTGGTACATCTCGGTATCTTTAGGATAGCGACATGCAAAATAGTCAGCAGGCGCCATCTAGCGGTCCAGTGTCTGTTGTAATCGAAAAACAAATAGCCTAACTGGGCTTAGCATAGTTCAATTGTGCTTCTAGAGGGCAGAATATTAAAACATAATTTTTCAATCGCAAACTCCTCTGTAAAATCCTTATTTTACTATAAGGAACGTAACCAGACTGCAACCAACAGCTACTCTCCGGGCTATGTGCCCCGCTGAGCGCTGAATTACAAGTTACAAGCCTGGCGCGTTAAGCGTAATAATTGTATATTACCAACAGAACGCTAATGCTTCGATTGCAACAAACACCAGCCGAAAGGCTGATCCTACTTAAAGGAACTCTCGTGCCGCTAGATGGTGCCTGACTATTTTGCATGTCGCTATCCTAAAGATACCGACATGTACCAAATGGTCAAAGGATGCCCGTGTCGGTGGTCATATGCCTATCTTGCACTGACGAGAGCCAACAGTTCGAAACTGCAGTCTGCAAGTGGCGTGGGACGACTGTCACGAGAGCTCCTTTAAGTAGGATCAGTCTTTCGGCTGGTGTTTGTTGCAATCGAAACATTAGCGTTTGGATGGTAATATACAATTATTACACTTAACGCGCCAGGCTTGTAACTTGTAATTCAGCGCTCGGTGGGGCACATAGCCCGAAGAGTAGCTGTTAGTTGCAGTCTGGTTACGTTCCTTATCGTAAAATAAGGATTTTATAGAGGAGTTTGCGACTGAAAAATTATGTTTTAATCTAGTGAATAATTGAATTTGAATATGAATAAAAATTTAAAATCAATTCAATTTTAAAATTTGAAGTCAATTTTTGAGACTTTTATTAGATATTTTGACTTGAAATTTTAATCAGTTATTGTTCGTATTATAAAGCATAATTTCTGAAAATTCCATCAAACTTCACTTGAAACGTCCGAAGTTATAACCAGAAAACCAAAATTTAGCAGTTTTTTCAGTTTTTATTTTTTTTCAGGTTATGTGTGTAGATAATAATTTCATATTGTAACCGCTGATAGCCTATATCATAACGAATAGCCTCATTTTTTTTCGATTTTTTTGGACCTACATATACCGAGATATACTCATCTATATTTAGAAAGAACGACCAAACTGGTTGATTTTTCACAAAATAGCCGATAATTTGCGTAGCGGCGGTTGCTAAAGGTAGAAAAATGCCGATTTCGTATAGTATTCCTTATGTTTTGCTCGTCTGACTCCACTATATGCTATGAAGGTATGAATGGAGATAGATATTTAATGACAATTTTAATTGTCAAATTTTATTAACACTAGTAAATACGAGCTATACCTAGGTGAATTATTGTATAAAATGAGTATTTACGAATCGAGAATACGCCGATATCCATTCTGTTTATGGATTATGTGATGGTGATTCAGGAGAGGCATCGAGAGAATATCATCGACGTTATCCTGAGAGAAGGAATCCAGACTCAGGCGTTTTCGTCCAAACTATTAACCCTACTTCCTTATGAAGGGCTTTACGCCAAGATCACCAACATGCATTCCATTTACAACCAGTTCAGGAATTAATACCAGGTGATTATGGTCATCGTATACATTTTTGTTAGTGGTTGCTAAATGCATTTAGAAGAGATGGCAATTTTTTTGTTGAAAATTTTATGGACAGATGAGACAATTTTTACCAGCCGAGGTGTTGTAAATTTTCATAATTATCATGCAAGGGCACATGAAAATTCTCGTGCTATAAGACCAACGGATTTTCAACACGAATTTAGCGTAAATGTATGGCTCGGAATTATTGAAGATAACATATGCGGCCCTCACATCTTATCACCCATATTGAATGCCGTATCATTTTTTGAATTCCTTGATGAAAATATTCCAGATATTTTGCCTTTACACGTGAGGCATAATAGTTGGCTCCAATTGGATGGTGCTCCAGCATATTACGCAATACAAGTTAGGAACTGGCTGAATGCTAATTATCCAAGACGATGGATTGGCCGTGGTGGGCCTATAGCATGGTCAGCACGTTCACCTGACGTTATATCGTTAGATTTTTTGCGGGGGGATTTTTGAAGGAAAAAGTGTATATTCTAGTCCAATACAAGAGATGAATTAATCGACCGCATAAATTCAAGTGAAAGCAAATGTGTAGTTTATTGATGATGAGCAATTATCGGTCTTTGCATAAGTTCAATTTAGCACCTCTAAGAATATTTTGTTAGAAATATTTTAAAGATAAACAAAGATACATTTGAAGTCAATTTTTGAGACTTGTATTAGATATTTTGACTTGAAATTTTAATCAGTTCGTATTATAAAGCATAATTTCTGAAAATTCCATCAAACTTCACTTGAAACATCCGAAGTTATAACCAGAAAACCAAAATTTAGCAGTTTTTTTTTTTTTTTTTGGAGGTTATTTGTGTAGATAATAATTTCATATTATAACCGCTGATAGCCTATGTCATAACGAATAGCCTCATTTTTTTTCGATTTTTTTGGACCTACATATACCGAGATATACTCATCTATATTTAGAAAGAACGACCAAACTAGTTGATTTTTTACAAAACAGCGGATAATTTGCGTAGCGGCGGTTGCTAAAGGTAGAAAAATGTCGATTTCGTATAGTATTCGATGTAACTAACATGTTAAGAAAAAAAAATTGACACTGGAAACAATTCCTTATGTTTTGCTCGTCTGACTCCACTATATGCTATGAATAGAGATAGATATTTAATTAACACTAGTAAATACGAGCTATACCTAGGTGGATTCTTGTATAAAATGAGTGAACGGGAGAACCATTACAAGAGAAAAGTATGGCGGAAGACAGCATCCTTAGAACCTAGACCTGTGAACATATTAATAGCCCAATGGCACATCCATCACAAGTCCTCTCCATATTCATCTTGACCCAATGAAGCAATCTGCCAAGGCTTTAGACAAAGTGAGTCAATGTTTCAACTACTCAGAGGAAAAATTTCCAAATGTGTCTGATATAAAGAAAGGAATATTTGATGAACTTTAAATTCGAATGATGTTAAGGGGTTTAAAGCCAACGAATTTTCGGCACTACATTAAAATCTTAAGCTGCTGAAGCAAATCCGCTTCAAATTCAGCGCGCTTAAAATATACAGTATGTGCCATTGAAAACGAAACACGCCTGTTTTTGGACTAGTTTCTTGAAAAACGCTCGGACAGATCAATTCTTGATTTTTGGGGGATAACTTTTGATGTCAAACTTGACGATGACACATCAACCCCCTAACCTCAGCAACCCCTAACTCAAGAATTTAAATAGGGAAAGGGGGTCGAGCGACCCCTCATTTGAAGCGTCTTTCAATACTCTATGCAACACCATGGTCGAAATTAGTTTTTAAAAAAATTTTTTGCCCCTATGAAAACCACCCTCTAGAGTAACTAAGGTGGGGGTGTTGTTTGGGAAAAATCCTGAAACACATCACCATTTATCTTTGAACGGCACATTTTGATATCAATTTTGACTTTCTCAGGTCAACTCCCTAGCTCCAACAACCCCTAACAGAAACAAAAATTACTGTACGGTGGTCAAGTGACCCCTCATTTTAAAGGTCTTTTAATTCTGTATGCGAGTGCATGATTGTCATTAAGTTTGCTCGTGTTTTGTTTTAAACAACTGATAATATGCTTATTAATTTAAATTTTAAAAAAGTATGCAATAATAAGGTAAAGTATGCCAAAGTACTTACCTTAGGTGTTTATAAAGACCTCCCGAGACTCAGATACAGTGATTTGAAAGCCCTTTCTGCCCTGGATACTAAACGGTTAAAAATTTTCAAATTTATCGATTTGTCTTCGGGATTATTTAATTTCAAATTATGAACTCGTTCTTCGTTTGCCGTTAAAAGGAAATTCCATTGTTCAATCTGCCCTTACAAAAATGGAAAAAGTGAAGAAAAAATATTGAAACAGCAAAATTTAACGTCAGAAGAAATTTTTATTAGTTCAACAAATGCTCAAATTGTTTATTTTTAAGAAGCCTGTAGTAAACATGTTTTTCTGTTCTGTTATCGGAATGTGCAGATAATTTTTTTTACTCTACTTTTTATTAGCCTCCTATATCACCTAACATATCTCATTTGTTTTAAGTTTAAGCTGGTTTGTGAATTGTCATTGTCATTGTGATTCAAAATAGACATTGGTTGTGCAAAAATGGTTTACTCTATTGCGGAGAGGATCGAAATGATCGCTTTGTTTTTCAAAAATGGTGAGTACGGAAAACTTTATTTAATCAAGAGCACCCCGATAAACACGTAGAAAGAAAACACGTGTTGGAATTGGTCACGAAGTTTAAAGAAACAGGTTCAGTATCTAATAAAAAATAAGACCCTCAACGTTAACTCCCGGTGACAAATGAGGCTACTGTGGTTGGACTTTTGGGACAAGTGGCTATAGATCCACCTCTAAGTACGAGGAAATTGGCCACTGTAACCAACATCCCTAGAACTACTATTCGACGAATCCTGAAGCAGCATAAATTTCATCCGTACAAAATTCATTTAGTACATGAGCTGAATGAGGATGATTTCTATAGACGACAGCAATTTTGCGAAGTTCTGACAGAGTGAATTGCGGATGCGAATTTTCTTTTCAACATTTGTTTTTCTGAAGAGTGTACATTTTTCTTAAACTCTACTATAAATCGCCATAACTCTCGGTTTTGGTCGGAGGTGAATCCAAGAATTTTCCACGAAGTGCATACTCAACATTCACTAAAACTAAATGCTTGGGCCGGTATTTTTGGAGACCGCATGATTGATCCCATTTTTCTTGATGGCAATCTGACGGGCGAACGTTACCTCGAAGTGTTGGAAGATCTTGTCCAACCATTGTTTTAGATATCGTTATCTAGAAGACCATTTGGCTTTCCAATAAAGTGGAGCTCCACCTCATTATGTGCTTGCTGTTCGGGAGTATTTGGACAGAGTGTGCCAGGGGCATTGAATCGGATGAAGAGGTGCTCTGGAATGGCCGGCCAGCTCACCAGATTTAAGTCCTCTGGACTTTTTCTTGTGGGGTCATCAGAAAAGTAAAATTTACGCAATGGAACCAGGGTCTCTGGAAGAGTTGCGTCGACGCATTGTTGAAGAATGCCGCCAAATTATGCCACAGATCTCCAAAGTGTAAGGAAACGTTTCGAACAGAATTTGTATTATTGTATGGAAGTTGGTGGCGCAAAATTTGAGCATTTGTTGAACTAATAAAAAAAAATTTCTGACGTTGAATTTTGATGTTTCATTATTTTTTTCTACACTTCCCATTTTTGTAAGGGCAGATTGAACAAATTAACGACAAACGAAAAACGAGTTCATAATTTGAAATTAAATAATCCCGAAGACAAATCGATAAATTTGAAAAATATTAACCGTTTAGTATTCAGGGCAGAAAGGGCTTTCAAATCACTGTACCTGAGCCTACTTTACTTCTTTTTTAAAATTTAAATTAATAAGCATATTATTGAACAATGAAGGTTACATTAACATCGGCCCATTAGTTTCGGAGACCACTCCTACATATAAATATATTGATCTATTAGCATGGATTAATCTAACATACGTTAGTACATAATAGAATGTACGTCAAGATTAATAGACCCACCCAGTATCGAGCAAATAAAACCACACAACCACTGAATATTTTACGTTTAATATCGAACTGATATCATTTTATATCTTAGCGACCTTAGATGTAATAGCATCGGCCAGACGTGCAAGTTGTGGAATCAAATTTAAAATGTCATTAATATGGAGCAGTTCGTTTCAAATTCCCGCATGGGAATTCATCTTGTTGCCTTGAAAAAAGTTTACTTACGTTAAAGCTAAATAACTGTCCATACATTTTTTATGGGGTCGCTTGAAACTTTTCGAGATGGCGTGACACTTTCAAAAAAGGCGTATTAAATAAAACATCAGGCTTCAGTTAGAGAAATTGCCTCATTACTTGATGGTTTATTAATAACGTAATTACAGAACAAATAGGTCATAGGAATACAAAGTGAAAATCGTTAAAGTATCTTAAAAATTCATATTCGTGTATTGTTCCTTAATTCCATAATTCTACGTCCAAGGTAATTATTTTAGGACCTTTGTTGGCTTGTCATTTACAAACACGTTACCCGTTTTGTTTTTCACCTTTTAGATATTTATGTGCCAGTGCCGTAGTCAGAGCATGAATTCATGAATTGTCCAAGGTTGCAATTCACATTATAGTAATAATAATAATAAATAAACACCACAGAAATTAGACAACCCCCAATTGCAGAAGCCAGGGCTTGTACGGAAGGGGGTTACACATTGAAAAAACGCGAACATACAACCATTTCCTCCGACAGTGCCGGAGCCAGGATTCGAACCCGGTGGTGCGATGTTCTTCTGATTAATCGCGATTGCCACCTCGCGCCATAACCCACTCGGCTATCGACCAGACAGTGCCTTAATTGTTCAGAAACCACTCACGAAAATTCATTTCAGGAACAACGTACTTTGGCAATACTTGGATGAGGCGCCATAAAATAGAATAAAATAATTTATCTTCTGAACATTTATATATGTAGAAAAGATTGTGAATGGATACTTTACCCGTTATCTGTACTATTAGTACAATAAATCTAGACAAATTTTTCACATCCTTTCGATTTAATTTCTCAGGGGATAATTTTATGATCAATGGATGGGGAAAAATGTCAGAAATAACATATTAAAACGTTTAAGACGTGGGGGTGTTGTAACAATTTTGTAAATAAGTAAAAACTATCAACAAATTGGCCTTGCTCGACTTTAACGCAGTACGATGGAAATAATTTTAATAATTTCTAATAATGATAAATATGTATATCACGTTGTAGAGATAGAAATTCTCTACAATTTTGATACGGGAAATACCCCTATACAATGCTTAATTTTTTTTAAATCAATTTTTTAAGATTTTTTTGCCAAGTTGTTTTCGTTTGGTCAGCTGACCGTTGTCGCCACGCCCTTTTGCGCCATGGCGGAATGGTGCGTGCTGCGCGCGCATCCACAAGCGCTGAATACGCTACTGCCATGTCGCAAATGGGTGTGGCGACAAAGGTCAGCTGACCAAACAAAAACAACTTGGAAAAAAATCTTAAAAAATTGTTTTAAAAAAATTAAGCATTGTATAGGGGTATTTCCCGTATCAAAATTGTAGAGAATTTCTTTCTCTACAACGTGATGTATATTTTTTAATTATTAGAAGGATTTTATGGCCGTCGCACTGCGTTAAAGTCGAGCAAGGCCAATTTGTTGATAGTATTTATTTATTTACAAAATTGCTACAACACCCTTAAACATTTCAGTATGTTGTTCTTGACATTTTTCCACATCGATTGATCATAAAATTATCCCCTGAGAAATAAAATCCAAACTATAGATTAATTTTATTGTACTATATTAGGACATTAAGTAACGAGTTGTTATATTTATCTATACAAGAAGTAAAAAACTATATATTATGTATTATATAAAATATAAGAAATGCATCAAAATGTGTAATAAATATTTTATATACTTTTAATAACCATATTTGTAACATTTTTTATAAAGTAATTTCATCATTTAAGAACTCTGCAGCTTTATGCCTAAGTCAGTAAGAATAATTTGTTTATTCGTTTAAATTTGTTGAATGAATTATTCTTTGCCGCCGCTGGTAATTTCTCAAATAGTGTAAGCAAGTTAGTTCGAAAAACAAGGAATAGAAGAAAAAATTTATAAAGTTTTTAAATTTTGGTTATGAACTCTCAGTAGAGACCCAAATACAGATCTGAAGAGTTCCCACCTCTCCGGTGGGAGCTTCATCCCCTTTTGCCCAAAAAACCACCCCCAATCGTGACCTCGCGATCTTTTTCGGCGTTTTGATCGTAAACCGCAACTTCTACGAAAAAATTCTATAGGACTTTTTATATTCTCCATGAAATTCTCTATAAAAATGTTTCTTACTATCTTTTACGTATCTCCCATCCAACGCTCGTAAATGACCTTGGAAAATAAGCATAGTTCTCAGTGCGAAGAGAAAAATAAGCCCAGCGCCGTTTTTTTAGGCGATTATTTTGAAAAGTGTTAGTCTGAGCAAAAAAAATGTATAGAATCGAAATTAAAGAGCAATTTTTTCTCTACAAGGTGCAATATTTATGAACACAAATGTTAGTGTTCATATGATGATTTTTTTATATTTGTGCATTCTGTACTTTGAGCCCATTTCCACACCACCTTTGAGGTAGAGCTTTCGGCGCGTTATTTTTTACGTGGTTTCTCCCTTAGGCCTATTCCACTAATAAAATATATCTATCATTAATTTTCCTCTGCAATGTCGCCCTCCTCGTCCGAATTGAAACAACTTTGCCCATGACAACTAGAGCACATTGGGGAGCAGCGCAAACCAACTTTTACACAGCTACATCGCTTTCCACACCCCTTTTTATAGCTGCAGGATATAAGCTGAAGAATTGAAGTTGGAGCTGGCGCTTCAGTCATAACCACTGACATTAGAATGTTTTTAGTTTTTCTCCAGCCCCATTCAGTTGTAGTTAAAGTTTTTCCTCATCACGCATGAATTTGATGAAAAACCCGATATGAATGTTGTGCTAATGCGGCAGATGTAGGTGGTAGTCTGGGCAAAATTACTGCGTGACTGGATTGGCCAACTAACTTATTAAATGAAATGAACCGGTAAGGATTCAAAGATGTCTCATTTCGGGATGCCTTGTATAAGGCAAGCGTAAATTTCTCACCAGCTCTTGCTATATCAAGGATTATTGAATATTTCAACCACTTCTTGTAAATCCTTTCTTGAATTTATTAAGTTTATAGTCTGCGATTTTCCTTTCCCAAAAAAGGCAGAAGTGGTGTCCAGCCACTAAACGCATGGGCAAATAAAATATTATCTTTGCAACCTTTTAAAACTTCCGAAATTTGTAAGTCATGAGAACTATACTCAGCCAACAATTATGAAAAACCTGTTGTTGTTGGGCAAGGTATTGATTTGCTAACACTCCTCATCGCTCTCTTTCCCCATCGGACAAAGACATTCGCTTTTTGAGAGATGCTCAAGGAAATATTAAGAAAAGGGCGTATAGTTCCCATGAAAAAAATCATCATATGAACACTAACACTTGTTCATAAATATGTTATTTTATATGCACCTTGTAGAGAAAACTGCTCTTTAATTTCGATTCTATACATTTTTTTGCTCAGACTAACACTTTTCAAAATAATCGCCTCAAGAAACGGCGCTGGGCTCATTTTTCTCTTCGCGCTGAGAACTATGCTTCTTTTCCAGGGTCATTTACGAGCGTTGGGTGGGAGATACGCAAAAAACAGTAAGAGACATTTTTATAGAGAATTTGATGGAGAATATAAGAAGTCCTATAACATTTTTTCGTAAAAGTTGCGGTTTACGATCAAAATGCCGAAGAAGATCGCGAGGTCACGATTGTGGGTGGTTTTTTGGGCAAAAGGGGATGAAGCTCCCACCGGAGAGGTGGGAACTCTTCGGATCTGTATTTGGGTTCCTACTGAGAGTTCATAACCAAAATTTAAAAACTTTATAAATTTTTTCTTCTAAAAAAGCTAATTTTCCTACACTAAAAGAACGTTGCTCCTACATAAAAATTGCATTTTTCATAAAAGGTACTATACCGTGACAGAATTATTAAATGACCGTGATGTCTTCTTCTGAGCTAGTCATATCTGAAGTTCCGCAAGGCTTCATACTGAGTCCGTTTTTATTTCTAATATACACATCTGATTGTATATAGCGTTACTAATTTTTCAGAAGTTCATTGTTATGCAGATGATAGTGAACTTATTTACAGTAAGTTTAGTATGAGTTAATATCCAAAAATATTAAGGAGGGTCTTAGTAAAATAGTTTCTAATTGTAAAAATATATATTAAAACTTAATTCACAAAAAACGTTATCATTTATTAACAGAGCAAAAAATTAGGAGTTATAACACATGTCAACTTAAGATTCAATGATCACGTTAATAATTTAACAAAGAAGTCTTGTACAAGTTTAAAGTTACTGTATGCAGATAAACATATTAATTATAAAACCAGGAAAAAACTGCGTGAATCATTTGTGTTGCCAATTTTCTTCTATGCTGATATTGTATACTCTCCATGCTTGAACTTGAACACAAAAATCGCATTCAAAGAGTGCGGAACACCTGCTATCGGTTCAGTAATGATCTTAGAAAATTTGATCATGTCACAGGTAAATTTCGTTAATTACAGTGGTTTAACATGAATAATAATTACAAATATCACTTACCTTTGTGCATTTGTACCTGCATTTTGCGAAAGAAGTTATTATTTAGGGACGAAATTCATAATCGTGATATTAGGCATTGCCAAACGCTCATGATGCCAAATCAATCTACAGCAAATATTTAGGTCTTTTTCCTATAATTCTGTTCATTTGTATAACAATGTTGAATATGGTTTTACAAAACTTAGCTTAAATACTTTTAAAACTAAGATAAAACCTAATTTACTACAAAAACAGTAATTTTGTCATATTGTGCGTATTGTGTGTGGCCTGCTGTAATTGGCTTGGCCTTTGTGCGGGCTGTTAATTCGCGTGTGGTTTCCTTTATGTTGCGCGCACATGACTGTTGCGGTTGTGTCGGGAACTTGGACATAGCGGTAGGTTTTTCGGCATTGTCTTTGTGCACGACATGGAGTCGGGTTGGATTTGCGTGGAACATAGATATGATTATTATGTCGTTTGAAGTATTGTAAAAACCTCAAAGGTAAGGGTTGAGCGGAAGGGTGCAGATACTCTCTGCAAACTTCGCCCTTAATAAAATGTATTATATTATTTCATTAATAAAGACGTTTATTATTATTGTTACTACGAGTTACAGAATTAGCAAAGTTGTAGAAATGTTGTGGATATATGACACAGTGAGAATTTTTAAGTTAATAAAACGATTAATACAAGAATCGTATTTGTTTAAAGTAAGCATAATTCGAATAGCCTTTTTTGTAGTATAAAGCATACTTACTTAGGTTAAAATCTGGAAAGTGATACGTTACGGTACGAGTTGGATGTTTCTAAACGAGTACTGTAACATCACTTAACGGATGTGTAACGTACATTTTATTTCATACTGTGCTTTTGATATTCAGCGATTTAACTAAAGTCGCATCATATCTGGTCGATAGCTGCGTGGGTTAAGGCGCGAGATCGGTGTATTTTTATTTTTGTAAATAGATTTCTTTAAGCAGGTTTTCCTTAGCTAAGTTTCCTGTAAATTAAACATCTAATTAAATACAATAGAGAGAATTTCATATTATTTTTATTTTCAAAAACCGTTGGTAGGAAAATTGATTAATTTGTTAAAACTTAGTAGAGCAATGGAATAGATTAATTTTAATTTGTTATTATTAGATCATTTTGGCATGTTATCAGCCCCCCGTCCCGTGTATTTGCCATGAGCAAAATGTAACGCGCAGGGTATAAATAAAGATTGTAAACTGAATGAAATAAATGGCATAAACACAATAACAAAAATGACATGTACTTATTAAGAAATAAAGATTTTTAAATTGTAATTGTAATTGTGGCAATTGCGATTAATGACACGGGCATCGCACCACCGGGTTCGAATCCTGGCTCCGGCACTGTCGGATGAAATGGTTGTATGTCCGCGTTTTTTCAATGTGTAACCCCCTTCAGCCCCTGGCTTCTGGAATTGGGGGTTGTCTAATTTCTGTAGTGTTTATTTATTTATTTATCTTATTTCATTTTTATTTTCGATATTCCGTGATTTAACCAAAGTCACGTTACCTGCTTTTAAAGTTGCATAGCGACGGCATGTTTTATTTAATTTATTTATTTGAATGTCATTTGAATTGTGAAGAATGCATTTTTGCGAATGGGAAAAAGTTTATTAAGTAGATAAAATTGACGAAGATGTTATGTTAGCATACTTTTTGGATGTGGTATTTTGTTAATAAGAAAACAGTCCGGAAAGTTGCCTAGCAACCTTTTCCGGCTCTGATCGCGTAATAACTCATTTTCCGGACTCAAATTAATGACGTAATCAAACATTTACATGACAGTATGAAATAAAGAAATTAGCCCACAGACGAAATCAATAAGATAATTTTGACGTAAAACAAGCAAAAAAAAAATGTTCTGAAGTTGAAGGCGTTATTTACCATTGTCTTAAAATAAAAACAGCCTGAAGATTTTTTTTGTTCCAAGCGACTCTATGCAGTTCACATTTTAAATGAGAATCCAGCACAAACCCGAAAGTCACTACTTTATCAATTCAACATACTCCATACAGGGCCTGATCTAGGAGGAGCAATATAGGGCATGCGCCCCGGCCAGCACGTTTGGGAACGACAGAATAAGGAAAAGAGAAAAAAAGACTTTTATTGTGAAAAGAAACAGTTTAAAAAAGAGCGAATTCTCCCCCGTTCCCGCTCTTTACTTTTGGAAGCATACGATAATTTGATGTTAAAATAGGAAGAGTGTAAAATCCAATCTTGCCCCCCTCAACAAAATTTCCAGATCCAGACTATTTCAAGAATCGAGTTTTCTAAATGAACTGCATCCATTTTTAACGAAAAATTGATACATTGAGTCCAGTGGCGGTCCCATAATTTCGACATGGGGGGTCCATCAAAGATAGGCAGCACAGCTGTCTACACGTAGCGTCAGCTGCAAGGAGATTTAATGATTAACGTTTAAATAGTCGGAGACAGGACATTAAAAAAAATGTTTTGGCACACACTTCTTCAAGGTTTAATAGTTATAATGCAACTTTTTTAAGCACAACAATTTCATCATCATACAGATGTTGCATTATAACCAGGGTGGCCATATTTTTTCCAAAAAAAGAAGTACAACGATGAAAGTAGTTTTTTATCAAAGTTGAGGTTGCAGGGCGTAAAATCCTCCGCAGATAAACATTTTAGATCTTTCAAGGTCAAATGGCCTTAAATTGGTAGTTAGAAGTTTTATTCGTCTCGTGGGCGCAAGGCTTAAAAATATAAAATACCAAATATATTTGTATCAGGTAAAAAGACCAAGTATTCTATATTCTAATACAAAATATAACAAAATAACAAACATGCTCTTCAATTTGCCCTCGACGTGCCTACAACTACATCATTTGAATCATCTCGTTGGTACCAGTCGCACTTTTGGGAACTTAGGATTGCTTTCAAAATTTGCGGTCTGACTTTTGGAAACAGGAACATTTCGCTGCAACTCTCATTGATGGTGGTACGAACTTGCATCACAGCCTTTAGTGTGAATATCTCCATTTACGATTTTTCTGAACTACAATAGTTATTAATATCCACGCACTTGTCACATGAAAACAAAAAATAAACTCTATAAAATCTCCAAATTTTTTAAATTTATTTTGATTTTATCCAGGCTCTCGAGTTAGTCCAGCGATGTTCAATGCGATAGTGCAAATATTTTCGGAATTCCAGCCGGCAATTCTATCTTCTGCAACGTTGGCTTGCGTTAGACCACCTTCGCCGAACAGTTTGTCTTCATTCAATACTAGACCTATGTAGTCCTTAAAAGCTTCACGTGAACAAAAAAAACTTGATTGCATGAAACTTATCTTCTCAAATTCAAGCGTTCTAAAACATTCAGTCCATTTAAGTTCGAACTCCAGTTTTGCAAAAAGTAAATGAAAATGAAAATTTCGAATTTTTTGTATCTCAAGAAAAAGAAGTACATTTAGGTATACTTAATGAACCTTTTAAGGACAGTTAGTAGGACACTATCTAAAAAGAAAGTACTGTCTAACTAAAATAAGTACGTATGGTCACCCTAATTATAACTATTAAGCTCTAAAGAAGTATGTGCCAAATAACCGAAATGTCGGCAAAATAGTGTATTTCTATTTTATTATCCGACAGGACATTACTGGGAATATTTCATTGTGATCTGTTGAAAGTAAATGTAGGGTAGAGAGATCTTAATAATTGATAATCGATAGATTTACAAAATTCATGTGTCCATGGGAGGGGCCGACAGCCCCTCTTAGGACAGCTACTGATTGAGTCTTGGTTGAATTAAGTTGAATTTGATTTAACCTACACCAGTTAGAAATTTGGTTAATACTGTGATTTGCTTTAAAATGAAGGCGATGAGAAGATTGTTCGCTTATGATCATGCATCGGAAGATTTGGTTCTCCTGACGAGAAGACATGGCCGAGCTCAATATGATCTGTATTTTGAAAATGTAACAAACATACCTCTAATACACATTTCCTTAGTGTGTTGTTTGTTCATTCTTAAGCTGACTTTGTCCCGACGCTGGTTTATTTAAATAGTAATATTCAATTACCTAACGTAAAGGACATGACAATAAATACATAAAAGCACCCAGTGGGTCGTTAGCGTATCGCGCATACATTATGGTAATGAATATGGCATTTCAGTTTTGATGACCGATACGATTGTAATGCACGTGGTGGAAGTTTGGAAAATGCAGTTTAAAGCGGTGCATAATTCACCACTTTCTATTCCTACACTTCCATTTGAATAATCACAGACTATGAGACGACACGCATGTGAGACCCGGTCAAGCGGGCTAGTCCTTGCATGGATTGCGGTGGGGAATTGCACATTTTAAGCTGATGCGGTGAGATTAAACTTACACGGGTTAAGAATTTATTGAAGAAATTTGCAATAAATTTGTTGAAATATGTCCATATTAAACCATTATTTGAAAGTAATCTAACGTTATTCCAGGCGGATTTATATGGCCAACAATTTTATACAGTGTGTGTCTCATTTAAAATCAAGTTACCCGCATATTTTTGTCATTTTTTGAAATCTGGATTTCAACATTGGCACAATTGTAGGCTTATATAAGACATACATTTCGAGGTAACCAACTTGAATTTTGACAAAGTGAGACAGTGGCAGCCCCCCAAATAAGGTCCATTTCCGATATTTTATTTTGCATTGAAGACGTCGAAAAAAATTATTGCTGTTCAGAATCTAATTTTGAGCCACAATATCAAATTTCATTACGAAATTCGCATTTTTAGATTTTTAAATATTTGCCGCAAAGTTCACACACGGTGACAATTTTGGTTATGTAAACAGAAACTATTAAATTAAATGTCAATCTGTTATAATATCAAGCGTAGGAGTTTAGTTAGTTATTGTTCATATTTATAAATATTTACTATTATATAAAAGGTAAAATATTTTAATTATTTACTAATTTATTAATTACTAATTTACAAATTTTTTCTGGAGACCATTTGAAACAGAGGATAATATAATAACGCCCGAAAATCTTATTATTTTCTTATGACAAGCATTTCTATTTACCTCCGCCCATGTACAATATAGAGATGCCGAGTGTTTTTGCCGGCTTTTAGTTTTCATACGGTTTCAATTAAATTCGTTTACACTTTAAATATCATTATAATACATAAATGTATCAAACTTCAAGTCAATATCATAAACGGTTCCAGAGTAAATGTGTGTACAAAAAAAGTTACAGACCGACTAACAGACAGAAACATTTTTCCGCTCAAATTTAAAATCTCGACGTTTCATGACATTTTAAGTCCATTTCAACAAAAATATATATATATTTTTTGCGTTACTGTACTTCCACTGGACGTGGAGGTAAAAAAATATTAAAACACTTGTGTAATATAAATTACTAACATAAAGATTATTCATTATTTTCCAAAATAAGATTTTTTTAATGAACTCAAAAAATACATTTTGGTCTGCACAGAATTCATTTCCCATTTGTATACGATAAAAAGTTGGAACATTTTTTATAAATGCCGTCCTAAATCGAATACAAAAAACCCCATCTCGATCCGTCCTACTGCTTAAAAGTCGTTTGTGAAATGATAAATTGCCTCGACTAGTAGGAAATTCGTGATTTCTCGAGTTTGTGGTACCATGATCAAAATAACTAAAGATAATTAGACGTTCATAAAATATTTTATTTGAATTTAATAAGAAATTAGGATAAATTTTATTGCACTAGTAGATCATTTTCCCACCAATTATTAAACTAATAAATTTAACTAAAATCTCAGTACTCAGAATCATTATCTCAACATGTTCATTTGAATACAGTGAAATTTACGTATGCTAATTCGCTAATAGTTCTCTATCTCATATATTTTGTAGAGTTCAGATCTATGCAAAGAAAGTTTCTATCAGTAACTAGTTAACATTAACTTCAAATCTTCTTCAATTAAATATAAACAAAGGGACTATTTTTTTTACTTAAAATTTTGTTAGAATACTTTGCCTTTCTAAAATATTCTGTGAAAGTTTTCACCATGCAATAGACCAGATTTTAATGATTGTCCTACACATACACATACAGACTTACATCTAAATTCATTAATTATACTTCGAAATTCAAGGAGCTAACCAAATAGACAGGCCAGTGATCGACATGGAGTGCTATTTGGCCGGCACGTTGCTCGGAATCGCAAGGGGCGCTCAACGTAATGTGTAAACTGAGTCGGCACGTTTGTCTGTTGATTGGTCTAATTGGACAATGTTTCAATGACCAGCTCCAAAAAAATCCTCGGTTTTTTGGGTCTTTGGCAGTCACCCACCATTTTGTGGTTGCCGTGTCATTTTTTTTTCAATTTGGGAAATTTTCGCAGCACCTTGCGATATTTTACGCTTACAGCTTAAAATCGACATTTCGGTAGCAATAACATTATTCCTGTCATTTTCTATTCTCATTAAGATTTCATTCAATTAAATTGACTACAGTCGCAACTTTAATCTAAACAAAATTATACATAAATTCTATTGCATAACATGATTCTTGCTATTTGCATGGCAATTCTAAATGGTATACAGAACGTTCGTTAAATACTGGTGCAACTTAAAATTTCTTATATTCCAGTTTTAGATTGTTAATATTTGGATTGTTTAACTTCATATGTGGCTATTTTCTTCAATAATTTTTATATAAAACAAAATTATTATCGAGATGATTCTCCAAACTCTACAATATATGTATTAGAATGGTTTCTGCTTTTTCTTGGAACTTTTACCTTTTAAAAAATAATAATAAACATAGTAATAACAGTAAACTGAAAACTTTAAACATAAATTGGTAGTGCAGTACCTACAATAAAACACAATAAAGGGAAGTAAATGATTAAATAAAATACCAAATTCAAGTGTTAAATTTTACAAGATGTTTTAAAATTAACAAAGTGCTAAATTTTCTAAAGTTGTAGGAAATCAAATCAGAATTAGAAACAAGTGATATCAAACTTTACATAAAAAAATCTGTGGGAAATAATAAAAAATAAAGCACAACTAAATTTGGATCTTAACTTCAGCAAAACGATATATATATAATAAGACAAAGGTTTAAAGCTGTCACACAATCTTAACAAAGGCGGGTACAGAAAATTAAATAAATGAAAGACGTCACGAGAACATAATAATTTTTTAAACTTACGTAACTATTTAGAAACACCAATATTTGACACGCGTATGAATATTAAGTTAAATTGACCTTACGATAACATGTAAATTGACATGAAATACAAATATCGAAATATCTCATTCTCTGAGCTGCGTTTTCATAGCTGGTTTACCGAATTCAAATGAGAATATTTGCTTAGTTCTAAAAACCCAATCCTTTGTCCAAAATCATCTTTATACTCCTATACTATATTTTCATTCGGCAACAAAATTATTAATCGTATTCTATTTTTTTTTTTCTTATCATGAAATGGCAACTATATGTCCTTAGTCAATACAATCTTTCAAAATCTCAGTGATAATGGTTACACAACGTCACGTATATTCCGAATAAAACACGAACCTCGAAAATCGTGCTAATGGGAATAAAATTATTATTTTTGCCCTGTGCAAAGAAAGTCAATTTAAACCAGACCAGCTAATTACAGATTTCTTTATCTTGACATATCGCTTACATTAAAATAATTGATAATTGAGCATTACAAATACAATATGGCACCCTTTTAATAATATCACAAGCGACACCCCAATAATTATACATGTTTTATTAACCTGATAAAATCTTAGATATAAAACTATTGTTGAACATGCAATGGGTGTACAGTCTGTCACGAAAATAATGCAAATAATTTCAAAATTCTATTTCATAATGTCCATATAATGTCTTTG
The DNA here is from genome assembly GCA_963675555.1 of Leptura quadrifasciata. Taxonomy (NCBI): domain Eukaryota; kingdom Metazoa; phylum Arthropoda; class Insecta; order Coleoptera; family Cerambycidae; genus Leptura; species Leptura quadrifasciata. The sequence goes on along the minus strand of OY776677.1, from coordinate 16,012,329 downwards.
CATCTAAAAAATAATACGCGGCACGTAGGCAAAGTCTGTGTCTTCTTCTCCCTGTGAGGAAAAAATTGATATGGAGAAAACGCTTCTATGCATTACTTTAATACGCGGACATATTTTTATTTGAATATTATTGGCTTAAACATCAAGGAAATAATATTATTATAATATAATGAACTGTTACTAGCCGATAAATGTGTTAAAGTGGGAGGTCAAGAAATTAAGCGCTTCCCTTGATTCATTTTGCTAAAAAAAATTATCAGATGGGTAAAATTATATTCAATTTTTTTTTTTACTATAATGACTTTATATAGATATATAAGATGCAAAAAATCATAAAGTGGAGAACACTGATGGAGGTGGGCATTAAAAAATAGTTGATAAAGAAATTGAATGTAAAATTGCAAAGAATGCAAGATTAGTCAGAAATTGAGGATGAATTGACGTAGGCATATAAAAAGGATAGTACATAAATAGCTAATTGTTTGTCTTCTTGATATTTCTACGGTGTTCTTTCACTGCTGAAGCTCATTCAGAAAGATCTCCACTTATATCTTCGTATGCATAGAATTTTTTAAAGTATGTATCAATAATTTTATAAGGTGGTTTCAAGAATTCTTCCATAAAAATCTCACGTGTATAGAAATTAAAAATTACTGAGATCTTGATAATATGAAACATTGCTTACAATATCCTTCATATTCTTAGAACATTATTAACAAATAATAATTTAGGTATGTCAAAATAAAACTGCCAAATTTAATTGTACACTATTCCATTAAATTCTCGTGATAAATATATTATCTACTTGGGCTATTTGATATAAATATATAAAATATATTAATTACAATAATCTTTGAAAGAACAACAAACCAATGCTACTGCAATGACTATTAAAGTAGCTGCCCCTGATATAAAGAATCGAATTACAAAATAATCAAGTTCGTGGGTATGTTTAAAGTAATAAACATTTCACATTTAAATTATTATACGCACGCTTTTGGCACTTAGCTAATTTAAATTAGTTGTAATTATATGGTGCTGACGGTGATTGGTAAAACAGCTATTAAACTAATTATACTCCAACTATAGAAGAAACTATAAGTGTTTGAATAACTATTAATAGTACAGTCACATAGGGGTTCATCTACTAAAAAAATCCGAGTGAGCTGAAACTTTGCATACATTTTTACTTTTATTATACTAATAATATGTCAAAAGTCCACACCGATATCTTGTGTGCGTTTCAAGTTATTCAAGGTCAAACGTCACAGAAATGGGTTTTTCGCAAATATCTTGCTTCCTATAAGTCCTATGACTTTTTTGGTTATGTAAGAATGAATATTAAAAAACCCTCTTTAAAAAATTTTATATACATGTTTTACTTAATACCAACCGTTTTCACACTATACGCCAGAAAAACACAGGGTAGCGGTGTATTTGTTTCCATACCACCTCAGAGGTCAGATACAAGGCGCGTTTTTTTACATGGTCTCCCCAGTAGGCCTAATCCATGGTTTTGCTTGTTCTATAGCTCATCCTCATTCTCAAAATCTGTCCCCTCTTCCACGTATTCGTCCTCTGCCATCTCCTCCAAGTTCTCGTCCTTTGTCCCTTCCTCCAGATTCTCGTCGTCCTCCCCAACATTTTCATTTTCTTCTATATCTTGTGTCAACAGGTCAACACGATCAAGCTCTTCATCTTCTTCATCCTGAATAATTTCTGTGATGGCGTTACTATCAACATTGGTGTTGCGACATGACTGACCGTGACAATGGCTACACAGTACTGAACAGGATAGTCCAACTTTTCTGCACCCGCAATTTGTGTTGCATCCTTTGGTGCAGTTGCAAAAAATGGTATTTAAAAGTACATCTGGTGCAGCTGGTAATAGAGTCTTAAGGGGCTCCAAAATGTTATTAATCATCGCCCATCCCCATTGTTCAGGATTTAAATTATTTCCAAGCCAATTCTGTACTTGATAATACACTCGACTTAGATGTTGACTTGCAGCTGCGGCAGTAGGTGGAAGTGACGACAATTTCACTGCGGTATTAAGTCTTGTTGACTTCGCAAATGTCATGTATCAATAGTTTTCAATAGATAATTCTGTTTTAGGAGCTCCATAGATTGCCAAAAGAATGCGTAATCCATTTTCCACAATCGTTTCTACTTTACAATGTCCCTGTTTAAAAGCTCCCGCAAATTGATGCCTCTCGAACATTTTAAAAACTTTTATTTTTCCTTTATTAAAAAGTGCAGACGTTGTGTCACAGCCAGTAATAGCGAGTAGCAACAACAGATGCTTTTTACAATTTGGAAATTTATTTAGGCTAGAAGAGGAGTATGTATTTGATTTTATTTTCCCTCTCCCTGGTTTAAGGAAGAAAACATCTTGGTTTGAAGTAGCACGTCCTATTAGAAGAACTAGTAAATCTACATCATCTCCAATGACAATAGTGATGTTGCGTTGTGATTTCTCAAGTGCCGTTTCAACTATTAAAACGTCGGCGTCGTCTCTAGCTTGTTTCACGGCTATATTGTTAGATTGATTGATATTAATCTAGTTTTATTTGAGCGATTGGATAGGAACTTTTCTTGGCTAAGTGTCACTTGCATTGCTTCGTCAAACATGACCTCTACGGATCCCGAAATTGAAGCAGTTCGTCGAAGTTGTTCCATTGCTTTTATATTCTTGCTATTGTCACTGTATCCATCAAAGACAACTGTTATGTCTGAGCCGAAATGTTTTTGTAAATAATCAATATATCTTTTGATAATACACTGAAAAGTATCATCTTTTTGCCATATTACACGGTGCAACAGGAACCCACCATCAATGACGTAAGCAACGTTATCTGCAGGTATTTCATCACACCGAGGGTCGAAGCATTTATAGAGCATTATTTAGAAGTTTTTCGCACGCCTGCATTATCAAAAAGTGCTGTGGGATAAGGACTTAACTCGTACTGCATATATTCTTTCAGGTTTTCGTCAAATTTCTTGTATAAACTGATTCTTTGAAACAGCAGCAAAGGATCTACAGCAACATTTACGTCATGAACTTTAATAGAACTATTGACTGAGAAAAGCGAAAGGACCCTATTTGCACGTTTAAATTTTATATCATTAAATTTTAACCCAACAATACTTTGCACTAACTGAAGACCAATTTTGTATGCATCGTAACAGTTTATTTTTTCAGTCCCGACGACCGACGCCTGTAGCTATCGATATAAGTTGATTTGTTTTTGGAAACGGACTATAAGAACTAAACCAGTCAACCAATTTTTTTACGTCTGCATTATCTCTCTTAATGCTTGAGTCTCTTGCATCAACATGTTGATCAGCTGTGTCCAGAGACACCTGGCAAAATTTTTCATTTTCTTCGCAGACCGAATTCATGGCGTGAATGCCATATATCCATTTGCACAGTACACTTTCTCGTGTACTTCGTCCCCTGGAAACACCTCCCTCACATTTCATAGATTTCATTAAGGTTTGCTCTATTATCATGTCGCCCCAGGTTCCGCAGTTGAACTTGTTGGGCCGTCGAATCGTGAAAAATCCTTTTTAGAAAATATCTCAAATGTCTGCTGGTTCATATTTAAACTAGAGCTTAAACCTGCCTGGCGACAGCGAATCGGGGAACTACACGAAAATCTCCGAGCGATGACCGACGACCGACGCCGACGGTTCATACTCAAGGTTAAGTTAATAGCGAGCTATTTATATTATGATATCAAGGTTTGACAGAATAAAATGTACTTACAGAGTTTTTTGGCAGCATAATACGGAAAAGATCTTTATTTAAGAAAATAAGATTTTCGTTACCTTTGACCTTAAATAACTACAAACGCACGCGCGATATTGATGGGGACTTTTTAGACATTGTTTCCAATGTTAAAATAAAGGTGTAAACAAAATTTAGGCTCACTCGGATTTTTTTGGCAGATGCTGCTTTTTCCGACCTAATATAACTGGAGTATAATGTTATTTACGATTTCACAGTTTATTGAAGACACTCAGATGAAGTTACTCAAGACTTTTCTACGCACATGATTTATGTAGATTTAATCTATAATTAGACGCCCCGAAATTTTTTTTTACGGGTTTAAACAATTTTTGGGTGTCAACTTTTTCATTTGGTCAGTTTATGTAACATATTTTCTCAGCAATCAAATCCTACCATATTAATTTGAGACGCTCTCTGTATCAATACGGGAAATTGTGTAATGAACCCAGCATTAATTACAAAGTGCAACTGTGTTGATCGAGACACTCTCCACAGTAAACCCTGAACTTTGTAGGTTTCTAGGAACTCTCTGTTAATTCATCTCACATATTTTCTACTACATCGAGACGCCATTCTTGCTAAGTCCTTATTTAATCTGATCTCCTCGACTTCACCATACTCACAAAATCTGTGATTTTATTGAAATAAATTAATTTCGAGTTAATACAAAACTATTATTTTTAGAAAGTGGATAGGTTTCTAAAATCACAGCAAATAAAATCAGCATATAGAAACAAGTAATATTAAACTTTACATGGAAGAACAAAAACGGGTTAATATAAGCACGACTAAGTTTGAAAAACGTCACGCAAATGATCAATTTATATATCTCTCTTTACATAAAAGACTTACTTGCTGCTTTGGAAGAAATCATTTGCTCAAATACCAATGACTCCAAAAAAGCCTCTGCTTTTCATAAAGTAGCTCTGAACTCTGAATAAAATTGAAAATTTGCTAACTCTAGTGGTCCGATAATACATCGTCCAATGTCGGATGTCATAAAAACACAATATCAACTATAGTGTAAGTATATTCTAGGTAGAACTGATTCGAATTTTCTCACTTTCTCTTTGGATGTCAGTGGTTAAAACCAGCCACATTTCAAAAGTGATTATTTTCGAGTGTACAACAGACTTTAAAAAAAGGAACCGCCCATTAAAATGGCAATGCCCAGTGCACAGTTTCTAGATCTTTATAAAAGCATTTCTGCACCTCATCTTTAGCAACAGTTGTCGGTGCATATATTCTACTGATTCTGAAGTATATTTTTTTATCATTGATAGCTCCACAATCGAGCACTAACGCTAATTATTTCTTTAGAGATCCAAAATCATACCCCACAAGGACTGTCATGGCGCTTTTTGAAGTAGAAAAATATGCTCTTCTGTCGTGAATCTAAAATGAACAAGACCTATTACATTGATATTCCGTAAGTTCTTTCTCCAATAGATAATTGTTTTAAATTGTAAGGGTCTTCTGGGACTTCTTGCAAGTTGTATTGTTACATGGCCTATGTCCATTTAACAACTTTGTTAAAACAACTGGTATTTTCTTTATGTTTAGCACGTTCTGGTAGCACTTTGATTTAGTTTTTGTAAGTAAGACTACTTCAACCTAGCAGAATCATGTGTATCACTGCTAAATATCATCACATTGTTTTATATACCTATTTTTATATCTTAGAAACTCAGTCATGTATTTTTAACACCAATTTTTGTAATATATATGTGTTACAGCACTATAGATATCCAATTGTCGATACCATGCCTGCAAAATATTTATATGCATTTATATTTCATTTTTTGCTGTGTTTACGTTGGGCATCCAGTTATTTTCCTTACCTCTGAAACTTTTTCATTCGCCTATATAATGTAGTGTATTTACTGGATCCTCACAAAACGGTTTGTAAACAATTTAGTTTATTAATTGGAACAGCTCGTATTTTTGGTTATGTATGCAAAGTAATTATCTAATCTGTGGTATGCAACTAATGTCGAAATATTATTGATTAAAGATTCCTTTTATCGATTGTATATCTGTCACTATTTTAATTGTGCATAGAGAACCAACTACAAAAGGTATCCAGTTGTGCGCTGAAGTCGCCCATCAACAGATGGCGATACTCGTATAACATTACAGCTTTCATTTTCATTAGGAAAATATATTTTTCAAGTCAGTATATTGGTACCGCATTTTAAATTGTAATATTATCTTGTTAGTTAAAACTCCGAAGATGCCATTTGCCTTCCAAATCTACACTGATTAAGACTTACAAACTTTTCGATTGTGAGACCCTCAGTAATTAATATTACATTTATAGTCCACAGTTCTTTGTATTAGAGAATCAACCAGGTAAATTTTATTTATAAATTATTTCAATTTCATTCATTTTCAGTTGTTTTATTGTTGAAATTGAATTTAACTCAATTAAAAAATATTTTTAATTTTATTTAACTAAAATATTACATGTAAGTACTAAAGTAAGTAAAGTAAGTAATAAAATATATTTTCTGTTTTATTTTATTTTTTTGGCAATTTAGTTCGAATCAGCATCTAAATATTGAATTATTTAAATATTGAAGCATCTACATATTAAATCATCTACAAATGGAATCAACTAAAAATTGAAGCATCCACATTTTCAATCATTTACATATTGATTCATTTATAATATATTGAAGTCATTTAATTTATTCTACTGGAAATATATATTGAATATATTTTATATTTCATATATTGAAAGTTTATTTCATTTATTGAAAGCATTATTGAGGCCATGTATATTGCCACTTTGAATTGAGCAAGATTTTATTATTCTTTATTAATTGATACCTGATGGTACATAAATTGCCAAAAACACCTAGATTTGCTGCCGATACAAATTGGAATCTGAAGTGCAGTGCCAAGGCTTCCCAGCGTCAACTACATTCAATTTGAAAACCTAGGACATTGGTATTATACCTTATTAGTTTTTTTTGTATTATATTCCATTTTTTGCATTTCATTTCATTCAAAATTTCATACATAATTTAACAAATTTATACTACGTTTTAAGGTTAACTTTTAAATTCCATTTTTTTACAAAAAATACTTTTAAATTCATGTTGTAAAATTTATTTATATCATATATTTTGTTATTCATCTTAATGATTATCTATTTTCCACAAATTTCAGTCTTGTTTATAGGAGACTGGTTTTAAGGAAAAAAGAGACGAATCAACTAGCTATTCATTATAGATGGTGCCCAATTAACATCAATTTTTCATTGTCTCCTTTTCCCAAATAAATAAAATAAATTTTTTTTTATCTTATATGTCATACACACAACGAGGGTAAGTATCACATCTCTTGGAAGTTTTCAGAATACACGACTCTTTGCTCCGGCTAAAACAAAGGGAATAAGCAGGTAACAGTATTACTGTTAACATTGTAGTATGTCAGGCTATCCCATAAACCTTTAAAAAAACTGCTTTGTTTGTAGCAGTTAGATAGCAATTAATTAAAGTATAAAAAATTGTCGCTGAGAAATTTTCACTCTAGTCACATCCACTCCTATCAGAAATGGATTTTGATATGTGAATCACGGGGAAGTTTGATATGGTTCTATTCAAACCATGGGTGTAACTGCCACTGTATCAGCTATACAGAGCCCACCAGCTACGGGGGTCCGCTTGTCACTGCATGGGCCTATTTGACAATGGTTGATACAGGGCCCATTCAGTGATAGTTACGCCACTGATCCAAACCAATTTTTGATAATACCCAAACTATCGACTCTGGTTCATACTTTTAGAATTATCTTTAAACTCAAACTCGTATCTGTACCTATACTTTAAAAGGAAATGGCAATAACTTTGTGTCATATTTTATGCGTTTCCAATAACAGGTAATGTTATATTTCTTCCTGATTGTGAATATGCAATAAAAATTTTATGGTCCGATATAAAAATTATTCTGCAATTGTAGTAGTAAAACTAGATTGAAATCGTTGATATACACGTATTGTCTCATACATAGACAGGAACTGTATAAAATATTTTTTCTAATTAACATCCTAGAACAGTTTTATTGTTTGTTGTTTATTAATTTTCGACCAAAGATGGCTATTATTTATTGTCAAGGACAGTTACGAAAATTACGCATACGTTTCTAATTGAATTTATAAATAATCTATTACAATGTCGTGTTTTTATACATAGTATATTTGTCTTTAGTAGGATAGTGTTGTTAATGAAAGAAAAAATGAAGAAGTTAATTATACATGAGAAATAAAATAAAATTTAATGTCTATGCTGTTATTGAGAGAAGGAGGAGACATACAGACTGACGAAAATAAGACTTTTTGGCAATTAATCAAAATTTAAGAAATATTTAAATAAGAGTAATAATTATAACAAGGTTCCCTTAAATTTTTATCTCTGTGTACCGCAAATGTAAATCTGGATGAGCTAGACACTTGGAAGGAATATTTTGCTACCCGTATAAATCAGACTAGATACATTATTGTATCTTTCACAATAAACTGGCCTCAAGTAGATGCACCTCGATTAACTCAAATGTAGGGGGAGTTAACCCTAAAAACCAGTAAAATAAATAAAAAACATTTTTTTCTTTAAAACGGTTCTAATGATATTGAACCAATTAACACATGCATATTTCTTTATATTAGTACTAGTATAAGATGGCATGATTTTTTTTTCCACAAAATTTAGGAAGAGATGTTCCAGGGGGTGTGATTTAAAGAATCAAATAATATTTTTCTCTAAAACGGCTCTAACAATTTTGATCAAATTTAACATAGATATTCCCTTAGTACTAACTAGTATGAAAACACATGACCCGTTGTTACATTTACAAAATGCAGGTGCGGAAGCATGGTACACCGATTTTTCAAAGGCCTTTGATTGCATTGACCATAAACTTTCAATCCATAAATTGAATAATTTTGGTATTAGTGATATACTTGTTAATTTTTTTGAGTCCTACTTGGAAGGCAAATTACAGTATGTTCAGTATAATGGTTTCAAATTAAACATATATGTTGCAAGCTCTGGTGTGCCCCAGGGAACGAATTTAGGTCCATTCTTATTTTCAACATTTATCAGTGATTTATGTGTTGCATTGAATTGTAACAAACTTCTCTTTGCAGATGATCTAAAATTATTTGGCGAAGTTTCTACTGTAAAAGATTATACAAGATTGCAAGAACAAGTAAATGTACTTTGAATTGGTGCTTAGCGAATAAGTTGACAATGAATATATTTCAAATATAAAGTTACGACGACATGACACGAAAAGTTATCCAGTGGAATATTCATATAGCTTTAACAACATCACTCTATCACAGTGTGAAAATATTAGATGAAAATGAAAATATTAGATGAAAATATTAGATAGTTGGGTAAACTATTTGACTCCTGATTAGAAATCACAGAACATGTAAATTCAATTGCTAAATCAGCGTTGAAAATACTGGACTTTATCAAGAAATGTTACCAATGTGGAAGCTTTAAAAACGCTATATTTCTGTTATGTGCGTTCTAAATTGGTCTATGGTTCAGTGATATAGAATCCTATTTACGAGATACCCTCACAATCATTAGAATCTATTCAACGGAAATTTTTAAAATACTTATAATTTAAAATAGATAATTGGTACTCTTAACAGGAAAATTCGAATCGTTTTCTATTAATACGGTTCAACGTGGATTCATTAGAAAACAGAAGAATTATGTCAAATTTAATGTATATTTACAAACTTATCAATAATACGATAGAGTGCCCAGAACTCCTCTCCCAAATTAATTTTAGAATTCCACGTTTAGTCTCGCCTCAAATATTCACCTTTGCACTACCATAAAATCGAACACATATTCTTACTAAATAGCCTATTTATTTTATGATTAAAATGTACAACTTCTTTGACGGACATTAAGTATTTAATTCTTTGCAGACATGAAATTAAAATTAAATTTTCTACTTTGTACGTTGCACTTTGTATTTGGTATATTATTGTGTTTTGTATGTTGTACTTCATATTTTATATCTTGTATTTGTATACCTTGTATTTTGTAAAATTGTCCTGTAATTGAAGTATTTTGTTAGACAATAAATTCGTTATTATCATTATTATTATTATAAGTAATTACATTAATTGACTAACATAATAATCTCTTAGATTACATCTAGCGTACAAAATTACATATCTATTATACAACCGCAAAGACTGAAATAGAAATAGCGTTTTCTCCATTATATATACATAGATATTTATTTATTGTTTTGCACTCTACTGTGGTTATCTTGTTGACAAACAACAAATCTGTGTTACAAGGTTAGATACCTGAAACTCAAATCGTTAATTTTCTGAAGTACTAAGTTATGGGATAAATTTTTTAACAAAAATTTGACTACACCGGTTTTAAGAACTAAGTTATTATGTTCAAATGTGCTTTTAGAGGGCGGAATATTAAACATAATATTTTTAGTCGAAAACTTTCACTATAAGGAAAGTAACCAGACTGCAACCAAAGTTACAAATCTGGCGCGTTAAGTGTAATAATTGCATATTACCATCAAAACGCTAATGCTTCGATTGCAACAAACACCAGCCGAAAGACTGATCCTACTTAAAGGAGCTCCCTTGCCAGTCGTCACACACCACTTGCAGACTGCAGTTTCGAGCTGTTGGCTCTCGTCAGTGCAAGGTAGGTATGCGACGACCGACATGAGAATCCTTTGCCTATAGTACATCCCGGTATTTTCACAATAGCGACATGTAAAACAGCCAGCAGGCGCCATCTAGCGGTCCAGTGTCTGTTGCAATCGAAAAATAAATAGCCTGACTTGGCTTAGCATAGTTCAAATGTGCTTTTAGAGGGCGGAATATTAAACATAATATTTTTAGTCGCAAACTCCTCTATAAATCCTTATTTTACTATAAGGAAAGTAACCAGACTGCAACCAAAGTTACAAATCTGGCGCGTTAAGTGTAATAATTGCATATTACCATCAAAACGCTAATGCTTCGATTGCAACAAACACCAGCCGAAAGACTGATCCTACTTAAAGGAGCTCCCTTGCCAGTTGTCACACACCACTTGCAGACTGCAGTTTCGAGCTGTTGGCTCTCGTCAGTGCAAGGTAGGTATGCGACGACCGACATGAGAATCCTTTGACTATAGTACATCCCGGTATTTTCACAATAGCGACATGTAAAACAGCCAGCAGGCGCCATCTAGCGGTCCAGTGTCTGTTGCAATCGAAAAATAAATAGCCTGACTTGGCTTAGCATAGTTCAAATGTGCTTTTAGAGGGCGGAATATTAAACATAATATTTTTAGTCGCAAACTCCTCTATAAATCCTTATTTCACTATAAGGAAAGTAACCAGACTGCAACCAAAGTTACAAATCTGACGCGTTAAGTGTAATAATTTCATATTACCATCAAAACGCTAATGCTTCGATTGCAACAAACACCAGCCGAAAGACTGATCCTACTTAAAGGAGCTCCCTTGCCAGTCGTCACACACCACTTGCAGACTGCAGTTTCGAGCTGTTGGCTCTCGTCAGTGCAAGGTAGGTATGCGACGACCGACATGAGAATCCTTTGACTATAGTACATCCCGGTATTTTCACAATAGCGACATGTAAAACAGCCAGCAGGCGCCATCTAGCGGTCCAGTGTCTGTTGCAATCGAAAAATAAATAACCTGACTTGGCTTAGCATAGTTCAAATGTGCTTTTAGAGGGCGGAATATTAAACATAATATTTTTAGTCGCAAACTCCTCTATAAATCCTTATTTCACTATAAGGAAAGTAACCAGACTGCAACCAAAGTTACAAATCTGGCGCGTTAAGTGTAATAATTGCATATTACCATCAAAACGCTAATGCTTCGATTGCAACAAACACCAGCCGAAAGACTGATCCTACTTAAAGGAGCTCCTTTGCCAGTCGTCACACACCACTTGCAGACTGCAGTTTCGAGCTGTTGGCTCTCGTCAGTGCAAGGTAGGTATGCGACGACCGACATGAGAATCCTTTGACTATAGTACATCCCGGTATTTTCACAATAGCGACATGTAAAACAGCCAGCAGGCGCCATCTAGCGGTCCAGTGTCTGTTGCAATCGAAAAATAAATAGCCTGACTTGGCTTAGCATAGTTCAAATGTGCTTTTAGAGGGCGGAATATTAAACATAATATTTTTAGTCGCAAACTCCTCTATAAATCCTTATTTCACTATAAGGAAAGTAACCAGACTGCAACCAAAGTTACAAATCTGACGCGTTAAGTGTAATAATTTCATATTACCATCAAAACGCTAATGCTTCGATTGCAACAAACACCAGCCGAAAGACTGATCCTACTTAAAGGAGCTCCCTTGCCAGTCGTCACACACCATTTGCAGACTGCAGTTTCGAGCTGTTGGCTCTCGTCAGTGCAAGGTAGGTATGCGACGACCGACATAAGAATCCTTTGACTATAGTACATCCCGGTATTTTCACAATAGCGACATGTAAAACAGCCAGCAGGCGCCATCTAGCGGTCCAGTGTCTGTTGCAATCGAAAAATAAATAACCTGACTTGGCTTAGCATAGTTCAAATGTGCTTTTAGAGGGCGGAATATTAAACATAATATTTTTAGTCGCAAACTCCTCTATAAATCCTTATTTTACTATAAGGAAAGTAACCAGACTGCAACCAAAGTTACAAATCTGGCGCGTTAAGTGTAATAATTGCATATTACCATCAAAACGCTAATGCTTCGATTGCAACAAACACCAGCCGAAAGACTGATCCTACTTAAAGGAGCTCCCTTGCCAGTCGTCACACACCACTTGCAGACTGCAGTTTCGAGCTGTTGGCTCTCGTCAGTGCAAGGTAGGTATGCGACGACCGACATGAGAATCCTTTGACTATAGTACATCCCGGTATTTTCACAATAGCGACATGTAAAACAGCCAGCAGGCGCCATCTAGCGGACCAGTGTCTGTTGCAATCGAAAAATAAATATCGAAGCATTAGCGTTTTGATGGTAATATGCAATTATTACACTTAACGCGCCAGATTTGTAACTTTGGTTGCAGTCTGGTTACTTTCCTTATAGTAAAATAAGGGTTTATAGAGGAGTTTGCGACTAAAAATATTATGTTTAAGTTATTATGTGTTTTATACTTGCATTTCCGCTCACGCTGTCATCTTGAAAAAATACTACAAAAAAAAGTTTTTTTTATAAATATCTCATTACTACAAGGCTCTACGATGAAAATGGTTAAGGTAAATTTTGTAGACGACATAATTTCCTACAGTTTTTATTTAAAACATTTGTTCGTATGTCAAGTAAATAGCGAGCGACAAAGCAAATTATAAGAAATTTACAAATAATCTGGAATCTGAATCATGAAATTATATTTTGTTCTAAAATTTAAATAAAACAACACAAAGAACTGATTTGGACCCTTAATAATATGCTACATAATATATCAAATCTCATTGACGTAGCATAAAGGGCGCCCAAAACATTAAGTAGGCCACCACTTTTAAAAGGTCCTAGCATTTCTGGACTTGTCTATGGGAACTGTATTTTATATATTTGCAAATACTCCCGTCACCTAAAGTTAAAGACAGAAATTCCGGACACCTTGTATAATGAGTAATCACATTTTTTTAAAAGTGTAAACTTACCTTGACCTACTGCTACGGATAATCGTGTTTAATATGAATAACTAACTTAGAATCATATTTTTTATCACCTTGAAAAACTGTCGTCAATTGTTAGTTTGCGTAAAAGAGAAAAAATAAGTATTTGAATGCCTAGTTATTAACGCGGTTCAATTAGAGGCAGGTAGGTATGTCAACTTGTTTGTATTGTCAGCACTCAACCTTGTGGAATTAGATAATGGATGGACGAGAACGAGTGAGATGCATTAATGGCATACCTTCACTGCCTAACACAAGCGAATATTTATTTTACGTTAAAATACAATCTGTAGTCAATTATCGATGGATTCGTAAACTTCTGTCAAGATCAAGGAAAACAAAACAAGATACAAAATAATACACATTTATAGGTACATATATCTGTTTCTTTTTATTGCTGAAATCGACATATCAAATAAAATATACTGCTCACAACTTAAAATAATGCGTGTCTCACATTACACATTTTGAAGCGATCCGAATCTAGAACACATTCCCAGATAGCACACGCACGTTCTATGAATATTTAGAGAATATAATATATTGAGAACATTTAGATAATCTAGGAATGGTCTCACAAACTGCAAACCCGTTGTAAGTACGTTCTACGGACATTAAAAATAAAGTGCTTTAAACGTTCCTAGAATCGCCATACAACATTCTTAAGAACATTTTTAGTATATTCTGTGTTGCACGAGCACAATTTGTTATTTTTTTTTCTAACCGCAATTTTATTACAATGTGTATATCTGTAATTATCTAAACATGTTATTTCTTTTGAAGGCTTATATGGGAAAAATGGGAACGCAATGCTACTTTTAAAAATAAACTCATTAGATTTTTTTTTTCACTCACTGCACAAATGTTCAAGTTAAAGTGGTTCTGTGAGTGGACTTGAACTTTCTCTTTATTAAAGAGTCGTAGAGATGTTGAAGAATGCAATCGTAAAGTCTCAAGTGTAACGAAGCGTTTTTTCGTTACCAAAATGTGCCCAGGATCTGTATTTATTTATACCCTCTGTATTTATTTATACCCTCTATATAAATTATCCTTTTATTACTGTACCGTTTCATGCTTTAATATTTATATTAATTTGTAGCAGCACTGAATAAACATATCACTTGTAAGTACAGATGCACCCGGATAGTGGGGGAACAACGTGAGGAACGTGTATAACCTTACGAGCCCATAGTAAATATTTTCAGTAGACAACCAGCAGTCCCGCGAGCTAGACGTGAGTGCCTACCATCCTGTGTAAACCAACCGTGAAGTATTTTCAAGTGGCAAAACAAGAAACAAGGTAATCAAATATATTAGTCGATTTGACGTCACCCGTGCGACGTCATTCTTTCAGTACAAGGTAACAATTAAAATATCCGATAATTCAGTTCCCTGGCTGCCCTCACACGCGAAATACGTGTCCTACTGCTTGCTCCAGTCTAGGTAATTGAATTATTTTACTAAGTTGCGAAATATTCCGTCTGTTTGACGTCACATCGATCCACTGCGCATCTGTTATCATTATTTCTCCCACTTTTAAGTATTCGAAGGAAATAATTACATTCATACTGTGTTGGCAGCTAGCCAGACCGACTCACCGGCAGCACACAACCCAGTTATCGCTAGCTTTATATATTTCAGAGCACTAAAATTTTTGCACAAAGTAATTGAATTCGTCCCGTGTTGGCAGTCAACCAGAGCGACTCATCGCCAGCAGACGTGACCACTCCGAGATTTGAACCCAGGTGCCATATATCATACTCAAGCAGTAGGATTTTGGACAAGTCCGTACTACGTCATCGACCAGCAGCGCATCCATCTGGCGTCTACTCCCACTCCGATAGTAAGTTGATTCATTTTACAGGAAAGATCCTGAGAAGCCGTGAGCTAGTCAGTCCGATCTGGCCATTCCAGTCAGCAGACGTGCCCGACCGTAACCACAGGAGGTAAGTAAACTGATGTACTAGCCAAGTTCTGTAGATAACTTTGCCCTGTGTCATCACTTATTCTGTACTAACGTTTTTTACCGCGTATTTTTGTTCGCTAGTTTGCAGATTGCTATCCCTGTCCGCGTCATCTGGTACTACCCTTGTCATTGAGTCGCTTGTCCTCATCTCAAGATTTAGAACCTGTCAAGTTTGGTTGAGATAATCAATTAGTAAGCCCGTAGATTTATATATAGTAGATTTAATTGAATGTACTGATTTTATTGAAAATTCGAAATTTTACTGTTCGTGTGTGAACGTCTAAGTCCCAAACTGACCAACTGGAGTATACTTTCGCCACTTGAGCTACTCAGCCTCGCGTATTCGGCTTGTGGGTAGTGTGTCCTATCACTTAAACTAGGACTGGTGCCCGAGCAAACCAAAAAGTCGTGTCCGGAACTCCAGTCTCAGAGTGGTCCTTTTTGTCCACGTCACCGTTCGAGATGGAGAAAAACGCGTCACACCAGTAGGAGCGTTAAATGAATGAAAGTGTATTCAACAAAAACGTATTCGTACATGTTGTTGTTTCCGTATAAAAATATATTTTATAAAATTCCTCTCCGCATGATTTCGCAATATCACGAGGAAATGTAATAAGATAAAATACTAGAGAGATAAAATATTAGGGCCCAATTTACATATAAAAACGAGGCGCCGTTATAAAATCCCATACTCCGAAACATTCTGATATATTAGCTAGCACGTTTCCAAAAGTCCCAGTTGTGAAATCGAACTTTGGAGCTGATAAAAATAAAATTTCAGATAATGTTGTGCCGGCAAAATCGGCTTGAATTATGAAGCCATTTTGGAAAAATATATTCGTTAATCTAACATCGATTATGATTGATCGTGCAATAAATAATCAGATACCGCCGTTCTCCACATTGGCACGCTTCGTTATGGATAGTCCTCTATTTTTCATTTCCACAATTCATCAGAATATAATATAAATAGGCCTATAACGAAATATTGTTTTCGGATTAAATTCGTATATTTCCACCCCATTTGTAAGATTAAATCTTTAATATTTATTATTTATTTTAACGTCAATATTATACGTCCGTGTGCAAGATTTATTAACGTGACCGGCAGTTAAACAATTGATGCAATAGTGTGCGTTATTTAACTGTAAAACAGTGTTTCATATTTCGTCGATTATAACTTGAGCACTAAATTGAAGGTATAAAATATTTGTTCACAAAAATAAAATATGAGACAGACAAAATGCTCATAGAGCAGTAAAAAATCGATCTCATAAATATGTTATTAAAAGTGACATTACGTTAGTACAGTACACGGTATTTCACACCTTCACAGAGATACATACATTCGCTATTTTTGTACCAAGAATGCAAGTTTTTCATTTGTCTCTCACTGATTTGTCTCTCATTTCACAAGTCAGGGACGCTAAATACAATACTGTTATGTGCGCGCCCATGCCCTCTTACGAAAATTCCCAGTAGCAGAGTTAAAAAAAGCCTGCCTATTTAGCTATCAGTAAAACGGTAGTTCGCCGGTTGATTCAGGGGTGGTGCTGCCTCATAAAATATACTAGAAGTAGTAGAAACGTCTCGAATGACAGACTGGATGAATCGAGAATAAGTGCCACGGATATACAGGGTGTCGCAATAGTCCGTCAAAGCCAGTTCCATAAATATGAACATAATCGCCCTTTTAGAAAAGTGACCTTTTTCAAAAAGTAAACTATTAATTTCCTGTAAAGTCAGCTCTGTTACATACAGTGGAATGCATCTCTCGTTAGGTAAAGCTTCAATTTGTGAATATTTATCATGTTTGCTGGCCTGAAAGTTACGTGTGAAATTAGCCAGGATGCAAAATGGGTGGCATTCTGTCAGCATTTTGAAAGTTCGTTATTTTGTGATGTAAATTTAAATGGATACTGTTGATTTGCAAACATTGTGGTTATTGTTTATTTTTTAGTCATTTTTTATTAAATTACTGAATACCATATATTTGGAGAGAAAAATTATTGAAAATAAAGAGACCAATAAAGTAAGAAATGCGGATAAGGTAAACTTCTTGTGAATTATATGAGAGAATGATTAAAAAGTTTTATTTTTATTTAAGGACAAAGCTTGGGGGAGAGTGGAAGTAGCTTACAATGCAAATTCCTTGGAATATCGTAATGTAGACCAATTAAGATCCAAGTTTGATAATTTAAAAACGAAAGTTCGTAAGATTGTTGCCCAAACACGGTCATATATTAGGGGAACTGGTGGTGGTGGTTCTCTTAGTACAAATACCGATCTCATAGTCGAATTGGTACTAAAAATTATCAATTGGAAAACGGTTGTGGGCTTAGAGAATCCTTCGGATAGTGATTTTGTTCCTGCTTATATTGTAAATATTTAGTGAGATTATTAAATACTCTTTTATTTTTAGAATGAGGAGGAAATTGAAAAACTATCACAAACCCATCAAGTAGATAATAATGTATCGGTGAGTTTCTAATAAATAAAGGTTATTAATTAATATTAAACGTAATAGTTAATTATTAATTAACCAATATTGTTTTAAGATATTGGACTGTGACTACAATGATGAAAATAGGAAGCCAGACGATGTTAAGAAAATAATTTAAAAAAATTTTTTGGTCACCGAAGCAATTACACCATATTCACCGCAAAATCACGACCCTGTACCATGTCAGCGAAGTAATAAGAATGTAATGAGAGGTAAAATATATTGACATATTAATTTTATTGTGCAAATTTGAATCTGTTTTAGGAAGTACGGAACGACGTAGAATTCAGGGATGGTTATGATGAAACAAAAATTAGTGAAGACGGGGCAGCAGTTAAAAAAGTAAGTATTACTCAAAATAGCAGAAAGTTAAAAAAGGAATATAAATGTTGAAGTGTATATTTAATATTTTAATACTTCTCCTTTAGAGTCCTGAAATGCCAAAACCAAAGCATGGGTGGAATCAATATACACCAAAATATTGAAAGCAACCTATGTCAAAAAAATTACGACCAACAACGGCGAGCCCGCTTGCGGTGGCAAAAGAAATATATTACAAAAAAAAACATGTTATTGGAAGAGGAAACGCGGGCTAGGCAGAATCAAGATAGAAGAGAGGAAGAAAGCCATCAGTTAAAGAAGGCATTACTAGAGTTGAAAATTAAATTAAAGAAGGATGAATTAAAAAGAAAATTAAGCTCGTGTACTGAAAAATAGGACATTATTATTTATAAATATTTGTATGCATATTATTTTATTACAATAAATTTTATACATTAGCAAAATGTTCTGTGATGATTAACTGTTGCATATTTACACCTACCATTCCAATATTTGGCCTTTCTGCGCCATCATTCTCATCAACTTCTGGATCAACTTCTTCCAAATTTTCCAGCCACTCGTGGGGAAGGATGTCATTCATGTCTAAGGCAAAATGTTATGTAACACTGCGGTTGCTACAACTATAACCATTATAGTATCAAGCCTTAGCCTCATTCCTAAATGCAATACGGGAAAGCACCATTTCCAAACTCCATACTGTCTTTCAACGGTATTTCTTGTCCTAACAATGGACTCGTAAAGATTTTCGGCTTCATTTTGTACACGATGTAGTTTTGTCATCACATAAGACTCAATCTGATAGCCAATATCACCCACCAAAAGGAAATTTTGATATTTCCCCTCTCTAAATTCCTGTTTGACATTACTATTATTAAAAATTGTTTGGTCGTGGCATAAGCCAGGCCACTGTGCCACGATGTCTCCAATTTTCAAGTCGGAATCACACACAGTCTGCACATTTAGGGCAAAGTATCCTTTTCGGCCATCTCCACCTCCTACCTATAGGAATTCATGTGCAGTTTATCGCACCAATGATACGTGAAAATCTAGCAATCATGTAAAATTTCTCGGCAGCCCTTTGCATTTCTTCATTACTTGTATACATTTCGACATACTGCGGGCGCAATGAAGCAATTGCTTGCGAAACTCTCCTCACAATTCAACAAGTTGAAGTTTTCGAAATGCCCATGAAATCCCTGGCTGTTATCAAAAAGTTACCTGTGGCATAAAACCTTAATGTAACCAGTAACTGATCTGCTGCTTGAATACAACCACCCCTGTAATTATTTACATTTAGAATAATAAATAAAAATACAGTTTGAGTATTAATTAGGTACCTATTTGTAGGAAATGATGTTAGAGGTTCTATTTGTTGAAGCAAGGCTAATACTAGTCTTTGTCAATCGAAAACGCTAGAAAAATTCTATGTCGTCGTATTGTTGAAAACATTGCTGTCATGGCCTATATATTTTTTCTCTTCTCAACACCATTATGTCTTCTTCTTCACTTTCTGAGGACGAATTTGAACTTGCTTCCAATAAACGATGCATTGTATTTCAAACACACCAAGCCCAAACTACCACTATTTCCCCGACCACAAACAGATAAATTAACGCAGACTGACAGTAAACAATAAATTTATAGGTTAGGTTTACGATGAAGTCGACTTTTTTTCTCAAAAAGGGCCAAAATCGAGACTTTACCAAAAAGGAAGCTTTTTACTAAAAGCGCCTTTAAAATTCTATTATGGAAGACGTTTTAGAACTTAAACGAGACTTTTAAGATTAAAGTGAATTTTCTCAATATTTTCAAATGGAACATTCTGTATATTATTGTATTTTTGTATTGGCACGTTAATTCTCTACATTATTATTATTATTATTAGCCGTTACTCGAGTCCGAGTATAAAAATGTTACAGTCGATAAATTGTGCAATAAAAAACAAGTAAAAGGTGTAGTCTATTGTAATTCCCATTCATCTACGGTGCACACGACTATGGCTATAGAGGCCAATTCGGGAGAGCACATGTCGACCGCAGTCAGGACAAACATAGACCTGGTTAGGTCTTGGATCTGGCCTTCTTGCAGCAACATTTCCTTGATAGCTGGCCACAACCCCTCGCCATTCGGTTCTGTCCGCTGCAAGTTGTTCCCATTGCTCGTCTGCAACACCGCAGGATTTTAGATTTTCATGGAGAGCGTCTTTGAACCTCTTTCGTTGACCGCCACGCCTTCTTCTACCGCTTAGCAATTCACCATAAAGTGTACATTTAGGAAGGCGGTTATCATGCATACGATGAACGTGACCTGCCCATCTTAGGCGTGCTCTTGAAATAAGCACCTCAATTGGAAGGCTGTTTGCCCTCCTGAGTACTTCCACGTTTGATATGTGATGGAACCAACGGATTTTCATCATACTTCTGAGGTGTCTTTGCTGAAAACGTTCTAATTCTTTCACATGACGACGGTAAGTGACCCAGCTTTCACATCCATATAGCAGTGTTGGAATGACAACTGCTCTGTAGACAGCCATTTTCGTTGACAAAGCAAGGTCGTGGTTGTCAAATACTCTCTCTCTAAGTCCCCAGAGTGCTCTAGATGCAGCGTTAATTCTATTGCGAATCTCGCTGTCCATGTTTGTTTTGTCATTAACAACGTTGCCTAAGTAATTGAACTGGTCCACCACTTCAAGAGGATTTCCGTTAAGTGTAATGTCTATTTGGTTCACTTGATGAGGAGTTGACATAATCTTAGTCTTTCCAATGTTGATTTTAAGTCCCAAGGAATCATAGCTCTGGGCATACACATCTAAAAGTTCTTGAAGCTCTTCCGGCGTAGAGGCTAAAAGTGCACAGTCATCCGCATACTGGAGATCACAAATGAATCGTGTGCGTGTCTTCGTGAAAGCTCTAAAGCGCCCTATGTTAAAGAGACCGCCATCAAAACGGTATCTGAGACCTATTCCTCTGACTGTCAGTTTGTTGTCAACAATAATTGTTGAATAATTCTCTACATAATGATAATGTGAATAATATCTTATACCTAAAACCGATATTTCCTGAGATATTTTTACTCTTTCATTAAAAACTTTTAAATTATAATACTTTTCATTTAGAACTAATCTAGTAGCCATGATTCTGACATAAAGTGAGAATAATTGAAATTAATCCCCTGGCCCCTGGCTTCTGGAATTGGGGGTTGTCTAATTTCTGTGGTGTTTATTTATATATTTAATCTTATTGACGTTTAATTATTAACTATTGTGACAAATTATTTACATTTATTTTAAGTTTAAAATTCGCACTTTCCAATAATGAATTTTTAGAGAGAAGAAATGGTCGATATGGTTTATGTTCTGCATGTGAGTGATAATTGTTTGCTATCAACTCGAATTTATAAGGAACGATATCCGGAAAGATGACAGCTCTCTAAGAAATCATTTGAGAGGTTGATGGAATGATTTGACAATACGGGAAAAGTGGGATATGAGAAAAAGGAACGAACAAAAAATGTAGTAAATACTTTTGAGCGTGATCGAAGATCATCATTGCAGTATAAGAGAATTGGCAAGAGAAAACGATATAAGCCGATCTTCAGTCCATCGAATCCTACAAAAAAAAAACAAATTTCATCCCTACCACGTTCAACTAATGCAGGAACTGATCGATGGGGATTATGAAAACCGAATACAATATGGTCAATGAGCAAAACAAAAAATAGGACAACAAAGAAATTTTTTTGACTTTGTTTTGTTTGCCAATAAAGCAACGTTTCATTAAAATGGACATGTCATGGACATCGTCATAATTTTCATTATTACGACATAACCAACCCTTACATCTCACGAACAAATAGCCAAACAAGACGTTGTTGAATGTTTGGGGAGGAATTGTTGGGGATTATGTGATAGGGCGACATTTTTTTGATGGACGTGCAAATAGTTATGGGAAATGGCCCTCGGTGAACTTCGCTGGCATCGATATATGTTATTCCTTTTGAGCTCCTGATCAAACGTTCTCATGACCACGAGATCGAAAAATGTACAGTTTTCCAGACATGGGGGGGAAGTCGATTTTTCGGGATTTACACTACACTAATAGTACGGAGCTCTGGTCCTTTCAATGCGGCTTCGCTACTGTTCTACGGAGGTTTTTTGGGTCGCAGATTTCAAATCCGATGTCAAAAGTAGCATTTGACAGTTGATAGCTGTCAGTGGCACTTTCAATTCGCTTTATTTTCCGGAAAAAAATTATCAGAATATATACAAGGGGTTTTTTGGGTCGCTTTTGGATCCGATGTTGAAGGTGGCATTTGGCAACTAATTGCTGAATCTTAAAACGTAAATCACATACGGAGCACCGACCATATCTTGCTGCCATGTTTACAGTGGAGGTCAAGACTCATAATGAATAAACGTTCTAGAATTTGCTTGCAGAATGCACTAAAGCATCACCTGCGGCACAAATTCTAAATAAACTTCTTCACTGACCAGCACTGGTGAATGCGTCAAGTGTAATATCACGTTATAATTCGGTCAGCAATAAACAAGAAGAATTTCACCTCGTATTGGCGTGTTGAGTAATATACTATAAAAGTTCTCAAACACAACATTAATTGGATTGTTTGCATCTACTTTTAGCGTGACCCGGGAACACTATGATAAATCTTTTCCGGATAATACAGCCAACACTGCTACTGATAGCTGTCAACTGACAAATGCCACCTTCGACATCGGATTTGAAATCAGCGACCCAAGAAACCCTTGAATATATTCTGATAAAACTTTTCCGGAAAACCAGGCGAGTTGACAGTGCCACTGACAGCTGTCAACTGTCAAATGCTACTTTTGGCATTGGAATTGAAATCAGCAACCCGAGAAACCCTCGTAGAGCACTAGCGAAGACGCATTGAAAGGACCATAGCTCCATACTATTAATGAAAAAATTTCGAAAAATCGACTCCCCACCCATATCTGGAAAATCGTACATTTTCCGACCTCATGATCATGAGGACTTTTGATCAGAAGCTCAAAAGGAATAACATATATCGATTCCAGCGAGGTTCACCGAGGGCCATTTCCTATAAGAAATCTGCGGGGTCCTTATTTGGAATTTTTGCAAGACAGTTTGGAAGAATTATTGGAGGATGTCCCCAGGGATATTAGGGAGAGAATGTGATACCTCCATGATGGAGCACCTGTGCACCATACTGCAGCTATTAAGTAACACCACCCCCTTTATCCCGGAAGGCTCTAGAAGAGCCTTATGTGGTACGGGGCTACACATTTAGAGACAAGGGACACGCACCCAATATCCGTGTATAGTGGAAAAATCCCTTTCACAGTATTTCCCACTGCCACGACCGGGAATCGAACTCGGAACTTTTGAGTGAGAGGCAAGTGCGCTTACCTCTCGGCCATCAGCCATACTCATATTCACGAACATTTAAACGACGCTTTCTAAAATGGTTGGATAGGAAGAGGAGGACCTCATAGTTGGTTTGTTAGAAGCCCAGATTTGACCAAAATAGACTTCTTTTTGTGGGGCTATGTTAAGGAGCAAGTTGCTATAACTACAAAAAAATATATGAAAGAAAGAATAAGGGAAGTTTTTCGGGAAATTGCTGTAGATATTTTAAAAAATGTCGGTAGATCTTTCGAAAATCGTGAACAGAAATGCATAGACGTACTGGGAGGCCACTTCGAACAGTTTCTATAAACACTAGGTATTATTTATTTCATTAAATTAGGTTCAAAATAACTGAATTTTTAAAATAGTGCCATATTTGTATTACCGAATATGTATTTTGTGTTCTATTAATTATGTCAACTTTTTTGTAATGTTAAACGATTATTTATAAATTTTTAAGATAGACTCAAATGTGATTTAATTAAACTGTGAAAAAATACTACTGAGGCAACCAAGACGCACCCAAAAAAAGTTTAATACTCCTTTGAATTATTCTCACTTTATGTCAAAATGAAATGAAAAGTAAAAATATCTCTGGAAATATCGATTATAGGTGTGGGGTGTAGGATATTATTCACAAAAATCGTAGAGAATTAACGTGCCAATTCAATAATACAATAATATACAGAGTGTTCCATTTGAAAAAAATTATAAAATTCACTTTGAAACGACCTGAATTAGCGCTAGTATAAAATACACCCTGTATAATTATAATCAATAATTGTCTACATAATTACAAAATAAACCTTCTTAATAGTAATACACACACAGCGATTTAATTTGTTAAACCTTGTTCCGACCAAAATTTTCATATTTTCTCGAATAGCTCGGTAACGCCACGTCAAAAACAAAAAATCTGGAGGTCGTTGGAAAGATAATTTTACTCTGAATTCATAAATGTAAAAATAAATTGGGTATTCCATTTTTAAAAAATTACCTGGAAGATGTTCCGTTGTAGCGAGTCACCCTGTATATTCCAAAACATTTTTATGTGCGCTTTTTGACACTATACCACCACTTTCATAAAAAAATAATTTCCAAACTCTTCTAATAACGCCGATATTAGACTTTGACGCACTATTGGGACACCTTGTATGAGTGGCAGAGCTAACGCGCTGAACTCGCGTTCAGTACAGTTCTGAGACGAGCCAAGTGATCAGATAAGATAAAGAACAGTAATAAGTTGTGAATTATGGTAGTGAGTCTATAGTAGATGAAAGTTATAACTAGTGTGTTATTATAAGGACTAGTTGTTGTAATTTAGTGATTAACAAATCAGTGGTTAATGACAATCTGTGTTGCAATTATTGAACCTACGATCGGAGTGTTTACTACAAAGTGTAAACACGTAACAATACAAACACAGTTTACTGGGATCATACTCTATCCTGTATAAAATCTAATGTTATTGAAAGTTAAATTTTCTATTTTGAAATTAAACCTTAATCTGGCGTAATCCGTTTATGGATATCAAAATGTAGTAGGTAATTAATTTCATACCAAACATATCCATTGATTTTGAATACGGATTATTTTGTCCACAAAGGGTTAAACGTACCGCTTTATTTATTTGGAAAAGGTTCTGCTTTATATATTATTCGTGTATCAAATGTCACTCCTCATTAACTACATAAAATCCAGCAGAGCGTACAGCAGATATTTGGCAAGGATTTGTAAAAAATCCAATACAGGTTATGATTTCTTCTTTCTCATGCATGATCAATATTTCAATACGTTGTACTGTACAAATAGAAATATTTGTAATAACGGTGGACCTAAAAAATTGGAAGAATACTGTAAATAACAAGAAACAGCAATTCCGTGGAGTCAAATTATAACTTGAGAAATACAATATGCCTGGTCAGGGCAGTTTTAATTTTAACATATTCAGGGCGTCAAGTTGAGATTACAGTTCACTTTTGTAGTTTCGGTGAGGTCGGCGTATTATTTATTTAAGCAATTACATTTTTTAAGCGTGTTTTCTGTGGACTTCTTAAAAATATTTAGAGATCTATACACAAAGTGATCCAAAAATGTCTCCCAGTATTTCTGCGGCAGGTAGTACATCCAAAAATAATGGTCTTTTATATGAACTTGTTCCCGAAGAAGAATAATAAGGGAGGCAAACCCCTAAAAAGGGGATAATAAATTGCAATATCTTCCGATTGCAATAAAATAGCAAATTAATATTTTAAACTTATAGTGCATTCTGTCGGACGGAACCTCGAAAAAATTATTAAAAAAATATTTTAAAAAAGAGCTTTTATTTAAATGCTCTAAAAGGCAGAAAATAAACTTTGATGTAAATCAAACCCATCGTTTTGTTACATTATATAATTTTTTTATGATATAAAAGCTTGTCGCGAGATTATCCTGTGTACAGGAGATTGCTCGCGACAAGCTTTTACATCATAAAAAAAATTATATAATGTAACAAAGTTGATGATTTACATCAAAGTTTATTTTAGACTTTCTAGAGCATTTAAATAAAATCTGTTTTTTAAATTTTTTTTATATAATTTTATTTTTTACTTTTTAGTCTTTTAATATGCTGTAATCCCCAGATATCGATTTTGAGATGAATCGGATCATAAACGGTAAAGTTGTCCGCCATCTTTAACTAAATTTTTGACTAGAAATTCGTAATTCGCAACCTCGAAAACCCCCAGATATCGATTTTGATCGATTTGGACCTAAATGACAAAATTCGTCAGCCATATTGGCGCCGCCATTTTAAATTCCTGAATTTTGCCTAAAAATTCATAATCCGTGACCTAGAGAACTCCCAGATGTCGATTTTGAGTTGAATCGGATCTTAAACGGTAAAGTCGTCCGCCATCTTGAAGTCGCCATTCTGAACTAAGTTTTTGACTAGAAATTTGTAATCGGCGAACCCGAAAATCCCCAGATACCGATTTTGATCGATTTGGTCCATAACTGACATAAATCGTCCGCCATATTGGCGCCGCCATTTTGAATTTCTACATTTTGACCAAGTATTCATAATTGACAGTCTCGAAAACCCCCAGATATAGATTTTGAGTTGAATCGGATCATAAACGATAAATTCGTCCGCCATCTTGAAGCCGCCATCTTGTTTTTTTCTTATGTGAAAATGTTAAAGTGTATTGTCACCGGACTTACACACGTGGAAAATTTCAAAACTCTAGCTTAATTAGAACTGATCGAAATTTTGATGGCAAAATTTGCCCTAAACAAACTAACTAACTAACAAACAAACATTGCAAGTTTAATAAAAGCTTTTAAAAATATAAATTTGTCTTAGCCTAACGAGACTATGTCACCCCCGTTATCGAGGATGCTGAACACGATGGCAGTGGTTAATCTCTCTCCGAGGTTACTCCACCCTCCAAACGGCCAAAAACCACCCCCGAAAGGGTATCCGCTGTCTCCTACCAGCCAAACCTCTGTTACCCCCGTGTTCGAGGATGCTGAGCATGACAGTGATGTCGATATCCCTCCCCGACCCCCCAGCCAACTCCTCCCCAGACGGTCAAGAACCACCCCCGAAAGGGGTAACCGCGTATTCGCCGTCTCCTGCCAGCCAAACCTGTGTTACCCCCGATTTCGAAGATGCTGAGCACGATGGTGATGTTGGATCTTCTGCCCGACAAAAACTACGCCTTTGATATGCGGTTTTATGAAGTAAGAGAGTAAGTTCAAAAATCATTGAATACGTACCGGATGATGATTACAGGTATCTTAGTTGACTGTTTAGCTGAAAATAAAATGGGTGCATACTTTGTGTCTAGGTTTTAGATGGGAAAATCAGGTATATGCAATCGCTGGCACAATTAATAGTCAATTTGTTTTTCTTTTCCGCTCAGGCAGCCTGTGTCGCTATTTTATGAAATCTTTTCTGATTCATCCTAGTCTGACGCCGAGGAAATTGAAACCTAATTTTATTAACGTTAGCACCTTCTTTAAACAATGACAGAATAATAAATTGTAGGTGCTAATGCGCCTGCAGAAGAATTTCCGTATAAATTTTTACCTAGATAAAAAGTAGTAGATCTGTCAAAACACACCGATCTACTACCGAATAGTGAGACTTTTTACTGAGCGATATTTCTGAACGGGTAAAATGTGGTTGATAATTCCCCGGTGTCTTTACTAAACGTGCTCCTGTGTGTACTTTTCGCCGCCGCGAGCACGCGTACTTTCGGATTAAATTCTTTCGCGAAAAAATCAAAAAGTACGAGTATAATGATAATTTTACCCGTTTAGAGTGTAATGATATTTTTGTCCGTTTGGTGTGCGAGGAGAGGTCGCGATATTTTTTTCATGGTGGGGGTCAAGGAGGGGTCTCGACATCACCATCATGCTCAGCATTCTCGAAAACGGGGGTAACATAGGTTTGGCTGGTAGGAGACGGCAGACAAGTGGTTTAGCCCTTTCGGGGGTGGTTTTTAGCTGTTGGGGGGATGGGATGACCTCGGAGAGAGATTTAACCACCGCCGTCGTGTTCAGCATCCTCGAAAATGGCGGGAGGACATAGTCTCGTTAGGCTAGGAAAAATTCATATTCCTGTCCGACATGCACTATTAGTCATAGGCCATCCGAACACTAGTTTACATGGTATCAGTCAAACACACTCTTCTGCTTAAGGGGGGTAGTGTTAGGGGGTGAGTGTCTGTGTTTTCTTAATACCTTTTTAATTACTTTCATATTTTTAAGAATTATTATAAGAAAAAATTCCCAGATCATTAGAAATAAAAAAGGTATTCTTATTTATTTTGTAAAGAAGCATTTTAGTTACCGAAATATGCTCATGATTTATATTTATTTGCATCCTATGTATAAGAATCTTGTTATTTACTGTTAAAATAAAATATAAATTGTACCGCCTTACTCGAATTGTTGGACGTTACAAGAAAGTAATCGAGTACCTAATCATATATTTAGAGCAAGAATATTTATAAGCTAGGAATTATTGTCAATTTAAATCATTGTTATCAGTAGTTAATTAATTTAATAATTAGTTACCGGTGGCCGATTAAATCAATTTCTTTTTCATAGTAGGTTAGAATAATTATTTGAAATCGATTGTAAGTATTACAATATTTATAATACTTTGTTTATACTAATTGACGCACGTAATAATAATTTACCAGTTAGTACATTCAATAATTCAATGCAGCCGTCGGCGTCGCGTCGTCGCTATCTCGTAACAAGCACATCGTTCGATGCGCGTTCCTAATGAGTGTAGATTCTTGCGAATCTATGGTAGGGAAGCGCGGGTATAAAATAGACAGCGATAAGAGTTATAGTCTGTTGTGGTTTCAGCGTTTGAATCGACCAGTCGAATACCAGTCTACAAGAGTCCACCCCCGAAATAGAAAAGAATAAGATATTTTTATATACTTAGCTAGCAATTTTATTTCATATTTTAGTAATTGATATTTATGATATTGTGCTTCGCTAGGGGCTAGTACTGATTACCTATTTGTACATATTTTATTTTGTTGGATCTGGGATTAGAAGCTTCGCGGTACAAATCTTTTTTAAAAATAGTTGCTCGTTATTTTCATTTCACTAATACTTAGTTCACCGTACCGTTTACCGTCATTACGCACTAGCCAAGTTTCCGCGTTCTATCATAACCTGCAGTTTAACACCGTAATTAATTGTTTGCTTCTCATTTTTTATGATATCCGTGCACTCTCCGCTTGCCATTCGTTTTATCACTCACTAATTTTACCGCTCATTATAACGTCATACTCGGTTTATACCGCTTTTACTGTTTCATCGCTTGCTAAAATCCTCCTGTCTCTTGAGTAAAACTGTGCTTAGTTTTTTTTATTTTTAAATTAGAATTGTAAATCGTAGGGAAGGGTAATAATATACTTTGTTATTTCTAGAACTTCTGCATTTTACCGCTGTGTTTGTGAAAGACTAATTTCCCTTATTGGCCCACTGGAATTAACCGTTTCTTCACTGAGCTGCTCAGTCCCGCTTGCAGACTTTTTGGCAGTGTGGTTCAATCACTATAAACTTGAACCAGCACTCGAGTAACTAAACAAGAAGGCTCGAGTGTCAAAGTGACATTTCTTTCTCTCACTTACTGAACGAGAACTATACGTCACATATTGGATTTCGATAAACCAAGCTATTCTCGAGTAATTTATGCGTAAAAACAACGTTCATTTATTAATTTACTCATAAAAAAATGCTTTGAAATATAATTAAACGTAGCAAATAGCTAACACTATCAATTACAAAAGTTGTTCGAAATGTCCTCCATTTTCCTTTATGCACAATCTAAGTCTTTTTTAAAGGAACCCTGTAAAATTCCTTCATCATTCTGTAGCATTGTAAGCTTTTGATTGATTTTCTCTCTCAACTGTTCAATTGTGTCAATATGAATATTATAAACTTGTGATTTTAGATAACTGCACACAGAGAAATTAAGAGGAGTTAGGTCAGGAGACCAAGCAGGCCACTTGGTCGATGCTTCTGCACCCCGGCCAATTCATATATTAGGATAGTGATTGTGTAGCCATGTTCTGATATAATGCGGTATCGCGCCGTTATGGATAAAAAACATATTTTTTTCTCCATCGCAACGAAATATTACCTAATATTTCATGCAAGATGTTTTCCAAAAAATCTTAATACATATCGCCATTTAAATTTCCAGGAAATATATGGTATCCAAATAACTGATTCTCTAGAGTTGTTGCTCATATGTTTATTTTGAGGGTATGTTGAAAATGGATTTGTATTGTTGCATTAGGGTTTTCCTTGGCATTAAAAGTGGCTTGAAACGGACTCGTTTTTTTCGAACTTTTTTTTGTGATGTTATAAAGTCGGACCCTCTCTATCATCCGGAAAATTTTCCAGTCATACTTTTAGCGAGGAGGGGGGATTTACATGTAAAGATAGGGAAATTAGTTTTTCGGACATAACTCGCTAAGTTTGATTCGGGTCGAAAAAGTGTATAGAGAGAAAATAAAGAGCGGGGGTTCCCGCTCGACGAGCGGAGTGGGGCGTGCATTTCTGAGAGAGAAGAGAGATAAGTGGGAGCGCTCCCGGCATCTCGCTGCACGGCTACTGGATTGCCGCGCTCGTTCTTATAAATATATCACGCGCGTGTGCAGGCCCTAATGAAGTTAGAGCTTCGGTGTAAAAAAATCTTGAAAGACAATTGATTGCCCTTGAAAATGAGCTCTCGGCCCGAAGTCCCTAACCCTTTCCCTTCTACGGGGCAAAAACTTTGCAGGCCCCCCTCTCCCCTACTATTCATCCGATCGCAATCTGATCGGGCTTAAATCAAAAACTCCCCCATCCCTTTCCTTCCTAATGACTTTCTAAAAATAAGCACAACAATAAATTGCTTATTTCGCAACTATTTATTTGTTTTTGGCGAAAATTGAAAATACATGAGCAGAACTCAAAGTAGGCACACAATGTCACGTTTGGTACGCGATTTGTGGAAAAAATTGCGGAAGTTACAATTTTAATATCATTTATGTTTACCCTTCCTCCTCCCCTCCCCCCTCTTAATCAACCTAGCGACTTGAAATTTGGACACAGTACTTAGGTCCTGAGTGTTTATCAGGAGAAGAAGAAAAAAGTCGCCAAGTCACTTTCTTCCCCGCAAAAAACGCAAAAACGAGTCTCGGTACGTTCCCGCCGTAGCAAAAAATCCGTATACAAATCCGTACTTTCAAATCGCAATATCTTGGAAACCGCTGGACCGATTTCGACGAGTCAAAATTCAGTTTACGCGCATTCGCGAGCCCTTCATTTTATCCTCCACTTTTTTGATCCGAATCAAACTAAACGAGTTATGTTTGAAAAACTGATTTTCCCTATCTTTAATGTAAATTTCTCCCCCTCTTCGCGAAAAGTTCGACCGGAAAATTTTTCAGATGATAGAGGGGGGGGGTCTGACTTCATAATATCACAAAAACAAAAATAGAATAAAGCGAGTTCGTTTCAAGCCATTTTTAGTGCCAGATCGACCCCACTAATTGTAGAGAGGCATTGCAACAAACATCCCTGGTAGGGGCGCTGAATTATAATATTTAAAACTGACATTGGACAAACTATACTAGGTAGAAATAGGAATTTTCAGAAGTTTCCAAAAATATCAAATTTTTGTGATGTAAAGAAGCTTTCTTCTCAACTCCAACACATGTATTAACAAAACTTCTTATTTCCTCTAATTCATTCCAATAAATATCTGTTTTGTTGCCTCATATTTAATTAGAACACGATTTATTTCTAACTTTCTTCAATTTAAAATTTTCTGTGGTTTAGTAATCCTAGCTTTTTTGCGTGGTGCATGAATATTAAAAATGTCGGTTAATATTAGTATAGAGAAAATCAACAATTTGATCAATATCTATCTTTATGCACTTTTATCTAAATTATTTCCGCAGTTTGTTAAACGAGCTCATTTTCTCAGGCCATAATTGCAAAACCAGTATTAGGTCACGTCGTCACTTGTCAATAAATAAACATAATTAGCTTAACTAAAGAATTTGAAACGTACTTCCTGTTTCTTAATATTCCAACAACTCTTGTCGCATACAGTCAGAAAAATATCGAAATGGATACATTGAAATTGTTGTCGCTGTTCGTTGAGCTTGGAGCCGTAAAACGCCCGGTAATATATTTCATATTGTAATCAGGGTCACTGGCGACGATTTGTTTTGCATAACAATGTTGGTACGTTTGTGTACTAGAAGTCGTTCGAAGCTCGTTTATCAAATCTTTCAGAAAAGCAGGACTAAAACATGCAAATATTTTCGAG
Organism: Leptura quadrifasciata; assembly: GCA_963675555.1. NCBI lineage: Eukaryota > Metazoa > Arthropoda > Insecta > Coleoptera > Cerambycidae > Leptura > Leptura quadrifasciata. Next base: position 15,979,769 of record OY776677.1, on the reverse strand, counting down.
CGCGCTAATACATAATGAGGTGTATAACGTTTCGATGAACTTTGATGAGGCGACGTTGCAGTTGGCTGAGGGACTTAGGAAAGTATTAAAAACGCGTCACGTATTCCGTTTCCTGCAAAGTCGGCACGACAGCGTCAAGATACCATCTTAATTCAAACAAACAAATTGAAAATTGTCGCGATATACCACTGCCCTTCGGGGAATGACTGGCTCCTGGGAGTAAATTGATCCCTTTGTTTAATGCCGAAGATGTGGAACACACGTGAATGGAGGCGTCACCCAATTTGAACTTTTGCACTACAAAATTGAACTAGAAGAAATATTAAGGTTGTATTTCAGGATTCGGCATAAAATGTTTTATTAGAACTGCAACAATATGTTGCGCTTCATGTTTTAAACGTTTTATTAGGTTTGGACTGAGAATGAGATCAATTTTTTAAACTTGATATCAAGACAACCCTGCCAAAAATGTCTCTTAGGAACATAAAAAAATATTTTTAAAAAAGTTTTTATTTAAATGCTCTAAGAAGTAGAAAATAAACTCTGAAGTGAATCAAACCCATCGTTTTGTTACATTATATAATTTTTTTTATGATATAAAAGCTTATCGCGAGATTTTCTTGTGCAAAGGAGATTGCTCGCGACAAGCTTTCATATCATAAAAAAATTATATAATATTACAAAATGATGGGTTTGATTTACGTCAAAGTTTTTTTTCTACTTTTTAGGGCATTTAAATAAAAACTTTTTTTTAAATATTTTTTTAAATAATTTTATTTTTTACTTTTTAGTGTTTTGATATGCTGTATTCCCCAGATATCGATTTTGGAATGAATGGGATCATAAACGATGAAGTCGTCCGCCATCTTGAACAAAATTTTTTACTAGAAATTCGTAATCCGCGACCCCGAAAACCCCCAGATATCGATTTTGATCTAAATGACAAAAATCGTCAGCCATATTGGCGCCGCCATTTTGAATTTCTGAATTTTGACCAAGAATTCATAATTGGCGACCTCGAAAACCCCCAGATGCCAATTTTGAATCGAATCGGATCATAAACCATAAGGTCGTCCGTCATCTTGAAGCCGCCATCCTGAACTAAATTTTTTACTAGAAATTCGTAATCGGCGAATCCGAAAATCCCCAGCTATCGATTTTGATCGATTTGGATCATAAATGACAAAAGTCGTCCACCATATTGGCGCCGCCAATTTAGATTTCTAAATTTTGACCAAGAATTCCTAATTGATGATCTCAGGAAACCCCCAGATATCCATTTTGAGTCGAATCGGATCATAAATAATAAAGTCGTCAGCCATCTTGAAGTCGCCATCTTGAACTAAATTTTTTACTAGGAATTCGTAATCCGCGAACCCGAAAACCCCCAGATATCGATTTTGATCGATTTGGATTTAAATGACAAAAGTCGTCAGCCATATTGGCGTCAACATTTTGAATTTCTGAATTTCGACCAAGAATTCATAATTGACGATCTCGAAAACCCCCAGATATCGATTTTGAGTGGAATCGGATCATAAACGATACAGTCGTCCATCATCTTGAACTAAATTTTTTACTAGAAATTCGTAATCCGCGACCCCGAAAACACCCAGATATCGATTGTGATCGATTTGGATCTAAATGACAATATCGTTAGCCATATTGGTGCCGCCATTTTAAATTTCTGAATTTTGACCAAAAATTCATAATTGGCGATCTCGGAAACCTCCGGATGTCAATTTTGAGTCGAATCGGATCATCATAAACGACTTTAGTCGTCCGCCATCTTGAAACCGCCATCCTGAACTAAATTTTTGACTAGAAATTCGTAATCGGCGAACCCGAAAATCCCCAGCTATCGATTTTGATCGATTTGGACCATAAATGACAAAAGTCGTCCACCATATTGGCGCCGCCAATTTGGATTTCTAAATTTTGACCAAGAATTCATAATTGCTGATCTCAGAAAACCCCCAGATATCCATTTTGAGTCGAATCGGATCATAAATAATAAAGTCGTGAGCCATCTTGAAGTCGCCATCTTGAACTAAATTTTTTACTAGGAATTCGTAATCCGCGACCCCGAAAACCCCCAGATATCGATTTTGATCGATTTGGATCTAAATGACAAAAGTCGTCAGCCATATTGGCGTCACCATTTTGAATTTCTGAATTTCGACCAAGAATTCATAATTGACGATCTCGAAAACCCCCAGATATCGATTTTGAGTGGAATCGGATTATAAACGATAAAGTCGTCCGTCATCTTGAACTGAATTTTTTACTAGAAATTCGTATTTGGATCTAAATGACAAAATCGTCAGCCATATTGGCGCCACCATTTTGAATTTCTGAATTTTGACCAAGAATTCATAATTGGCGATCTCGGAAACCCCCAGATGTCAATTTTGAGTCGAATCGGATCATAAACGTTAAAGTCGTCCGCCATCTTGAAGCCGCCATCCTGAACCAAATTTTTGACTAGAGATTCGTAATCGGCGAACCCGAAAATTTCCAGCTATCGATTTTGATCGATTTGGATCATAAATGACAAAAGTCGTCCGCTATATTGGCGCAATTTTAAGATTACATTAAGTCTCGTAAATATCAGCTAATTCCATTATTTTTCCGCATACACTCTCAAAAAATTTCATGATAGCCATTTTCTATTTTTAGTGAAACCACATAAAATCTCATATATTCAAATGACTTGTGAGTAGGGAAATTCCATTAAACTATATAGTAATTTATCTGGATTTCCTGTTGTTTTTGCAATGTTTGTTTGTTAGTTACTTTTTTTTTAGGGCAAATCTTGCAATCAAAATTTCGATTACTTAGTTCTAATTAAGCTAGAGCTTTGAAATTTTGCACATATGTGTAAGTCCGGTGACAATACACTTTAACATATTTATATATATAAAAAACAAGATGGCTGCTTCAAAATGGCGGACGACTTTATCGTTTATGATCCGATTCGGCTAAAAATCGATATCTGGGGATTTTCGAGATCGACAATCATGAATTCTTGGTCAAAATCTAGAAATTCAAAATGGCGGCACTAATATGGCGGACGACTTTACCGTTTAGATCCGATTCAACTCAAAATCGATATCTGGGGGTTTTCTATGTCGCGGATTATGAATTCTTAGTCAAAATGCAGAAATTCAAAATGGCGGCGCCAATATGGCTGTAGACATTTGCCATTTAGTTCCAAATCGATATCTGGAGGTTTTCGGGGTCGCGGATTACGAATTTCTAGTCAAAAATTTTGTTCAAGATGGCGGGCGACTTTACCGTTTATGATCCAATTCGTCTCAAAATCAATATCTGGGGATTACAGCATACCACAATACTAAATAGTTAAAAATAAAGTTATATAAAAAATTATTTTTAAAAAAGTTTTTATTTAAATGCTCTAAAAAGTAGAAAATCAACTTTGAAGTAAATCAAACCCATCATTTTGTTACACTATATAATTTTTTTTATGATATAAAAGCTTGTCGCCAGCAATCTCCTTTACACAGGAAAATCCACACGTTTTCTACGTATAACGTCCATCTCTTACGGCGGCAAGATGTTAAGTGTGCATTGAGCATTGATGTTTCGGATGCCGCTACGTCGCTACTGCGGCGCCGTACGTCTAATACACGGATGTGTACACCGAGCCTTAATAAAACTCATATAACCATCATAATTCCCTGTCTAATGAACGCTAATATACGATAAATAGCATTTTATTATGACTGGTAAGCTTTCAAACATTTCTCATCTTGTGAAAATTCATAGAAAAAAAAAATAGAACTGTATTGCCTCATTAAAAACTCGTATATTTTCAGTATGCCTTAGAAGAAACCCATAGCAAATTATGAAATTTTGTAGAAAATATATACGGCAATATCACATACTTGTGCATTACAGATTAAGATTATAAATCTTTAAAGAGACTTATAAATTGTTTATATTTTTTTATGTGTCTTACGAAAATTTCAACTTTTAAACTTGCAATTATGGACACCGTAAAGCGAGTATATATGGGTCAGTACTGGTTATATAGGATAAAACGATACCACATAATTTTAAATACTCCGCAATTACTTTCAAAATAATATATATCCAGCACTAACAGATTCTAAACGCATGTACACGAAGTGAGTTTGTTGAATTTAAAGTAGGTACTAAGTAAGTTTTAGAAAGATCTTGATTTTACTCAAAATTTCTCTTATTTTAACTCTCGCTAAGTCTCACCTGTCCATACATAGTACATGAGCTGCGAGCTCAATTCTGTGGAGTTATTACTACTGCATAACCAGTAACCACGACAATAATGTTTTTGTTTACAGTTCAACGGTTTCGTCATAATTAATATTTATTTTAAAAAATTCCAGATTATATGGGACATAACCATTCTCACTTGATAAATAAATATTGTGTTACCATATTATTTAGATGTAGTAAGAAATCTTATTAATGACTATATAAATCAGGGCATCTTTCCAATCATTTGGAAATCTGCAGACGCCGTACCCTTGCCTAAATGTCTATATCCAACCTCATATAATGACTTAAGACCGACATCAATACTGCCAGCATTTGCAAAACACCTGGAAAAAAATTGTTGTTTTTAAGGTAAAAAATTACTTAGAAACAAATCACATACTCCCTTTGATACAATCAGGTTTCCGTCAAAAATGTAATACTAATACAGCTTTATTAAAAATAATTGATGATATAGCGACGGCATTTGATAAGTCCTCATCGACAATACTAGTTCTTTTGGATCAAACTAAAGCATTTGATTAAATTAATTTTGATTTATTGCTTGCAAAGTTGTCCTTGATAGGTTTTGATGCTACTATCTTAGCCTGGTTTTCTGAATATTTGTATGGTCGTTCGTAAAGAGCGAAAATCACTAAAACAGTTCACTCTGACTTTGGTAACACGTAACACCCGATGCACCCCAGGGTAGCATTCTTGGCCCATTGTTATTCTCGATATTTATATTTGATCTGCCTAATGCTATAAAATATTCTCAACTTCATCTATATGCTGATAATATACAGTTGTATAACTCTTGTAATGGAGCTAATGCTAATGAGGTTATAAATTGATCTTGATCTGAAAAGTATCTTTGACTGGTGTGGTAAAAATAGTCTTAAAGTAAATCGGACTAAAACAGTGGCTCTCTGTAAAGGTCCTAACTGCCAACGAGATGATATTTGTAATAATCACCTGGAAATTAATAACTTCACAATAGAGTGGATATCTTCGGCAAAGAATCTTGGTCAATCTATTGATACCAAATTATGTTTTAATGACATGGATAAAATATGAAGATTTTTGAAGGGCGGTTTTACAATAGTCATCATATTTAGCATACGCTATTATTCTTACGACTTTTTTTGCAATTTAAACATTTTATTTAAATGCTGGCATGATGATCCCCATACTATCAACCCATATGTCATTATACTGTGGAATATGGCAAAATAAGCCACACTTAGGCAATTTCTTGTTGCTTTATTGAATAGTTGCTTTATTACGTAAATGGAGGTGGATAGCCGTTTTGATATGTTTTGAATATGGAATAAAAAAGTCAATAGCGTATCCAAATACACACCAATTTTTTAATGGACTATCAGATTCTTTATTACTAACATACACGTTGGAAAAACGGTTGTCTTTCAGCAAAAATGTGGCATCGTCCGCATATATTATTGGGAATACATCAGGAGTCAAATTGAATGACATATCATTAATATGGATGATAAACATCACGGGACCTAGGACGGACCCCTGTGGTACTCCATAATTTACATTGAAAGTTTGGTTTAATACATTGTTGGTGGTCTGTGAGATAGGACCTAAATATACTTAAGGCATTCCCTCTGATCCCATAATAACCTAATTTTTGTAGTAAATACTTATTGATCCTGATAAAAGCAGATTCAAATAAAGAATATATTTTATTTTCCAAGTACCAGTAAAAAAAACTCAAAATATACAAATCTTTGGACATAATAAAATATATATTACTGTCTAATATCCAAAGAAGTTGATAGTACAAAGAATATAAAACATTTTCGTTGACCACCCAGAGAGCCGGGGCGCATTGCAACTGCAATTGTTGCGTTTATAAATATTTTCAAAGAAAACAATCGCTGATAATAAGAGCAGCAACTCGTTCGGGTCATATTTCTTGGCATACGAGCATAAGCAACGCTTCGCTGCATCACAGTATAGTGTATTTACAAAACAATGTTCGGGCTAGAAGTTGAAACAAAATTGCTAACAATATTGTGTCTAGAGATACAGTACATCAAGTTAATATACGTAAACAATGGTTATCGACAGTTTCTGTGGACTAGTAGTGTTAGTAACGACGCGTGAAATAGGGTCATAAATTAAACTGGAGTCGGAGTTTAGATACAGTTATAAATAGTTATAGTACAGCCCAATCCGTATTTAAATCCGTAGCTGCATTTTATAATAATAATAAGTAACACCACAAAAATTAGACAACCCCCAATTCCAGAAGCCAGAAGCTTGTGCGGAAGGGGGTACACATTGAAAAACTCGGACATTCATTTCGACAGTGCCGGAGCCAGGGCTCTAACCCGGTAGCGCGATACCCATTTGATTAATCGAGATTACCACCTCGCGCCTTAAGGTCACCATATCCAAAAAAGAAAGATCGGATAGGGAAATATTTACTGTTTTTGACCATAACTCCTTATTCTAAAACACATATTGCAAATAAACTATAAGACTACCTATGTAGAACTATAACAAGAGTAGTGTTATAAATTTTCACTCAATAACTTCAAGCATATGCGAAATAGTTAGATTTAAATTTAGAAATTCGAAGATTGACATAATTTTTAAAATGTAATCTAACTATTTTGCAACCAACTGAAATTATTCAGTGAAATTTTATATCACTGCACCTGTCATAGTTCTACTAAGGTAGGCTTATACTTTATTTTATCAATATATGCATTAAAAAAAGTTAAGGTCAAAAAAAATCCTTATCGGATCTCTCTCTCTCTCTCTTGGATATGCCCACCTAAAGAGTTTCTAGTGACCCGTTAACATTATTTGCGGCGTTCCGTGAAACGGCCGATATATTTTTGTTCAGGACTTCCTAGGATTTTGGACAATTTAAATAAAAAGCTAGGTGTTTGGCTCCAGTTATTAATTTTAGTCAGAGTAGCCAATCCGTGAATGAAAGTAAATATAAAATTTGTCTACTTAACAATAAAAGTTTTTTATGTAAATACTACGTTGAACATGCATTTTAGTTATGTTTACTTGCTTGCTTGCTATATAAATAATTAATGTAAATATCTATCTATAATTTCATACTTGGCAAAGGTTTATGTAAAAATATTACTTTTATTGAAAGGTTTTTGTTTCATATATTTATAAATGTAACTAATGTATGTTAATATGTTCTTTCAATATAGTGTAAGCAAGTTAGTTCGAAAAACAAGGAATAAAAGAAAAAATTTATAGTTATATAAAAAAATCATCACATGAACACTAACACTTGTTCATAAATATCTTATTTTATATGCACCTTGTAGAGAAAAAATTGCTCTTTAATTTCGACTCTATACATTTTTTTTCTCAGGCTAACACTTTTCAAAATAATCGCCTCAAAAAACGGCGCTGGGCTCATTTTTCTCTTCGCACTGAGAACTATGCTTATTTTCCAAGGTCATTTACGAGCGTTGGGTGGGAGATACGTAAGAAACAGTAAGAAACATTTTTATAGAGAATTTCATGGAGAATATAAAAAGTCCTATAACATTTTTTCGTAGACATTGCGGTTTACGATCAAAACGCCGATAAAGATCGCGAGGTCACGATTGGGGGTGGTTTTTTGGGCAAAAGGGGATGAAGCTCCCACCGGAGAGGTGGGAACTCTTCGGATCTATATTTGGGTCCCTACTGAGAGTTCATAACCAAAATTTAAAAACTTTATAAATTTTTTTCTTCTAAAAAAGCTAATTTTCCTACACTAATATTATATTGACGCTTTCAACCATCGCTGTTCCTTCCCTGGGCGAACAATACTTATGAAATAAGACAATATGTTTTCTTAAACTTGGATGACAAAAAGAATATGTGCTCTTATAAAAATAATACCGTGGCTACTTTACTTCCATAATGGTTACCGATAACAGCGATGGAACAGATGAACTATTAAGTGTCACATAATTATGTATGTGCAATAAAAAGTTGATAATTTAATTTTTTGCGGTAAATGTACTAATTATATTTATTTTCTAGTGTGAAGAGAATAATAGCAGTTTGCATGTATTACAGAAAAATATTATATTTAAACTACCGCATTTCCATGCGAGATATTATTAAATAGGTATTGCAAACAGAATATTCCGTGAGTACCAAGTATAAAATGGGCATGTTGTAATTTGATACATAATTAAAATTACGTGATAAGAAAATAGGTAAATTTATTAAAATAGTTTCATGTTTCTTACACGAGTAATATTAGTATTGTTCTAGATTAAATGGTAATACTTTTACATTTTTTAAATGCAAAAATACCCCACGTCTACTAGTTTACCTCTTAAGTATGATTTATTCAATATGCCACAGCGTTTTAGATGCCGAAAGTGGAAAGTAATAGCATTTTGTCGGGAATAGTTATTTATTTATGTATCAAGGCCGTAAAGTTGATCTTTCTCGGCTGAATCCGAAGTTTGCGGCCGAGGCCAAGCAAACTTCGAATAAGGCCGAGCCGAGATAGATCATTTGGCCAAGATGCACACAACATTTTTTAGGCAGCTGTTTCAAACAGTAGAATAAAATATTTTTTAAATTGTTTCGTACACATTACTGGAGACATGGACAACATTTTACAAGAAGCCTACTAGGATGACAATTGTAATTCGTTTTCAAGTCAACAACGAAAACAAATGAAAACGTCACTAGATAGTTTATTGACAAGCCGTGACATCAAGTAATACATGAGGTCGTGAGTACGGCCGTGAAGTAAAAGCGAACAAAAAAATAAGATTGACAGATGAGTACAAAGAGATGACACTTTAAGAATATTGACAGATCAGGTAAACGGCATTTTTTGTGACAGTTGCGTAAAAATTAATTAATATTATGAATATTAGGGAACCATAGTTATGTTTAAGTAATATTACTTATATGAAACAATTACACTTTATTTAAAACCGATAAGGGCCCTGCAAGTTTCAATTTATTAGAGAAATTGCAGACTCAACAGGGATCCCATTACCAACCCCATATTCTGAACGAAAATACATGAGGTCGTGAGTACGGCCGTGAAGTAAAAGCGAACAAAAAAATAAGATTGACAGATGAGTACAAAGAGATGACACTTTAAGAATATTGACAGATCAGGTAAACGGCATTTTTTGTGACAGTTGCGTAAAAATTAATTAATATTATGAATATTAGGGAACCATAGTTATGTTTAAGTAATATTACTTATATGAAACAATTACACTTTATTTAAAACCGATAAGGGTCCTGCAAGTTTCAATTTATTAGAGAAATTGCAGACTCAACAGGGATCCCATTACCAACCCCATATTCTGAACGAAATACTTATTGTTATATATTTGCTAATGCATAAGTCTAAAGTTAATATCATTTTATTTTATACTACGGGATTTATTCTGGATAAATCCCACTGAATAATGGTTTTCAAGTACTTCCAATGTATAAAGGTGAATTTATAAACTAGCCGCAGCGGTTACAGTTGCAGTTTCCGCACCTGTAGTGTTTATGAAGAATACGAAACGAATGTTTCCATTTATAAAGTCCGCTGCCGCTGCGGTTGCAGTTCATATTCCGCAGGTAGATAACCAACTTTTATCTTGAACGGCAACCGCTGCGGAATTACCAGCGGATAGCCAATGAAATTGTAGTTTTCAACCCGTTCGACGTCAACAGCAGCAAGAGTTTATAAATGACGAATTTTCGTGAACTGCAACTGATACTGCTGCGGCAACTCCAACTGCAACCGCAACTGCAGCGGAATAGTTTATAAATCGAACTTAATACTGCAAGCTAATTTTCTATGTGGCTTCCCCGCACCCCCTGACCATCCATCATGTTTATCTTTTGGACTGTATACTTCATGATGAGCAACATAACCTTTTAAACCAAGAAGACAATAGCTTTACCATTATCGTAGTCCCCTGTACCTTCTGACCACCTTTACTTTCTGATACAGATTAAAAATTCATGAAATTGTGTAAAGCTCATTTTTATCCTTATTTATGTTATTTTAATAGACTAAAACTCCTATTAATGTGCATTGATGGTAGAGAATAAAATATAACAAAAATCGATTTGCTGTTACCATAACAAAATACAGATTAGAAATTTATGAAATCGTAAAGCTTATTTTAAACCAGATTTATTATGAAATACATTTTTTAAATATATAATGATAACCAAAAGCAAAATATTGAGGTTATAAATTCTTGAAGTCATGTACAATTAATGTTTCAACATTGTTTTCATGACAATACAACAAAAAATCCGAAGCTGCATTTCACAGTTGGAATCTAATACGGGACTTGTTCGAAAAAAACTGTATTTACTAAATGTAGGTAAATAATTGATTACTTTACTTGAATTTCTATTTTATCTTTACTTCTATAGTCTAGTATACTTTAACTTGGCGTGTGTATGTATGAGTTAATATTTCCGTACGATTTCCTTTTCTCTTGTACACAAAGATCCAGAAATATTGTCCACGTAGACAATGTTTCTGGACTATTACTTTAACTTTGTGTACAATATGGGAGAAAATGAAATCGTACGGAAATATTAACTTATACATACACACGCCAAGTTAAAGTATACTAGACTATAGTAGTATTACCGTAGTCAGGGTACCTTTTTCGCTAGCTGGGATACCCATTTAATTATGCAAGAAAGGCAGCAGCACAAAACACATTCCATATGTCACAGAAAAAATTAACGCTACTCATTTTCCCTATACTTGTTGACTGGATGAAAGCATTATTTTTATTTGTAATAAGTTTTATTTATATATTTTTAATTGTCCCTCATTTATGAGTATGGGTCATATGCGTATATTTATATTTCTTGTAACACGTGCCTTGATAAAGGTTCATTGTAGACCTGATCCATGGGTTGAAGGTGTCGTATTTCAGGCCGACGACGATATGACTCGAAGCAGGTTCAAAATTTCTAGCAACGAATACATACGTTTTTTTTCGCAAGCACAAAAAATTCAAGTTTTTATGCCCGTTCTTCGTTTTCACTAGTTGGATCAGATAAGAAGAAAGTCTTTCTCACTGGTATGATATTTCTTAATGAACATTTGTACGTAAAATGTACCAAAAAAAAGTGAGGATCTTCGAGCCACTGACCTTTTTTGATAATTGTGACATCTGTTTTCGTTTATTCTCTGCACACAAATTCTTTGTCCATATTGACAATTAAAAGGAAATCCGAATGTTAAAAGAACTGAACCTTTATACTCACGCACTTACATAAATATCCGGTGCAAACGTAAACTTTAAAGACGGTCCCCTAAAAATATGTAAAACAATATGTATAATACTTGGAAAACATCTATTTCATAATCTGTCAGGCACGTAATCCGACACGACACTCAATGTGTTTTTGCGATTAAACATTTCCATTTTTTACATCAGATAATTCCAAATTTGTCATTTTGGATATTTAACGCAACACAATTCGTATCTTGGTGTTTGAGCAAGAAATCAGAAATCAAAACTGCACACATGTAATTAATACTTCGTATTATTTTGACAGATCTCAAAATTCAAACATCAGTAATAGCAATACCGTAATAAGATGATAAGTTAAAGACAGGTATTTACTTGAAAGATGAAACGATAAACAACGCTTGTATTTATTTACCCACAAATTTATTCACTGTTTGAATTCACCGTATCCGTCGATGACGCCACTTCTAACCAGTATATTTTTATAACCGCAATGACAGATCTCAAAATTCAAACATCAATAGTAATGCCATAATAAGATGACAATTGCACCTTAAACAGGTCTTAATTTTTTTGGTTACTTTCTAAGCGGCCTGGTGTCAGCTCAACGCTCAAAAAAAATATTATTTTTTTACTTACAAGCCTTTTTTGACCGTTTGACAAGTTTTCAAGCGAACATTTCCTAACCCTAAAAAATGGTTGGCTTTGACATACGCTCTTATCAGCTATGCCATAACAGTAAAAATTCACTTTATAATAATTATAATTCAGTAATTATTTATTACAATTTAATACAAACAAATAAATATCTCATAAATAAAAATATAAGTACAAAATGAACATCCCAAAAAAAAAAACGAAAAACTATATATAACAGTACTACCTGCTATACCATACCGAAAAGAAAATGTGTGTATTTATTTTCTAAGTACAAATGCTCAAATTGTGCACCATGCATTCTAATACACAAATGTGCTCTAGGAGACAGCTCATGTATTACATTTTGGAGAATTTCAGGAGTAATTGCCTCACATGCGTTTCTAACTCTGGTTTTGATGTCCTCGATATTTTCAGGGGCAGTTTGAAATGCCTTGTCTTTAATGTAATCCCAGACGAAAAATCCAAGGGAGTAATATCTGGTAATCGAACTGGCCATAAAATGGATCCATATATCCAGCTATCTCGCATAACTTGATTTTAATAATTTGTACATATTACAGCAGTGTAAGGTAGAGCCCCATCTTGTTGAAAATATGAATAATTTAATCTGTCTGCCATTGTTAATTCATTAAGAAATTCGTTTCACATTATCCGCACCATGCGCCCCCCCCGTACTACTTTTTTTTAAATAAACCGTGCGTTTTTAGATTTTGAACTAACTTCCTAAACATAGTTCTATTTGGCTGCGGAGCATCTGGAAATCTGTCTCTGTAAACCGTGACTGCCATCAAAGCGTCAAAATTGTACTGACAATAAATGCTAATCATATCGAATTTGTTATTATTGGTGTACACCATAATTACTGATATAAAACTTGTCTTAGAACTCGACAACGCAACATACAACAGTGACAACCTGTCAAATTTGTTAATAACTATATACATTGTCTTTCACTAATCATGGCATAGCTGATTTTTACGATTCAATGATATGAATTGTGATTTTCGTAAAATATTAAATACTGACACTATCAGTTAAAATTTTTGTGACATGTTTTATATCGTTGGAAAGAGAAAAAGTAACGAAATTAATGGTGTCATGGCCTACCTTGAGATTTGTTCTTTTCATTTGTGCACAAGAGCGTATGTCATAGCCAACTGCGTTTTTCGAATTTTTTGATACACATTACTATTCTTATTGTCTGCCGGCGACTTTCATCTCTTTATCTTTTTTTCGTATCTCCTCAAGTATGGAAGCTATAACCGTTTGCGGTTTTCCTATTTTTCAGGTTTTTGTAATATATCTCACAAAGTAGGCTATGGATTTCAAATTTCCTTTTACTCAAATATAGCTCACAAAAAATGGGATAACTGTTTCTAAATAGTATATTCTGTAATAAGTTTGGAATATGCCATTCCAAACGAATTACAGACTATACTTTTTCTACGCCTATAAATTAGGTTTATTTGTGTCTATATGTCTATTTGTTTTACCACTGCAACGGTGAATCGTTAAAGGTTAACTGTCAATAGAAACGTCATCTGTCAACAACAATTGCACTACTACCGGATGGCGCCACTTATGCTTGTTACATTCTAGAGGCATGTAATAATAATATTACATATCAGCCACTGGAATATAGGTCATTCCTTATTTAAAATCGACATCATAATGCTCATATTACATAATAGGCGTTGAAAAACTTTATTCTTCTATAATAGATATTAAACGAGATACCTATTTGGCGTGACCCTCGTAAAATAGTCAGACGGTATATCACAAAAATGTTTACAAACAACAAAACAACAAAATTTCTTGGCATATATATTGACACTGATATGAACTGGAAATATCACATTAACAATACCTGTCGGAAAATGAGCAGGGGCTACTATGCAATCCTACAACTTAAAAATATTCTGGACCAAAAATCTCTAATAAATGTTTATTATGCCCTCATTAACTCAATGTTATCCTACAATGTTATTGTATGGGGTGGGGCCACTGATCGTGAAAGAGTTCTAATTGGCCAAAAACGAGTCATACGATTAATTTTCGGTTTGCAAAAAACTCAGTCATGCAGAGATTTTTTCAGGCAACATTTTATATTGACATTTCCCTGTGTGTACATATATAATTGTATATTATATATAAAAAAGAATATGAGCAAATTTGAAACAAACTCGCAACTGCATAATTACCCCACCAGGCATGGTAATTTGTTAAAAATACAAAAACACAGGACTGCCCTATATGAAAAGTCTCCACTACTAGCCGGAGTAAAATTCTTCAATTCTCTACCTTCTAGCATTAAAGAAAAAGCTTCATTATATTCTTTTAAGAAAGAACTACGAAGATATTTAGTAGAAGGATGTTACTATTCAGTCGATGAATTTTTGAACGATAAACGTTCATTTATAACTACTTAAAATATATATTTATGTATTTTACAGTAATGTGTGTTACTTTTATTAATCTGTATCTATGTGCTTGTAATGTATCTATTTCATGTTTTGTATTTTACATAATTTGTTGACATGTCCTATTTCACCATATTGTGATCGAAAGGATGAATAAATTATTATTATTATTATTATTATTATTATTATTACTAGGACAACGCGCTGGAAATGATTTTGATCAGTTCAAATTTAAATACGTAAAGAAGTATCAAAATTATTATATACGCAAATTGACATTATTATCTATTTCAAATCATTAATTACCTACTTATTCGTATATTAGTACTGTCAATCTTCCTGTGATGTACTATATATATGATTATTGCATGTATGTGAAGCTACACTTTCTACATCCATGTAGGTATTTACACATGAATTTCTCGTTCACGTTCTCGTGTTTTAACAGTAAATTACTAATATACTTGAAACTATGTGATAATTTTAACGACAAATACGTTACCTAATTGCAAATTCATGTTGTTTGTTCTGTTAAATAAAATTGTTATCCTTGTATTTTGCAACGGAGGTAGCGAATAAATTATTATGTACTTTATACCTAATACAAGTACACCTGATTAATTAATATCAAATTAAGTCGGCGTGTGCATACAGAGTGATTGTTATTGCGGTCAAACGCTATCGAAAACTTAGAACAGTTAATTCAAAAGTAAATATAGCTATTGTGAGCTAAAATTAAGTCCCACTTATGCCACTAAATTCAGAATGCGGAATACTTTATTTACATTTTGTTCAAAGACGCCCGACACCCTTGACTTCTACATGATTCAAAAGCTCTGGGTTGGTACGTGCTGCCCTCTTCCGTTCTGTAGCTATACTTCCAAACAATGCAGAATGCAGCAAACAGGCACTTGCTGTATGCCACGGTGGTTAAAGTGAGCGTTGGGCACGAGAGCTGTAAAAATTGGATGTTCTTCTAGAGCTAATTGCTGTCTGTGCTCTTCGCTGGACCCGCCTCTGGTTTTCTTCAAACAACCACTTTATTTTGTAAACAGCTAATTTTAAGTAAGTAGTTATCGTCCTACTTCAGTTATGAAGGTAAGGTAATTTAAAAATGTGAAAAAATATAGGGTGTCCTATTTAATATAACGAAAATGGGCCCGCCTGTATATATTTCATTTTGGATTGTGCAGAATGAAAAGAAAATACTATACAGAACAATTTTTCTGCCATTTCAAATGCAGAACTTTTATGCGCTAGTAAGTACTGTCGTGAGAAGAAAAAAATAGGACAATTTTTTTTTCTAATGTAAATCTGTCTCTATTTGAATATGTAATGAGTAACCGAAATAAAACAGATATCACTTTTAATTTATTTTTTATTTTAATGCTGTAGTTATTGCTATAGTAAATGATGGATGGTTAATGAGACAAATTGCACTGCGTTATAACATTAACAAAAATTTGGTGTGTAACATTTTAAGAAAGTGGAGAATAAACAGTACGATTAGTAGAAATCCTGGATCAAAGGACAAATGATATCCTACTTAACAAGAAACTAACTATTAATATTTCGTTATTACACCATTTCCATTTATAACTTCTATAAGTCTGTTTGACATAGAATTAAATAACCTTATACAATAATCATTAGTATTAATATTTTCCCATGCATTAATTACTATTTCCAGTAATTCTTCGGCATTCCGTGGTCTCACATTTCGTTTTTGAATACTTCTTACAGGTAGTCCCCATACTTCTTCGACAGGGTTAAGATCTGGACTATGGCTGGGCCAGTTAAGAACATTGATGTTGTTACCTTAAAACCAGTTAGTTACGGTATGAGCAGTATGAACGGAACAATTGTCTGTTGAAATATGAACTAATTATTAGGAAATAATTGTGACACAGAAGGGAGCATAATATTGTCTAAAATCCTAATATACGTTTCACTATTAAATCGTTCCTCAATATGCCACAAAACACCAGGACCACGTGCTGATATCCAAGCCCACATATTGACGGAAAATCTACCATTTTTATCATTGTTAGATATATATTTCACATCGAATCGAGTATTCGGGGGAAGGTAAACACGAATACGACCGCTGTGTGTTGATTGGAAAGTTTTTTCGTCTGTAAAGATTACATATTGTTCCAAAAATATATATCATGCGCTAAAAATTCAAGCGCAAATCCTACTCGAGCTTCTTCATGTTCAGCTTTAAATAAGGATTTATGTGCTGCTGCATGACAGCATAGCTCCGATTTTCTTTCTCGTCGGCGACCAGTACTGCTCGATCCAGGAAAATTCGTTTCTTCAGCAGCCTGAATAACTGAGTAAAATGGATTTTCTGTTAAAGCATTTACCAATTGCAAATCTTGTTGTTGAGTTGATATCCTTCGTCGCCCTGATCCAGGATTTCTACTAATCGTACCGTTTATTCTCCACGTTCTTAAAATGTTACACACCGAATTTTTGTCAATATTATAATGCAGTGCAATTTGTCTCATTGATCATCCATCTTCTGCTTTAGCAACAATTCCAGATATAACTAAATCGCTTATATGAGGCATATTAGTTTTTTGCACACTTGCAATAAATTATGACAACTAACTGACAATATCACAAAAATTAAAGTTAGATGTACACAACTAGATTTTAGCAAAATACCGTTATAAGACTTGACCTATTTTTTTTTGCTCACGACCGTATAGAGTTATACGAATAAAGTGATGAACCCATTTTGTAAATAATCAGCATCGTCCATCTACGCCTAGTTAGTTCATTTGGAATAAGTAAATCATTTAAAAACTTTGAAATCCGTCTATCAACGAGACATAAGTACTAAAACAAAACAGCATCCCTACATCTAGACAGATGAATTAGTACTTGTAGCATTCATCATGGAAAATAATAATAAATACTCCAAAGTTACAAAGCTATTATTTCAAAATGTATTCTTAAAATCACAATAAAAAGATAATCGACGAGAATTCATTCTTGATTCCAATAGGATTCTATTCTTGATTACAATAGGATAGTGGGGTCGATCTGGATTAGCAAGCGGACTCGTTTTTTTCGATTTATTTTTGTGATGTTATGAAGTCGGAGCCCCTCTATCATCATCATCATCATATGTAAAGATAGGGAAAATCAGTTTTTCCGATATAACTCGCTTAGTTTGATTCGGATCGAAAAAAGCGTATAGGGAAGTGAAGGGCTCGCGATTGCGCGTAAACTGAATTTTGACTCGTTGAAATCGGTCCAGCGGTTCCTGAGATATTGCGATTTGAAAGTACGAATTTGTATGCGCATTTTACACTGCGGCGGGAACGTTTTCGCATCTTTGGGAAAAAAAGTGACTTGGCGACTTTTTCTTTCTTCCCCAGATAGACACTCAGGACCTAATAGTACGAGAGCTAGCAACGTCACCAAAACGATGATTTTAGGAAGGCTAGTTTTTTTATATCTCCTCTCTTGCATTATCTGGGTAGGCATGAGGGCGATCTGGCTGGCGGGAGAGGTTGCGTTCAAGGTTTGTAAAGTAAGATAGGTAGCATGGTAACTTTCAACCAATCAGAGATCACTATTTAAAATGCGGGAACGCGTCACTCTGCCTACTCATTCGAATTTCTGGCATTCAAACCATTAGTATAGAAGTATAATTAGTTATGAATTTGAATTCCATATTTTGTATTTTTTAATGTACAAGCACAAATTAATAAATTGACTTTTTTGATTAACGACTATTAACATCGACAACGTTTTCCTTGAAAGTTAAAATTGACATTACTATATATATCAAATTTATAAGTAATTAATGTATGCAGTTAAAGAAGTACATTTTATATCAAGGGACTGAAGTAGGTTCTTTTAATCTTTGTGCAATTTCTTGCCGAGACTTCAGTCTTGATTGCATTGCTTTATATAATTCTTAGCGAATTTAATAAGTTATAAGATATATGAAGAAACATACATGATACTAATTTTCGCCCTAACGAAAAGAGTTACTTAGAAAAGTTTCTTATTCTATGACGTACCTACTGAGTAGAAATTTTTCCCCAGGCCAACCTTTACAATTATGTAGTATTAAAAAAAATGTATGCAAATTTTTTATTAGAATTAGATGTGCATACAATAATTTATTAAAAAAATTTAACAAGAGAGCCATTAAATTTAGTCATGTCATATTAAACAGCAATTAATAAGAAAAAATCACTCATTGGTTTTTCTAATATTTCTTTGTATGATATGAAAATAAATTTTATTTCCTGTATTATTTTTTTACGGAAGGAAAAAAACATCAACATCTCATCACTCTCTTTTGCCTTTTTTGAGTTGTTTTGCAAACAGCTACACTACAAATTTCCTCCAGCCATCTAATAATTGTATGTAACATTTTATTTGTTATTATTATGAACGGAAAATAATAAAAACTGTTTACCTTAAAATTATTTCTGTAAATACACAGGTTACAAAATTCTATATACTATGAGTCTTTTCTCTTTAACAGTAATTGTCAATTAGATTATACACTAAATAACTATAACTGCACGATTATAAACACAAAAACAACAAATATTTCGAAATAACTCAACAAATAGCGCAACGTCTCAAAAAATGCATACGTACAATTAAGTTTTAGTAGGCACGATGACGCGCAAGATGGCCGCCTTCATCGTAACCCCTCCATTCCGCTCAAGTTACCATGCTACCTATCTACTTTACAAACCTTGGGTTGCGTTTACCTGTGCGCTTAACATTTACAAAGGTAAAAAATTTATTTTTTAAAATGTTAGGTACAATTTTTTTTTTTTTTTCATTGGTTTTTGTTGATTTTTAAGAACACAAATTTATTATTGCCAGGCATTTTCGTCATTGGTAACAACCTACCAGATGAAATTTTATAATAATAAAAAAATTAAGAATTTCAGTATTGCTAAAATTTTGATATGCTGTAATTTAGCTATAAAAATATTTAAAATTAATTTGCCAGACAATAATTCGATTGTATAAAAGGAGCCAGACCGATTTAAGTCGGAAAGACTAGAGAGCAAGTGTGCTAGAAGAGTAGTAGATTATGCGTTGGTAGCGCGAGAGCCAGGCAGTGACAGTTGGTGCGGCTGCGGCTGCGGCTGCTAGTTTTTAAAACGTCGTCGCCGTCGTCCCTACAACCGCGTGTAGAAATTTTTACCTGTATAAAAACTAGCCTTCTTAAAATTCTCTCCCGAAAATGTTGGCAGCTCTTAGACTATAAGTACTGTGTCCAAATTTCAAGTCACTAGGTTGATTAGGAGGGGAGGGGGGGAGGTGAAGGGTAAACGTAAATGAAATTAAAACTGCTTTAATTTCCGCAATTTTTTCCGCACATCGCGCAGCAAACGTGAGTTTGTGTACTAATGTACCTACTTTGAACTCCGCTCATGTATTTTCAATTTTCGATGTAAATAAACAAATGGTCGTTAAATAACCAATTTATTGTTGTTATTATTTTTAGGAAAAGTCATTTTTCGCTTTCCGAATCAAACTAAGCGAGTTATATCCGAAAAATTGATTTTCCCTATCTTTACATGTAAATTTCCCCTCCCCCTCCTCGCGAAAAGTTCGACCGGAAAATTTTCCGGATGATAGAGGGGCTCCGACTTCATAACATCACAAAAAAAAATCGAAAAAAACGAGTTTCAAGTCATTTTTAATGCCAGATGGACCCCACTAGAATTACAAACAGTTCTTTTTAGAAAAAAGACAAAAATACATTTTGGTTATGTGATTTTCAGATTCAGAAAATAAATAATTTCTCCTACACACAAGTTTAATTGAATATAAAAGAATCAATCATGCAATAAGTACTCACCGGCGGATAATTAGGAAATCTTAAATTTCTCTCACTACTTGACAAAACTCTCTGTGCGTACCCGGGACCTAGAGTTGAGTCGGATCCTGGACGCATGTTTGGAGTGAAACCAATGGAGGACATTGCTGACATATTAATCGTCTGGGAATTATCTGATGTAACAGCCGGAGTACTAGTGAGAAATGGATGGGGATTGTGACCACCAGACTAAAATGTAGGATAGATTTAAAGGCATTAACTACAAATACAACCTACAAACAGTCCAACAGATTAACATACCATAAGCACCATCTTCAGCATTTTGTTTTCTTTCAACAAATTCTTGTTATGATTGTGACAGGACATGCATTCTTTTTTAGCAAAATTATATTTTTGGGTCAATATTTGAAATAATCTTGATCTGTGTTGAGTTTGAAAATTGTAAACCTAAAGCAGATAAATGGACAATTAGATTTACAAACTGAATAAGTGTAGTAGGTACCTCCAAAGCTTTTTTGAAAACCATTTCAAACGGGTGGAAAAATTGTTGTATCGCAAAATCCATGTCCTTAGAAAGTTCCATCACACTAGTAGATTTTTCACAAATCATGCATTTTGATTCCTCTATAACAATAATGAATAAATAAACTCAGTTGATTTAACATCATAAAACGTAATGTATACATACGTACCTATTTTTTCTACGCATTTTTGGCAGAATAAATGACCACATTCTGTAAGAAAGAGCTTAATATTTGAATTGTACTTTAAGGAACATTTATTACAATGCATCCACTCGTTCATTTTCACAATTTTTTGTCAACTAAAATATTATGCAGGTTGTAACAATCAGTTTTAAAATTTAGCCCTCTTGATACTTGTTTGAATAAATGCCTAAGTTATTAAGCAGTTCGAGAGAGGACGCTGTCGTACTTTTAATTCAACTCATTATCGCCAACTGTGAAGAATATAATATAATCAATCAATTTAAACCTATTTGTTTTTAAAAAGATTCTATATTTATTTAATTAAATTCTGTATCTTTCAACAGTAACGCTATGAAGCGTATCTATTTTTAAATATTACATAAGTAAATATGTATATTTTACATTTTTATGTTCACTACACTGAAATACTTTGTAGTTTTATTCAGAGGTTAGGATCACTGTCAAATCGTTAAAGGTTTTGGTTTCATGTTTTATTTGAGGTTCTTAGTTTGAGTCCCAAATATTTCCACAAAATGAGATTTTTATAGGTACTCAAGCCTCAGATTATGTTAGCAGTTCATCAAGATGTTGTTAATATCGTGCAGGCAAAGTTTTTGTCTGCAGAGGTAGTAAAAAGTGTATCCTTTTCAGTTGATGTGATAAAGTGATTAATGTAATTAGATATGTTTTCCTTAATGAAACGCAGATACACTTAAATGTGTCTGCTTTGGATGGAACTTGCGATGATAACAATAGAATCCTAGCTCTAGTAGAATATAATAAAACTTTTGCTTTATTTGTGTTAATTTCAGCGAGGCATAAACCAGTTAGTATTTCAGATCTTTCCATTGAAACGGTTGTTCCTATAGATCAATATTTTTCTTGTGGTAAGAACAATGAGATGTTAAATTATGGTTGTTTATGTGTATTTTATAGATACGGAGCCGATTGATAACAGTCAACACCATATCATTTTTATAATAATCTATAAGAAAATTAAACTGCAATTTAAAATTGAAATAGGCCAAGAAAGTTCTAATTTTGCGTCTGAAGTTATACGTGCGAAGGAAGGTATGGTTAGCATATAGGCAGTACTTTGGCAAGTTTAAAGTTAATCCTAAATTTTCGTTTTAAGTTTCTTTTTACAATAAGCCAGAATTTGTTTGGTTGGATAAATATATTGGAACTATGGATCAGTCAAATAAAAATTCAGACTTGGGAGGACAAGTAAGTAATTCTTAAAAATATGTTTCGAGGTTTAATGTCATTGTTTCAGTCTGATTCTCCCATTATAAGGCAACGAATCCCACAAGGACAAACAGCTATAAATCGAGAGTCTATGTTAAAATATCAGTTGAAACTGAAAGAACCAGAATATATTCAAAAACAAGAATTTACGTAAGAATTTTCAATTTTACCTTTTTTAACATAACCACCAAAAAATTTAAAATTAATACTTAGAAAATAAGACACAGGACATTTTGGTCCGTCTAATCTACTGTTAATTTTCAAATGCATGGTAATTATTAGGATTCGTTACTGATCTCATAGCATATTTGGAAATATTTTATTGACATTTTTAACCATTTGACATGCCTTGTTAATGAAATTGGAGGAAGTTTAAGTTTGGATATCACGTGAAAATATTCGGGCTTGAATTTAGATCGTAACAGCACAAAAAAGGACCCCAGGTCTTGCTGTATGGGTGTTTATGACCCGTCGGTTATAGAGCTGGTATTTTTTCTGTACGTTACTGTCATTGGCACTTACTAATCCTTAAAAATTAAAATATTCTAAATTATTTTTTCTCATAGCCGATTTAACGAATTAAATACAAAATTAGGATTAAAATTCCATCATAATAGCATTGCCAAAAAAATATTTTCAGTCTTAAAAATTTGTTTCATCATAGACCCCTAAAACCGGTACGGTTTGTTCCAATAACTTCTATCTCTAAGTAGTATTCTGCAACATGTATTTTCGATTTTGAAAAAATTAGAATAAATTTTGATATTGCATTGGATCCCATCGGTTTCCAGCAAGTCTCTTATTTGTCCGAACTTTACTTCTTCACAGGGGGCTATAAGGTGTAACCTACTGGTGTTCATGTTCAAATAATGTAAACCCGAAACATAGAGCCTCCAATAAAATAGATTTTACTTGTTTTCTGAATACACAGCAGTATGTGGATACTCGTCACATGACCATAAGGAGTGTATATGTGCGTATACGGTGCTTTAAGCACCACATCTATGAGGCCACTTATTTTTCAGGGGCTTTGTGTTATGAAACAATCGGAGGAGAACCTTAAATATCATCTGCGTTATGGTTTCTGTGGCAGTGGAATGAGGAAAGCTATGCTCTGTATAGAACATTTCAGCCAATCATGAAAAACATCTATTTCGGAAACTTAATTTATGTCATGGATAGTGGATATTTATTGCCTAGAGTTATGTGGAATCCCAATGAAATATTTTATACTACAAAACAATTGCTATTGTTTTTGTTGGACACTCAACGGATGTTATGAAAAGAAGTACTAAAATCTTGGAGTTGCTGCGAAGATCAAGACATTATTTTACATCGGATGTGCTAATTGCCAATTCCATGATCCGTACTGTATCCCAAACGAAATTCTTATCGAATGACATGAATAAAAGATATTCGAAGATGCCAATTTTTCTGTTAAGCAAGCAATGGAAGATGCAGATACTCTTATCATGAATACAGGAATCAAAATGTCCTCCAAGCTTAATCCTGTGATAATTGTTGGACAAGATTGATTTTTTAGTTTCCCTTTCTGCTTTGGGCGCTGCTTGTTAACACATTTATTTTTTGAAGCTAGGAAAGGGTAAGACCTTGCATCGGTTGTATTTTTCTCATAGATCTTCTCTGCGCAGTTAAGATAAGGCAAACTAAAGTTCCTGACTACAGGATTTGCGGGAGAGTATGCAACTTATTAAAGATAATAATTCTGAACCAAATGCTATTGCTGATGCTGGATAATGCTTTCATCTGGCACTGTACAGAACAAAAGATAAAGATATCTCTCTGGATATTTATCATTAACAGTGTTTTGTGAGATTGCTTATACTAAAAGCAAATATAACATCGCGTCTCTACCACCTAATAATTGCAGTAGCACGTCAGCATTCGTTCAGAAGCTACTATCAAATTGAATGATGACAGGGAGTGCAAAAAATATAGAACAGTAGGGCTGAAAACAGATCAAAGCTGGCCTTATACCCGTTAGAATGCTTAGAAATCCTGTTACTGAAAATCGACTTCAATTTATCTTTTGCAAATGCAAGAAAGGATGCACAGTGGCCTGTAGTTGTAGATAGGCTGGTCTAAACATTGCTCGCAAGTATGCAGGACGACCAAACATTTCGATCAGTAGACATTGAATCAGAAGAAGAAAATATTGCTGAAAACTACAGCGAACCTGGAACTTCGACATTGACGATCTAAAACAACTTTTTAAGCTGGCTATCTGTGAATTAGGACTATAATAGGGGATACCATGTAAAAAAAAGTTCATAGTGATGAGCATTCTACATACAGTGTGTATGTAGCAGACAACTAAAATTTATTTTATAGGAAATTCTTTAAGTATAAAAATAAATTTTGTTTCTGAACCCAAAATATTCGTGCATAAAACTCGCAATGACTACTGGAATTGTATCTGCAACATATTTTTTTGAAGCGATACATTAAATTGTTCACAAGAGAAAAAAATGTTTTTCTTAATATAGTTTTTTTAACTGCCTCTTAAGTTACCGAAGTAACCCCCCCCCCCCTGCAAGGTCTCAAGGATCTTGTGCTAGGTAAAAAGAGACAAGGCCCTACAGTTTAATGTAGGCTCGAAACCACTCTTGGGGCAATTTTTTTAATGAAAAATTGTTTCACCTTGTGGGCCTCGTACCCACTTCGATAGGCATACTCAATTTTAGCTTTAGCATACTGAGCGTTCGAAAATTTTAATGTTCTTTTAATCTTTAATCTTTTTTTAATGTGCTTAATGCATTAGTTTTCGAGTAAAATATATCACTTTTATACTAAAACTATCAGCCTTACAACTGCGGGGGTACAATCACCAAGCTTACCCGGCTATGACCTTTACTATATTCCTGTACGATTTATTTATTATTTAAGCTGAAAATAAAGTAGTCCAAAAGAAATTTATTTCTTGAATAAAAAAAGACAATTTAAATTTCGATTTTTTTATGTAAACAACATGACTGAAAACGTAAGATATTGACTTACTGTCACTAATCTGCCCCAAACCTACTAATTCACATTGTTTATTTTAACCTTATCGTTATTTGTATATCTATTAATCACCAGTTATGACCAATGTCACTTCTTAAAAGCAAAGTGTTTCGGGGTGTTCAAATTCTCTTGAATAATTTTTTAACACTTAACATAAAAAAAAGTCATTCACTTTCCTCGGTCGTCTACTTTGACAGTATTCTGTGAACAAATTAATACATTTCTATAATATAGGTAAAATATTAAATTGAATTGAAATGTCTCAGATTGAAAACGAAATGGTCAAACGATAGATTGCAATGTTTATTTTTGTTCTGCACCAAATAGCAAGACACAATATTTTTTTCTGTTTCAATGTCATGCCCCAGAGAAGGACCCCAGAGGTTTAAATATAAAGAACATATATATTACTATTTTTTAAAGTTCGAAATTCCCACCATGTCAAGGTCCGACATTAAAATTTCTTTTCTTTATGGGTAAATGTGGATCTAATGACATTGTAAATAATACATTAGAGAAGACAAACAAATGTAGAGAATATGGTATGATGATGAGAAATTTTTTTCCTGCAGTTTCATGCGTGTGATTAATGTGGGAGCTTGAGAGGTGACAACCTATTTTTTTCTATTAGTAGAAGAAATAATCTTTAATTTGGTACTATTTTAATAAGGTGGGGATAGTAACTACATGAAGAAAATTAATTACATATAGGTTGTCATTGTCAATAAATTTGATCATGATTTACAGGGACAACTATAGATATTTAAATAGATAATTAAATGACCGACATTTGATGCAAATTTCAGCTTTAACTCTTTGAAATCAATAACAATATAGTTTCGATAGGAAGTGGGTACCTCCCCACTGTCGGATCAAATTTTCAAAAGACAACTCTGGCAAGCAACTGCTGTCGCAACGAATACTGTTCATCTTGAAAGTATTATTCTTTGATAAATAAACTACACTTTTTAAGGTTGCTGCTACTCCTATATCTCCAACCAGGAATTTTCCTGAACCTCTTCTTTCGGAGAGTAGGGATTTTTTACTTGGGTAGGTTAGGTTAGGTTGAAATGTGAGTGGGTCTATACCAGACCCTCCACCGCGACCAATCGGTCTATTGTGGCTCACTCCTAATTTATATTTCACCCAATAGGTTCAGCCTTTCAATAAAGCTGATAACTTTGTTGGGTGAGAGATTGTCCAAGTCCTCAGGCAAAAGCTGACCTTTGCCAAATAATGAGAACCGGGTTCTTTCTGCAGCAGGACAAGTGCACAGGACATGCCTTGCCGTTTTATCTTCCTCTAGACACAGATGGCATTCGGTGTTTTCCATCAGTCCAAGTCTGTGTAAATGATGATTTAATCTGCAGTGCCCAGTATATAGGCCGATTAGAGTGCTTAGGTGTAACCTATTCAACTCTAACAGTTTTTTAGCTCTTGATTTCAAAGGATTTGTAATGAACTCCTTCGAATGAGCTAATCCTGGTAGTTCCTGCCAGTGGTAGAGAGTCTTGCTCTCGGCGCAGTCTAGGATATTTGTTTTGGCAGTGCTTGAAGATATGCCAAGAACTGGTTTTGGTCCTATAAATTTTGATGCCGCACCCTCTCTAGCTAGGCAATCGGCAATTTCATTGCCCTCCAGCCCAGAGTGGCCAGGCACACAGACCAGAGTCAGTTTGTTGTTCTTACCCAATTGGGTTAGAGCTTTCTGGCAGTTCCACACTGTTTTAGAATTACAGCGATAGGATCCAAGAGCTTTAAGGGCTGCTTGGCTGTCTGAGAAGATTTTTATTGATCTGTGTCTAGGGTGGGTTGATTCCAGCCTCCATACACACAGTTCAATGGCATATATTTCAGCCTGAAAAATTGTCGCGATATTACCAAGGCTCGAAGTTATTCTTACCTTTGGGCAGCGACTGTAAACTCCAGCTCCTGTTCCTTCAGAAGCTTTGGAACCATCTATATACCGACAGCTGTCTGCCTTCTGTAGGTCAGTTTTATTCCGATCCCACTCATCTCTTTCAGGAAATAGAATGTTGAAAGGCAGTTCATGGTTGGTTCTGGTAGGCATCACATCAGAAGACATACCTAGGATGCTGTGACTGTTTAGGTCATCAATTTCCATTGCGTTCCATGATGATACCCTGCGGCATATTGATTGCCGATTGTTGGAGTCTATATGTTGCCCACCTAGCTTCTCTCTCCAAGTAAATATGGAGAGGTGGTAAGTCTAGGAGGATTTCCAAAGCAGCTGACGGTGTGGTGCTTATAGCACCAGTTATTGCCAGGCATGCTAGTCTCTGTAAACCAGAGAGTTTGGCATTGGCCGACTGTTGTAGCCCTTTCGACCACCAAACTATGGAGCCATATGTTATCATTGGTTTAATGACCGTAACGTATATCCAATATATTTGTTGGGGACCCATATCCCAGGATTTTCCACAAATTCTACGGCATGTCCACAGGGACAGCCTTGCTTTGTGGATTACCTTTTCCAGGTGGGAATTCCAGCTGAGTGATCTATCCAGCATAATGCCTAGATATTTCACCTCATCCGAAAATGGAATGGTTTCACCTAGTAAGGAAGGCGATTCTAAGTTATCCAGCTTCCTTTTCCTGGTGAAAGGTACTATTACAGTTTTGCAGGAATTGACAGACATCTGTTCCCTCTCACACCAGATGTGCACTGTATCTAGTACCTCTTGAAGGGTATGAGAGAGTACCTCTTCAGATTTACCTTTAACCATGATGACTAGGTCGTCTGCATATGCCAGAATCTCGACTTCCCACAGAGATAAAATGGCCAGCAGGTCATCCACAAGTAGTGACCACAGAAGGGGGGAAAGAACCCCACCTTGTGGGCACCCTCTCGCGGCCCTGAAGCTGACCATTTCTCCCTGTAAGGTTGTCATTATGATTCTGTTTTCCAGCATAGCTCGGTCCAGTCAGTTATGGTTAGCTCGATTCCTCTAGCAGCTGCCGCTGTGTATAAGGAATCCGGCAGTGCATTATTGAATGCTCTTTCAATGTTGCAGCCACTGCAATCTCTTTTTCCTGAAGGGATTGAGTGATTTTCCCGACTAGGTTATTAAGTGCTAGTTCTGTTGATTTGCCTGGCTGGTAAGCATACTGGTGGGCATTAAGGGGATGCATGCTCAGGATGTTCCCCCTAATATATCCATCCAGCACTTTTTCCAGGCCTTTCAACAGAAATGATGTCAGGCTAATGGGTCTTAGCGATTTAGGGTTCGGTTCTGTCCGCCCCATTTTTGGTATATATACCACTTTAACTGCCGCCCAACTGGATGGTATATGATTCCACATAAGACTAGCTCTGTAAAGTCTGATGAGGAATGGTAGTAGTATCTCCAGTCCGTTTTGCAATAGCGCTGGAAAAATACCGTCCTCACCAGGTGATTTGAGTGGTTGGAAAGATTTAATAGCCCACTCAATCGTTGTTGCTGTGATAACTTTTTTTAGCTACCAACCAATCATTTTTACAGGGTCGTTTATACCGGCTCCTCGATAGTAGCAGTTGTTGGTTATCCGGCAGAATCGAACTTCCTGGGAAGTGGTTCTGTGCTAGAAGCTCTAGGGTTTCCTTTCCAGATTCGGTGAACAAGCCATCTGTTCGTTTTACCGTTCCAAACTCCCGTACCGATATCTCCAACCAGGAATTTTCCTGAACCTCTTCTTTCGAAGAGTAGAGATTTTTTACTTGGGTAACATTTAACAAGGGTCCGACAGCTTTACATCCCCTCTGAAGGATGGTTATTCACTACGGATAGCTTCTGCACCTACACTAATATACAAGTCGTTATAAGAGTTGGAGCAAGGACACATGTTTGCTTGAAATGGTCGTCCATCCAAGTACTAAACACCCCTGGTGTTACTTTACATATAAACAGATACGTACAGTAAAGATGTACTACATACCTACTCTCGTCCCTCATATATATTTAAATTCAATAATTTAGTCAAACGCAACTGTGTCTGAATTATTCAACCGAAATAAGAATAAACCGGTTTGTAAATAGTTGATTTGTTAACCATGTGATGTCCAAACAATAAGTGATGTTGACTAGGCTTGGTCTTTAAGGCTTATTTAAAAAATGGTGCGCCATCAATACAATATGCAACAATAGCAAACTTGGTGTGATAGCTGCTCAAACGAATTTTATATGTATTTAATTTAATTTAATTTTTTTTTATAGTATTTTTGTTGGCACTTGGAATGTAAATGGTCAGGCTCCTTCTATATCTCTAAGAGCATGGTTGAGTTATGATGAAAACCCCCCTGATTTATATGCCATAGGGTTCCAAGAGATCGATCTTAGTAAAGAAGCATTTCTTTTTAATGAAACCCCCCGGGAGCTTGAATGGCAGTAAGTACTTTATGCAAGAAAACTATAATTTATCTGGCAATGTAGTTTTAAATTAGTTTTTGTAACACATTAAGTACAAAGTAAGAAAATAAAATTATTATTAAAGTGATACGCCGAATAGTACATTACATAATAACCTTCTTGTGATTTGTTTTGTTATAAAATGTATGCCTTTAGTCTGAATAAAACTAAAACATACACCAATGTATACCATTTCTCTGTGATTGGTCTTGTATATGAAATATGTTGTCTAGGTCAATATGGATTTGAGAGTTGTAATAATTTATAGTCATCCCAAACATTAATCTTGGATAATCTATCATTAACATACACTCATTATATCGCTGAAAGTTATCTACTGTGGGCCTGTTGTATGAAAAAACATAAATCATTGTAATAGGCCGTAATGAGTACAAATAGCTGACACATATAATCAATTAATTCAGAAATATATTATGCAAGATAGAGTTTAATAAGGCCTTCGTAATTGTCCAGGATGGTAGCATGACTAAGTATCAAAAAAAATATTGCAAAGTATAAAATAAATTTCGATATTCTTTGTTTAATTTCATGTTGCTTTTATGTTGTATTTGTCTCTGTTGTGTTACAATTTTAAGCTATTTATATAATTAGTGTATTTTCTTTATTATATTTTCATGCTTAATTGTATTTTATTAGCTTCGCTTCAAAACGTCAGATTGAACTGAAACTTTGCACACTTATCAAGGACCGATGACAATACAATAATTTGATAACTTTGTCCTAATGTCCCCACCAGGATCATCGGGATTTTAAAAATGACTAATCTACTGTCGAGATTTTGCCGGAGGCGCCGCTGTCATTAATATATATTTTATTAGCTTCACCTGTATGTTTGCTTTTATTGCATACCAGAGTACATATATGTTACTTCGGAATTGTCTGTAACGTATTTGCCATTGTATAAGCCCTTATTAAACGCTATTACCAACTTTAATACATACATTATGAAATAGGCGGGTATCAGCTGGTTTCTATATGTATCGGTGTTCATGATGCTAATTCTAAAATTCACCCAATGTAGTATATTGGTGAGAAACATGCCAAGGAATGAATGGCAAGAAGGTGACTAAAAATGTTATGTCGCTAGCGTCAACCTCAGGGAACCGGGCACACCCTGTTGTATAAGAGCCTTACCCTTCTGTCGGACCTCTGGGAAGGTTGACCAATTAATTGTCCATTACTCGTGGGAACAACAATGAAAAATGAAACTACAACACAAAAAAGAGGAGAGTGGCGAAAAAATAGGCAAAAGTTAACAGAAAAAAATTATAGTTTAAAAAACTAAAATAACACGCTTTAATAGCAAACCGAACTATAAAGTAATAAATAATGTTTAAATATTAATATTTAGGAAAAACTAAAGCTAACCTCCTCCTCACCTATCTATAATGGACTAGGCGGCCACGACTTCATTGAAAGTTTTTTGCATGATTTTTTTACCTCGACTCTGCTGTGATGAATATATCGAGATCCCTTTGCATTTAATTGTATGATTAGCCCTTGAAATTTCGTCAATAACTTTATAAGCACATTGTCTCTTTAAATTATTTATTTTTTCAGTAAATTTGTGACAGAAGGCCTCCATCCGAAAGCAAAATACCGTGTGGTGGGTTTTACACGGCTTGTTGGAATGCAGCTTGCAGTTATCGTAAACACTCAACATTACCAATTTGTGAAAAACGTCAGCTATGACACAGTTGGAACAGGTTTATTAGGGAAAATGGTAAGATTTTATAGTTGAATTTACATTGTTAAAACTTTGGTATTATTTTATATTGAGGAGTCCCTCACAATTTTGTCCTCTAAATTAAAGCCACTCCATCACAAATTTGTAATTATTTAAAAATTGATGAATGGATCATCATTGATCAATTTATACAACAACGTCAACCGTACTGACAGTACTTGTGATATCTAATATAAAAATTTCTAAAAGTTAACCAGTCCGATGAATAAGTGTACTGTTTTTTTTTTATAAAAATAACGTCATTCAATGTTCTTGTTTCATGCCTTGATTTTTTAACCTAAAATATTCAATAAATAATTTAGTATTATTTTGCGTGTTGTGCATATGAATATTAAAGATATTTACGAAATTATTAATGATTTTTTTTACATAAAGCAAACAATTAAATATGTATAAACTCAAGACAGTTTATGTCGGCTTGGTGGTGGGATGGACAGTGGCGCGTTCTTCCACCCAGACGGTCCGGGTTCAAAACCGGGTCACAGCAAGTCGATGAGATATAGTGGATGAGTGGATATGCTCGTGTCACCATCTTTCGAAAGAGATGTAAAACTGTCAGTTCCATGTATCTACGATGTGAGCACGTTAAAGATCCCTTCCCAACGACAAACTGTGGGGGTTCGGCAAAATTTCCAGGTTAGTGGCCCCAGTGCCTACACAGACCCTGATGAGCTTATCCCTTGGCGTCGGTGATTGGCCTTGGTAGCGGAAATAGGCCGACGTTAAATAAATGATTAAAAAAAAAAGACAGTTTAAGTTAGGTTGAAATGTGAGTGCATCTATACCAGACCCTCCAGTGCTACCATTCAGTCTATTGTAGCTCACATCTAATTTATATTGCGCCCAATAGGTTCGGCTTCTTGATAAAGCTGGTTGAGTGAGAGATTATCCAGGTCCTCAGGGAAAAGCTGTCCTTTGCCAAATAATGAGAACCCGGTTCTTTCTGCACTGTGACAAGCACAAGGAACATGCCTTGCCATCATTTTCCTCTAAACACAGACAGCATTTGGCATTTTCCACCAGTCCAAGTCAGACTGTTTAGAAACCAAGGCTAATAAAGTGATTTTTTACATTTCTATAACTTAAATTGAGTAAAACTTTGGCTGCTTTTCTTCGCACATTAATAACTCTTACAAAGTGACTGGAATGTCCCCATATTAGTATTTCATAGCTGATGACAGAATTAAAGAGGGCGTGATATCCCATTATAGTTATCTCTTTTGGGGTTGTTTGCATTCAGCGTTTTAAGAGATATATAGGTGTTTATCTAATTTACTACATGTCCACTCCATTTTAAAGTTGGGTTTAACACATTTTCCGAAAATTTTACTTTGTCTTGGTTATTTACTTCTCAATGTATTGAAGTAAATATCATCATTTCAGTCTTAACCTGGTTTAATTTTAAGGAATTTGCTAAAAACCAGTAAAAGGATAGGTTTTTGAGAACTTTCAAAATTTCTGTCAGCATCTATTGTAGTTGTATCATCAGTAAATAACATAAACTTATTACCCAGTCCAGCTGTTGGTAGATCATTGATGTAAGTTAAGAACAAGATTGGACCAAGTAGCGAACCCTGTGGTACACTGTAATCGATCTTCAAGTTCAGAATACTCATTTTTGTAAAAAGTTTTTTGGGAAGAGTCGGTAAGGTAGCTACTTATTAGGCAAATGCTATCATGCTATATACCATAAGTCAATCTTTCACTAACATCTTCTGAGAGACGCAGTCGAAAGCTTTGCTCAAGTTACAAATACTGCCCTGACAAATTTCCCTGATTCAAAACCCTCGACTGTGGTTTCTATCAGATCATTTAAAGCTACGTGGAAGAGTTGTCAATGATAATACCAAGGTATTTAAATTGTAACTCATTTCCAATTTCATGACCATGAATTATTATTATTATTATTATTATTTTTTTATATACATTTATTTAACGTCGGCCTATTTCCGCTACTGAGGCCTAACACCGATGCCTGTAGACGAGCTACCCCCAACCAGGAATTTTGCCGAACCTCTTCCCTTATGAAGTGTAGGGATCTTTTACTTGCCTAACATTTAATAGACAAGGGACCGACGGCTTTACATCCCCTCCGAAGGATGGTATATTTCCTATACAACCCTCGCCTAAGGTTGTATAGCTTCCGCGCATACACTGATATACAAGTCGCTGGAAAATGTGTGAGGCGAGAACGCGGTTTCCGTTGGAATGGTCACCCATCCAAGTACTAACTGCGCCTGTCGTTGCTTTACATCGCATACCGAAGTATGTACATAGTAAAGACGCACCTACGCTCGCCCCCATTAATTATTTGGTTCTTTAATGTATATTCTAAATATTTTGAAACTACGGGTATTAAAGAAATTGGATTGTAATTACTTATGCCTTGAGCACAACCCTTTTTTAAATACAGTTAGTAATTTACTTATTTTAAAGTAGAACTTGGATATATTATGCATCAGAGATTAAAAAGTTCAACTAAAGGAATAACAATTAGAATATTTTAAAGAAATTTAATTAGTTTTATGTTCAGATCATAACAGTCTTTACTGCCTTTTGGCTTGGCATTATCCATAGCTTCACTTCATCCTCAACGCTTACTGTTCAAATTAAATGTCAAATATTTACCACGATATTAGAAATTCTGAAATAATCTGGAGGTGATAGGGTCAGGTAGATCTTGCATAATTTTTGGAGCAACATTAATGAAAAACTTGTTAGTCATCAGCCTTTAAATTAACTTCCTCATGCATTGTATGATAATTTTTTATGTGTATCATCATCCGCAATATCCTGCATAGATTTTACAGGATTCCCAGAATTTAATTGTTGATTATTACTTGCTTTCTTGTTTACTTATTTCATCAAGATATATTTTTTAGAAGTTTATCATGTAAAAATTGATGATAATATTATTCTTTTTTTAGGGGAATAAAGGTGGGGTGGCGGTTAGTTTGGAATTGCACAATACCTCGCTTTGCTTTGTTAATTGCCATTTAGCAGCCCATGTGGAAGAGTATGAACGGAGAAATCAGGATTACAAGGATATTAATGCGAGAATGAATTTTAGGAGAAGTCCTCAAGCAATAAAAGATCACGAGTAAGTTCGGCGAGATAGTAGCACCTAGCAGTTCTTAGAAATGTGTAATCAGCAATCTTAAGCAAATATTTTTTTTATCTTGACATGGAAATTGTTATAACTTTCCTGTTTTGTCACTAGACATTTGATAAAAGTGTTATTCTGATAATTCTAATTTTATTACTGAATTCTGTTAAAGACCGATTTAATTGTGTATTATAGAACTACATTTTTTAGGCAAGTGTATTGGTTTGGCGACCTAAATTACAGAATAACTGACCTGACGACTACTCAAGTGAAAACCCTTTTATTGAGGAAAGAAATACTTACTCTACTCAAAGCAGATCAGCTAAATCAACAAAAGGAACGTGGAAATGTACTACTGGTAAGAAAAATTTGATATAAGCATTCCAAAGGATCCTGACGTTTTCCTAAAATTTTTTGGCAGACACTATAAGACTCAAATTGCTACAAACCGTTTAATATGTGTATATTTTTCTTAAGTAGTGATTTTGCATTTGTAGTATTTAACTAATGTGTACTAAGGTTATTTTACATGTACCTAAGGCTAATGGATATTTCATCATTTTTATGAATCAAGGCTCGAAATTGTTTGGTCTTGTGTTTATTTGTTTCTCAATCAGAGTGATGTGCTGGTTATGATTAAATTTGTGACCAGTTTGTATTCTAAGGTATTTAGTTGTAGTTTTAGGTGTTATTATTTACTAAATTCTCAGCGAGAAAATACCCTGACCTGCATTGGATTACACCTACAAATATTGATAGATCTAGATACTATCATTTGCCAGTTCTCAACCAGACATAGACCTTGCATTCACAAAGTATATGTTCCGCAGTTTCAGTTGCAGTATCGCAATATCTGCATTTATCATCTACTGCCTTGCGCATATTCTTGAAATGACATCTCAAGGAGCAGTGACCTGTTAGAAGGCCTGTTATCAGTCTTAATTCACATCAGTATGTCACAGGTCATGGAGCAGACAAATGATAGTAGCCAAGCCAATCTGCCAGACTAAGGCAATGAAGCAGTGGGGAAAGATAAGTGAAACCTGCTAGACGGTCAATGCTGCTATCCGTCGGACATCATAGATGTCACTATGATGTATAGCGACTTACAAAGCAAGTACCAAGAGCAGTGACCTCTAGCCCTAGTGAACTAAAGTCCATTTGCTAAAGTAGGGTACAGTAGTTTTATTTGGTTGAGGGCTTTATTTGTCGTATTAAAATTGTCACTTGAAACTGGCGAACTTCCAGAATGCGAAAGTCAGCTTTATTGAGCTTATTCATAAATCCAAAGATAAAAGAGACTTAACCATACTTCAGAGGACTTCCCTCAGAGATGGCTTTTGCATTTATATTATTTTTATATAGAAAATAAGTAAACAAACTAATATAAACTACAAAATAATAATAATATACTAAAATGTATCATAAGCGTCGATGCCAAGACAATAGCACTTTTAGTGCATTAAGGTTTAAAAGAATTATGGGGAAATAAATATTAAGAAAATGTCGGCAAATTCTTAATGTACATAACTGATGGTGTATCATACTTGAAACAAACTGGAAAATTATTAAAGAAAAAATATGAAAATATGCTTCAACTGATGTGTTTAGCTCATGATCAGCATAGAGTTGCTAAAAGAATTAGAGAACTTTTTCCCAAAGTAAATCATTTGATCTCCAACATGAAGCAAATTTTTGTGAAAACACCACACCACGTATAGAGAGAGAAACAATGTGTCATGGTATGGATGGAAAGATTCTTGTAAACCCGGAAGAAGTAGTACACAGATGGAAAACGTACTTTGGGGAACTACTAAACCATATCGAAAATGGGGCAGATATACAAAAAAATATACTGCTAAATGCAGCACACCCCATAGTAGGAGCACCAACCCTAGAAGAAGTAGAAAATAGTATATTCGGAATGAAAAAAAAAAGTCACCGGGAATAGAAAACATCGCAGCGGAATTACTTCAACAAGGAGGAGACGAACTCCTGCAAAGAATTCACAAAATGATAGTAAACATCTGGAACACAGAAACAATGCCAAAGGAATGGAAAACTGCTATAAATATGCCCAGTATACAAGAAAGGGGAGATACTAAGATGCAAGAATTATAGAGGCATATCATTATTATGCACAGCATACAAGATGTTTACAGACACCTTAAAACAAAGGATGTTAGAACATATCGAAGGATATCAAGGGGATTTTGAAGTGGCAAATCCACAATCGACTAGCTATTTACTGTCCGTCAAATACTGGCAAAAACGTGGGACTATGATATAGGACTATACCAAATATTTATTAATTTCAAACAAGCATATGAAAACATACAGAGAAATTCCTTATATTAAGCAATGGAAGAGATTGGTATTGAGAATGAGCGATACTAAAGTGAAAGTCAAAATTCAGTAGAAGCTATCGGAAACTTTTGATGTAAACCAAGAGCTGTGGCAAGGGGATGGATTAAGGAAAGCCAAGTAATTGCGTGTTCGGACGACAGTAACATAATTGGAAAAAAGAAAAGGGCAGTAAGAGAAAACTATGAGACATTGAAAGAAAATGGAAAGAAGGTAGGACTTGACATAAATACAACAGAAACAAAAGCGATGGAAATCAAGACAGAGAGAAGGATTGGACAAAATTGGTCAATTAGAGATGACAACATAGAGGTAGTTAATGATTATACATACCTTGGAAGTATAATTAATAATAATAACATTTCTCAAGAAATACGGCACAGACTAATAAAAGGAAGAGTCACCTCTTTATATATACACTTGGGATGTCTAAAATCTCATTGGAGAACCTTCCAGAATGTACTGGAATCCTCTATAGTTTTTTTAGGCACTACTAAATGGCGGTTCGCCAGTTGGTCCACAGATGGCGCCACCCTATTGGCCAGGGACTTATCATATATCTCCCCATTAGAGAGCAGCACATATATAAAACACCAATAAGACCGGTGGTGACATACAACTGCGAAACGTGGACGTTAACAAACAGCAGAAGAAATGTTAGCCATATTTGAAAGAAAAATACTGTGGAAAATTCACGGACCTGTGAATAAAGATGGTCTGTGGCATATTAGACACAATTACGAATTGAAACAGTTATATAGAGATGTAAACATAGCAGACTATGTTAAAATTCAATGACTGAGATGAACTGACCATGTAGAGGGAATGGACAAACAGCGCGTACCAAAGAGAATCTTAAAAGGGCATATTGCAGGCAACAGAAAACGAGGACGACCGAGGATCTCTTGGCAGGACAACGTTCACAAGAACACCCAGGCATTACTGAGGGTGAGGAATTGGCAAGTGGCCACTAGAGACAGAGCGGTGTAGAGACGAAAGTTAGATGATGTCAAGGCGTAATAGGGCTATCGTACCACAGGAAGAAAAAGAAGAAGAGAAAGCGGAGTGCATTTAAATACAGTACCCTAGTACATTTTGTAGAAAAAGGGCCAAATTGCTTGCAGTTCAGAAAAGAGAGAGGTATCTAGTTAGGTATATTAGGTTAGGTTAAAACCATATGAAGGAAAAAAGATAGTTGAGGTGATTCCTATATTGGGATGCTGTACTACCGTAGTTATAAATTCTTGTTCATATATTTAGGAGAAAAATAGCAATTACATTTTGGGAAAAGGTGTTAAATTTTTCACTAGCGTTACATGAAGTCAATATTTTTAATATGATAGTGCTAAAGTGTGGTTATCTAGTCACAATTGGGTTGATTATATGGAAATTTCCCGACGACTCGCATGTTTTAGAGAAAGATGCAAATAACTTCGTCGATCCATGTTTAAAATTTAGATACGACACTATTTTTTGTCATTTTTGGAATAAGATTGGGCTTAAACTAGGGATTTTATGTAAATATCGCCTTTATAACACGTTATTATATTGAAATTTATACTCCTCAGAGAATTATACATTTTTTAAATTATAAACAAAATATAAATATTAAATAATTAAATATTAAACATGTTGGAGTTTTGTGGGGAGCGAATATTTTTTGACCTATCTCAGTCATATTTATCAGTAAAGTGAGATGCATTTGTCGTTTTTGAGCTAGCCACGTGAATTTATTTTGTCTGCATCTTTGCTAGCTAAGGTAAGGAAACTAAAGTTATAAGTTTGGCCATAACGAACGGCACACCTGTAGTGTATTATAATTCACAAAGAGGGAGCCAGTATAGAAGTATTTATACAATATTATATATTATATCCGACCTCGTCCCATAAAAGTCAGTACTATGCACTGCAGACAATGTCCCGCTGAGTATTGGCTCAAATTTTCTATTCCCCATTTTGCTGTAAAAATGGGTCAGAAAGCGGTCGCTTGGGCATTGGTTGCCAATGTCAGGTCGTTTACAACAGCGTTGGCTCGACGTCCAAATGCTATTTGGGCAGTGTTGTGTGCAAAGTAATTTGTAAGTCATTTTGTATTAGAAACAAATTGAGGAAATTATGGATATTATAAGAATG
The DNA here is from genome assembly GCA_963675555.1 of Leptura quadrifasciata. Lineage (NCBI taxonomy): Eukaryota > Metazoa > Arthropoda > Insecta > Coleoptera > Cerambycidae > Leptura > Leptura quadrifasciata. Next base: position 15,940,584 of record OY776677.1, on the reverse strand, counting down.
AGCAAACAACACACTAAGGTAAGGTGTATTGTATGCTTGTTACATTTACAAACTACAGACCATAGTAAGCCCAACTCTGTCTTTTCGTTAAAAGGACCAAACCTTCAGATGCATGCTAATTGCAGACCCATCTAACACTTATAACAGTTACATAGATTTGTTTTGTATAAATGGTCCTTAAAATGTTTCAAATATCACTGTTATATGTGCTATTTTTATAATATGTCCTATTTTAAATTCCATTTTAAAAATGGGCTTAGGCCCATAAATAAATAAATAAGTTAGTTAAAATATTCGAAGGCTTTTATTAAGTTCATTATTATGTTACAGTTGTTTGCTAAATCAGTACTGAATGTCAATTACTTTGTATGAAAGGACTATTTAATATCAGTGAGTCACGGTTAACAAATTAGGTTTTATCACGCTACATAGTGATTTGTGTTCTATTGTTGTAAACGTTAGCAATAAAATTTTATTTGCAATTTGGTATTCCAGGACTACACAGAAGGTGACATAAGATTTCAACCAACCTACAAATATGATTTGAACTCAGATGTTTACGACACCAGTGAGAAGGCCAGACCCCCGGCATGGACAGATAGAATTTTGTGGAGAGGAAAAGGTATTTGTTCAAAATTATTATAAAGTATTCTGTGATAGTTATATGACAATGTGGACCATGTTAGAGATTGTGCATTGTTTTATTTCTAGTGGGGGAGGGTTGCATCGCTTTGACAATTCGACATAGTTAAAACATCCCCAATTTTTTTAATTCAAAAATAATCAGAGTGTAAAGTAGGGAATGGTGATGCTAGTAATGTAGGTATGGGCTCTGTTCTTTCGTCACTGTCTATAAGATTCTTCTAATTATTTCGTCATATTTAATATTTTGGAACAGTCTTATTTATTTCTAATTAATTTCATACACATATCCAATAATTCAATGTATACGAAAATGCTTTTATCTTTCAGTCAGTTACTTTTGCAATTCGACAGGATATAATCAAACATAAAATAATTCTAATTATATATACAAAAAAATTTTAAATGGATATAATGAAAAATAAACGGCTCATGACCCTAGAAAGCTTTAAATTTCAGCAAAAGCATGTAGTTTTACATTCTAGCAAGGTAAAGATTGAAGGTGATGAATTATTAATTTTGACTAATGATATTTTTGATATTTTTTGACAGATTACAACACCAGTTTTTGTTTTTGGTTGAAATATGATTATTTTTATTTTATGCTTACCTATATGAAAATATCCAGAGGTGCCACTGCGTATCGTCCTGTCATTTGGCTATACTAATTAAGTATATAAGTCCAGAATCACTCAGTACAAGAGCTATCTTAATTTTCTCACAGTTTTCCATATGTGCATGTAAATAACTTCACCCATCTTAAAGAGAGTGCCTTCAGGACATCAACTTTTCCAGACATATTCGACCAATGTGTCTAAGCCAAATCTCTTTATGATTGATTGTCATAACTCATGATTAAGCTAATTATTGCACAATTGTTGAAGGTATATATCAAGTGGACTATCGCAGCCACATGGATTTGAGGGTCAGCGATCACAAACCAGTCAGTGCCGTTTTCAAATCCGAAATTAGTGTCGTTGATCCGGTGAAGTTCAGAAGAATTCACGAAGAGTTGCTTAAGAAAATGGACAAACATGAAAATGAATACCTACCTCAGGTGACCATAGATCAAACAGAAGTTAATTTCAGTTTGATTAAGTTCAGGGAGCCACAGACTAACGAAATCATCATCGCTAATACTGGAATGGTAAGTTTTCTTCTCAAATACCTCATGAATTTTGATTGTGACTATGTGTAAATGAATTTTTAGACAAGCATATATCAATCATTGATAATATAGAATTCTAAACTATATTGGAATGTTTTCAATTTTTTACACCATCGTTTTTGCATTATATGCAAGTTCAACTGAACATAATCACGAGCGGCACTATAAAAGTATTTGTAGAAAAAATAACAATATTTATTTCATTCATATTCGACATTTGAAGAACAAATAACTTATTATATGAAATGGGAGAATTTTTTGTGTCTCGGGTGTTCTTGCCGGACTTTCTTTGCTCGTCCGTCAAGTCCTCAACACAAAAAATGTCACTTTTATTCCATATAAAATAATATGTATACTATTCTTCTTGTTTACTGCTCGTGTATAATACACAGAAAAGGTTTAACAAACATAAAAAATAGTCAATGAACGCCAACAGTTGTTGTATCCCGGGCTGGACTGTAATTTTGATATGTTATAGTTATGCACAAAAATGAAGTATTTTAAAATGTACAACAAAGATATGTTTACCCCACTTACCCTCAAATTATATTTGTTTACTACATGGCGCGTGTTGTCGGTAAGCAATAAAGACAGTACCCTTTTTTTGTTAAATTTTTTTATGACTATTAAATCTTTTCGGTCTACTATGCATTATGATTAATTTTGTAAGTTATATTGTGATCAAATATGACTTATTTGTTTAGGTCCCAGCAGAATTTGAGTTCATAAAAAAGTTGGATGAAGCACACTATTGTAAAGATTGGATGCGAGTAATCCCGTACTGTGGCAGCATTAATCCAGGTACGTAAATTGAAAGTAACTGCAAAATTCTAGGAGTTAAATCAACATGATGATGACAAGTAATGATTGGTTGAATTTGACATTTTAAGGATATCTCTATGACATATATATCTTTGGTAGCATTACATTCACTTTTAGGGATGACTACCAAGACTAAAAAAGGACTTTTATAAAAATATTTGATTGGAATTTGAGATATTTTTTTTCGAAAAGTGCATTGCTAACCCTGAATGTAGGAACGTACTTGTAAAATGTTTACAGTGCAATTTTTTTTTTTTTAGAACAAGGACGATATGGATAGTTTTTTCATTTTAAATTACAAAATTTTTATCTTTTATAAAGTTACATCATTTTGAAATTTTATTTTACACTGATTTTTAATTTATAAAATTTCAATACACTTTTACTGTTGCTAAAATTAAATATATGATGTCATCGGCCATTTTTTTTAATGGTAACTCCCATTTTAAAAATGTCATCTGAAAGAGCACATTTTTCTGCGTACAGTACGTTAAGTTCTATGGCATATTGCACGACTAAATTATCAAGAAAAAAATTCTCAACTGCTCATAACAATATAATAAAACAAAAACAGTACAATGCCCAAGCCGAAACTGAAATACTCGCTAATGTTAGTAATTGTTTTGGGTCCAATTCTTCCAATTTCATAACTAATTCTGTCTATTAAGTTATCAACATTGTTCTGTGTATTAAAATAATCTTTACGTTTAAAGTAATCCCATAAAAAATAGTCCAATGGTGTTAGGTCCGGAAATCTAGCTGGTCCGCGACGATCAATCCATCTATGTGGGAAAATTTCATTTAAATAACCGAATGCTACGCCATCCTGTTGAAATCAAAAGAAGTTTTTCAGTGTTTTAAAATTTTTGCCATTTGGAAACACTGCAGCAAGGCCTGGAATTATGTTTTGTTGAAGCAGCCCCAAATATTTTTCACCACTTAATGAACCTTTAATAAAAAAATAGAATCCAAGATTGTAATCCCAACAATTTCAGCTCACACGTTAACTTTCTGTGGAAACTGGGTATGTGCCTCCATTTTCCAGTGTGGATTTCTATGTGACCAATATCGATAATTTTGTCTGTTTGCAGTTCCATATAAGCAGAAGTAGGCTTCATCAGAGAGAAGTACTCGACTTAAGAAATGTGGAGTGGTATTGCACTGATCTATCATGGTTTCGCAAAATTCTACTCTGTGGTCGAAATCATCTTCGTTAAGCACTTGAACTAAATTCACTTTTTATGGATACCATTTATCACTTTTCAAATATTTTAAAACAGTTGACTGACAGCTCTGCTGCGACTTCGCGACTTGGTTTGTGAGAATTGTACTTCATTGTGAGTAAAACATCTGTTAATTTTCTGAAATTGCAGAACAACCTCTTATGAAATTGACTTACATGACCAACCACAATCTCGGAATTTCTTTTCTATTTTGCTAACAGTTGATTGTGTAATAGGTTGATCAGGATATTTGCATTCACAGACCAGAGTTTGTGTTTGGGGGAGGGGATCCTGTCTCCATAGCCAATCATCATCTTCATCAAAATTTCCATTCTTTGTGTCTCACGTTCTATTATCAGAACATTAAATACAATGTGACAAGCAAAGACTAATATGTAGCAGCCAGGTCCACGTTGCTAAGTAAATGAAGAAATGCATAAACACGAATAAGTAAGTGTAAATCGTAAAAAGTTCCTCTACCAGGGTTCGATCATAAGTAATGCACATATGTGCTATTAATGTTAAATGATTTTTTTTCTTGATAATTTTATCATGCAATATGTACCATAGAATTTAACGCACTGTATACAGAAAAATATGCTTTTCCAGTGAAATTTTTAAAAGCAGAGAGGTTGCTATTATTTAACAAAATAATATTTTCTGATTTGCGTGTTAGGTGTAGGTGGGAAAGTATTAACTGTTATAATAGACACATACAAAGTGCTTTGTACAGATATTAAGAAATTTATTCCAATCTTTACATGTTCACTGTATACAATACTGCATATTGTGTAATTTTTGTTTGTTTATTCCTTAATTCATGTTTTATCATGTCTGATTGCAGCACGTTTTGTTTATTACTGTCTTATCATGACACGATAATCATATCTATTTTAGTCGTTTGTTTATTTTTCTTCTAGGGGAGAAATGTGATATCAAATTGGAGGTTACACTGGAAACTGATGCAGATAAAATTAATGACATTCTAGTCCTGCATCTAAAAGGTGGCAAAGATATGTTTATTAGTGTTAGCGGTGAATGCCAGAGGTCTTGCTTTACCACATCCATGTCTAGTCTGTGCCGGATACCAATGCCTATCATGCAACTGACCGACGAGCAATGGAAATTGGCGGTATGTTTGAAAAATAATGACATCGGCACAAGTAGTTTTTATTTTGATATTTTACAACCCTAGTGGTTTTTAATTTTTTATTTAGTGTAGCTGTGACTTTTTTATACCAAAGTTTTTCTTACATTTCAGGAGAGCAATGGGTCAGGAGTTTTGTACTCAATTCCACGTGAACTGTGGCTACTGATTGATCATTTATATAGGCACGGTTTGAAAACCAGGGAGTTGTTTGAATCTACTGCTTTACATGAGGAGATAACCCGAATTAGGGATTGGTTGGATTTTGGTTCTCTGGATCCTTTACGTATCCTTTTGAGACACTAACTAATAAATTGTTTTGTTGTGAAGAAATATCTCGCTATTTTATCAAGTTTTTTTTCCTTAATGATTTCTTATATGCATAGCTGGCACAGTACAAGCTGTGGCAGAAAGTTTACTTCTGTTTTTGTCATACACCAAGGACCCTGTTATACCTTATGAGTTGCATGATGCTTGTATAGCGGCAGCTAATAATTTCCAGAATTGTCGACAGGTGAGGAATAAATCTCAAACTTACATATGTCCAGCATAATTAGAAATATCAACATTGTACACACTGAGGGAAGATTCTTACAGTGACAGCTAAAAATTTAGCTACAGCAGCAAAAAACTCTATTTGAATAGGCGCCAGCCAAGAATTTTACTAGAACAGTAGAATTCGTTTTGCTAAAGTTACCTTTGCTGCAATAGCAAAGATACTTAATAAAATATTCATCATATAGCCACCGAAAATAAGCTTTACTATTTTTGTCAAGTATAAATATATTGTTGTAGTAAAAAGTGCACATGGTTAAACACTTCTAATCCTACTAACAGACATAGGTTGACAAATATGATGCGCATAGAAATGGCAGTATTTCATAATAATGCATATGTTCCGTGTTTATGCATCTTTGGAGACTCAAATTATATTGCAAGGGCAGTTTTACTGTAAACATGTATTAGATAGTCACGAAAAATAAATGGGCTCCTGTAATATTGAAACTTTATTACTTAAAGTTTTAATATTGCAACGAGAACAAACGAACCGATTGTACAAGATTATCAGGATAGCAGGAACGCGTTGCATTTAAAGTTAACCGATTGCGAGTCCGAATGGCGGTGTTGTGATGACGTAACTCAACACAAAACTTTGTAATTGTAGGAGAATTCTTATTTACCACAGTTAAACTTTTTTGTATTCTTGTCTAATGGTAGCTAAATGTTTTAGTGCTCTAGTAAAGTAATTAATAAAAGTAGTAAAGTACTTTTTAAAAACTAATACAAACACACAGCAAAGTGATTTCTTCTGATAGAGTGAATAGACATTTCTAACCTAAGTAAAATTATGACTACTCTAGTTAAGAAAGTCGTAGCAAAGAATTTATTGCTGGAGATTTTCTCAGTGCACAATTACCAAAATTATATATCCACATTAATCCTGATGTCCTGAATTCCCTAGTCCTGGAGTGATAGAAATTTTGATGTTACACTAGGGAGTTATTGCAGTCATTCCGTTAAAATTACCGATACACTTAAATGAAATTTGTATGAAAGGCGCTTGCTCAGAAAATTACTGATGGTTAAATTAATAACCGGAATCAGTATTTCCATTAATATAACGTGCCCGCTCTTCGATCGCTTAAATTAAGTTGACGTTAGAAGTATTTTTAAGCTCATTTGTGTTGTTGGCTAAATGAATTAAAATTTACCATTGAGGATTTATTTTGTGCAGCGCTATTCTTTATATTATTTAAAATGATATCTTCTAATTCTTCAGCATTAATGCCACCCAATGGAATGATCATCAAATTTTCAATTGTAATAAGTTAATTCAAACGTGCTTCTAGACGGCAGAATATTAAAACATAATATTCAGTCGCAAACTCCTTGGGCACGTACATAGCCCGGAGAGTAGCTGTTGCTTGCAGTCTGGTTATGTTCCTTATAGTAAAATAATGATTTTATAGCGGAGTTCGTGACTGACATATTATGTTTTAAGTAATAATATAGTCGATCTGTCATTCAAGATCAGCTAGGTGGGTAGACTGATTTTAATATGTTGTTTTTGGTGGCTGGAAAGGTAAAATTTGAGATTTAACCTTTCATAATCCCACCTCTTTCGGAATCGCTGCCATCTTATAAAAAATTTGAAATCGATTTATCTCGTTGCCTGTACGTCGCAGGAAAAAAGTGTAAGAGCAAAAATTGTAGAGTCCAATATTTGCAACATTTTTTGTCTGAGGCCGAACTCTCTGTAGTTAGTTCCCAAAAAGATAGAACCATTGCAAAATTCTTAATTGTTTAAAAATGTTTCTGCAGCTAGTTCTTTTATTTACGCCTACTATAAAGAACACAGCTTTTTTCTGTAGTTTGAATACACGTACGGCCTCTGGTGATGAACCCCAAGCAATTATTGTATATGAAATTATTGAGTTGAAATGGGTATAATACAATGTTAACAAAACTTGTTGGTTTGTCATATCTCTCAATTGATTTAAGCAATAACATATCGGAGCTACTTTTTTTACAAATTTCATTAACATGAATAGTCATGACACATTGTGAGTAAAATGTAAACCCAAGTATTTGGTTGACTTAACTTATTTGATTGTACTTGTATTAGTTATTAGCAAGCTGTGATCAAAGTACAAATTACCAGTGTCATCTGCAAACAAAACAGAGTTATTAATATAAAATTTGTTTGCATAAATAATATAAAGTAAGGGTCCCAAAACGGATCCTTGTGGAACTCCCACTGACATTTGTAATAAATTTGATTTACATTGGTCAATTTCAGTGTAGCGTTTTCTTCCACATACGAAACCAGTTCAACAACTGACCTCGTATACCATACCTCTCTAGTTTATATATTAGAGACGCATGACACACCAGATCAAACACTTTACTTAAATCAAGGAAGTTACCTATGCATTTGTTTTTAATGTCTATATTGTCATACAAAGCGGTTAAGAATTTAGTAATTGCAGATGTTGTTAAATACCCTTTTCTGAAATCAAATTGATTTTAGTTCAATAATTTATGTTTGTCAAAAAAGCTAATTACTCTGATTGCTATTCATTTCTCGAGAATCTTGAAAAAGGAACTCAAGATAGATATAGGTAGATAGTTTTCAATATCAGTCCTGCAATTGGATTTAAAATAGGTATAATGTTATACCCTCGTGTTCTTTGGTTATTAGAAGCTTAATTTCAATTATGATTATTTGAGTGGTTTGAGAAAGTTAGCTTCAGGTACGGTCGTGAGCAAAAAAAAATAAGACAAGTCTTATAACGGTATTTTGCTAAAATCTAGTTGTGTACATCTAACTTTAATTTTTGTGATATTGTCAGTTAGTTGTCATAATTTATTGCAAGTGTGCAAAAAACTAATATGCCTCATATAAGCGATTTAGTTAAATCTGGAGTTATTGCTAAAGCAGAAGATGGATGGTCAATGAGACAAATTCCACTGCGTTATAATATTGACAAAAATTCGATGTGTAACATTTTAAGAAAGTGGAGAATAAACGGTACGATTAGTAGAAATCCTGGATCAGGGGACGAAGGATGTCAACTCAACAAGATTTGCAATTGGTAAATGCTTTAGTATAAGATCCATTTTATTCAGTTATTTAGGCAGCTGAAGAAACGAGTTTTCCTGGATCGAGTAGTACTGGTCGCCGGTGAGTAAGTGAATCGGAGCTATACTGTCATGCAGCAGCACATAAATACTTAAAGCTGAACATAAAGGAGCTCGAGTAGGATTTGCACTTGAATTTTTAGCGCATGATGTAAATTTTTGGAACAATGTAATCTTTACAGACGAAAAAACTTTCCAGTTAACACACAGCGGTCGTATTCGTGTTTGCCGCCCTCCGAATACTCGATTCGATGAGAAATATACATCTAACAATGATAAAAGTGGTAGATTTTCCGTCAATATGTGGGCTTGGTTATCGGCACATGGTCCTGGTGTTTTGTGGCATATTGAGGAACGATTTAATAGTGAAACGTATATTAGGATTTTAGACAATATTATGCTCCCTTCTGTATCACAATTATTTCCTAATAATGAGTTCATATTTCAACAAGACAATTGTTCCGTTCATACTGTCATACCGTCATGGTTTCAAGATAACAACATCAATGTTCTTAACTGGCTCAGTCATAGTCCAGATCTTAACCATGTGGAAGAATTATTGGAACTACTCGTAAGAAGTATCCAAAAACGAAATGTAAGACCACGGAATGCCGAAGAATTACTGGAAATAGTAAATAATGCATGGGAAAATATTATTAATAATGATTATTGTATAAGGTTATTTATTTCTATGCCAAATAGACTTATAGAAGTTATATCACTTCGTCTAAATTCGTCCTCTTTGCAGATGATACCACAATTATCCAGTCACATAAAGAACTTGACACCCTACTTGCTAATGTAAATAATGCCCAAGCGAAAGCCCAGGACTGGTTTATATCAAATCAACTTAGTTTAAATAAGTCCAAAACAGAGACAATGGTCTTTAGTTTAAGAAACGTAGCTGAAAATGACAAGAGTAGTATTAAATTTCTTGGGGTATATCTTGATAGCAAACTAACATGGGCGCAGCACATAAATCACGTCTGTAATAAAGTCTCCACAAATATGTATCTATTAAGAAACCTTGCAAGTAATGTCTCTCAGAAAACAGTTATCACCGCTTATCATGGTCTCATTCACTCCCGTCTATCTTATGCAATTTTGGTTTGGGGACATTCATCTCACAGTACCCATGCTTTCGCGATACAAAGAAAAGCCATACGGATTGTATATGGCTTAAAATATCGAGACGACTGCAGGCTTGCATTTAAAGAGCTAAATATATTAACTTTACCCAGCACGTATATATTACAATGTCTATTATACATTAAAGCAAATGAATCAAAGTACAATTCTCACAGTGAAATTCATGGATATTCAACAAGAAATCGAGATAACATTTGTCCGGATTCTTTACGACTTTTAAAATCACGTAAAGGCACAAATTTTTATGCCATAAAATTCTTTAATTGTCTACCTTTGACAATCAGGAGACTTGGAATCATTCCGTTTAAAATTACACTGAAGTCATTTTTAATAGCCAATGCTTTTTATACATTTGAAGAATATTTTTCCTCAAATCTTAATGATTTGAAGTGCGCATAATTATCTTCTACACACATTTTATGTTTTTATTAAATTTCGACCTTTTACAATTTTTGTATTGTAGTGTTATTATTTAATTTTTACTATTATATACATTAATTGTTTTTTATTTATTTATTTATTTACACACACACAGTAACTACTGTGTATAACATGCTATGTAACTTCTATTTATTTGACCTGTGTGAAATACTTTTGTATTATTGGCACTAATAAATTATTATTATTATTATTATTATAAATAGCAATGGTGCAATAACGAAATATTAATAGTTAGTTTCTTGTTAAGTAGGATATCCTTTGTCCTTTGATCCAGGATTTCTATTAATCGTACCGTTTATTGTCCACTTTCTTAAAATGTTACTCACCAAATTTTTGTAAATTTATAACGCAGTGCAATTTGTCTCATTAACCATCCATCATTTACTATAACAATAACTACAGCAGTAAAATAAAAAATAAATTAAAAGTGATATCTGTTTTATTTCGGGTACTCATTACATATTCAAAGTGAGACAGATTTACATTAGAAAAAAAAAGCTGTCCAATTTTTTTCTGCTCACCACAGTATAAGGTAACAAATTTTTATAAATATTTTCAGATCATTCTGCAGAAAGTGTCTGACCTCCACAGAAATGTATTCCTGTACATCTGCATGTTCCTGCAAGAACTACTAAAATATTCCAATGACAACGGCTACGATGCAAAGACCCTGGCATCCCTGTTTGGAGATATCCTTCTAAGAGACCAAATTCGCAATTCCAGACCTCAAGCCAGTAGAGGTAAATCAAGTTTTATTTATAATTTTCTTGTAAATGACCTAAGCTCATCTATAATTCCTCACAAATAGTAGTGTTAGTTTATGTATGTATATATATATTATTTATTTCTGTGTTACTTACTATTTAAATTTTCACTAATTGCCAGTATTTTTATAGCTATTTAATATATAGGAGCCATGTTGAACAAATAAAAATGTTATATCGAACAAAACTGGTGTTTTATTTACATATGTATGGTACAAGTCTAAGAACAGAAGATAACACATGTATTTAAAGAAATTTTGATATGGAAAATACCAAATTGTTTGTTGGAAAATGTTCGAATATGTTTTTGAAAGTTGGTCTGTGAACAGCGTTACTGATTGATCTTGGCTATTTAGCAGAAGAATCATTGAACTTTGAACGAATCTGACTTAGTTTCCACAAACACCAAAATACATTTCACTAACCATGTTAGCATCATCAAGAGATGATCATCTTCCAATGTAGTCTATTCAAGAAAAGTGGTCAGGTGTTTGTAGAAACTGTGCACACCAACGGTTTCAGCTATCTCCAAAACTAAGGAATACAGGACCCCAGGAATATTTTGAATAAAACGCAAAAACATGGCCTTATTACAGTTTCCAAACACCAGCAGCTTTGTGGATGAAATGAGCACATGAGAATACAGTTATAAGTGAATTGAACAAATAATATACCATGATTTTGACATGGTCTCAAATCGGGTAGATCGAACGAGACTGTTTGTTATTGTCTATTAAACTGTTTATTCAGCTATGGATTCCGGATGCCATGTTTTGTTATTTATACAAGACTTGACACCATACATTCTAATACAGAAGTTTAGAATCTAGGAATTATATATCTATCTCTAAAATGGATAGTTATATATAAAAGGAAGGACATTTTAACATAACTATAACATAACCAGCTATTCGCAATGTTAAACTTGGTGTCACCCAAAGGCCTTGGGGCCAATGCTATTTATTTTATATGTTAATGACAACTGTCTTTTGCCAAATAATGAGAACAGGACTCTTTCTGTAGATACATAAAATAATATGCTTTGACGTTTCAGCCTAAATACAAATAACATTAATGTTTTTTCTGCTTGTCCAAGACTGCGTAAGTGATTTAGCCATGATTGGTAACAATCGGTAATGTCAGTCATTCTCTTATGTCAAAAAATACCAGGATGTTTAAATTACACCAACAAGGGCTTTTTGAATTTAATATGTTTATTATTTATGGAGAATGTTATAAAGTAATATCAAGAACTTGTAGCACATTTGCTACTTGATATCCACAAAACGAAACTGCAAAATTAGTTCATGTCGTTCCCTTTTGGAACTAAAACGAAAAGTTATATTTTCATTATTCTTCCGAATCCTCATTTTTCCTCATAGAAACTATAATAAAATTCGGGTTAAAACATCTTTAGAAACTTCATTAAAAAACTCGTTTAGAAACTGTACCAAATTTAAAAAAAAACTGCCTGAACAAATGATTTTTTGGTGTTTCTAAAACACTTTTTTTTTCAAAAAGTTAGGTATATAACTCTGCACTTTCACAAGGTATCTGTTGTGAGGATGGATTTGTAGTTCATCAAGAAGCCCCTGAAGGGCGCTTTGTCAGACGAAAAAAATTTTAAAAAACTTACATTTTTGAAACATTAAAAAATATTATTAATTCTTGAATTACTGTCGTGGCATATTACGCTTGGTACAATCGATACTAACATATGGTCAATTAGCATGGGGAGTTGCCTATAACACAATGCTAAAAAACGTAACAATAATTCCAAAACTTCTATGAAAACGATACTGCCTAAGTCAATGCGTTACTCTATAATTCAATTACTCCTGGAGTTTGAGTAAACAACCTTTAGCTGTTGTACGTACATGCTCAATATACATAAATATGTGTATAAAAACAATCCACTAAATTAGCCAATACATAATGCTATGATAAAAGCAGAATACTATTTCGAGCCCTGCAAAAGATTTAATTTTTGATTCATAACTATATAGAAAGCGAGATATGTTCAAAAATGGATCTTAAACCTTTCTTCAACATGGCGGAGATAGCTATGCTTCTGGAAATCCAAAAAATTGTGATTACACTGTAAATTACACACCAAAGATCTCCGAATTATCCTTTAAAAATTCAAGGATCTTAACTCAGTTCCAATTAAAATTTCTTTTATTTCGCAACCTCTACTTATTGTCAGTATTTTATAAAATGGACTAAGAGCTAATTTTTCAATAAGCGTCTCAGAACTTCCTAAAACTTTTGTGGTGCGTAGTCCTGTTTATGGAGACAACCCTATGCTGAGTCCAGGTCCTGGCAGTGGGAGTGTTTTCGTATGAGCACTATTTTTGAGAAATCAATATTTTAGATGTTTAAAAATCACTTACAAAACGCCAGAATATTTGAACACTACACTTGAGTACACTACTCGATGTGAGTTTCACTAACTATGGTAGCGTCATCAGGGGATGATTAAAACTGAAAACCAGTCTTATTCGTCTCCTATTGATGTTGACATAGTTGGCAAGACATGAATGTCGAATACTGTATTTATTTATTTATTGAAAATCATGTCAATGTACACAAAAGGCTTACATTCGTCAGCAATATGCTTAATATAAAACGTTAAATACAAAATACAAATATGTTTATTATTACACAAGGAGGAAATAATCCTCGAAAACTTCATTTAATGAATAGAATGCCCTTTCGGTAAGATAGGTTTTCATTTACTCTTTATTTGATTTGTAGGTAGGTATTTGATATCATTTGGAAGTTTATTGTACAATTTAGGTGCATAATAATTTGTAGAGAATTGGCTCATTTACACAATGAAACTCTATTTCAATTTTTAAGTTATTTCTTGTATCATAATGGTGTGTCATTATATGTTGTTTGAAAAGATGAGTATTGTCCCTTATCCATAGTAAACATTTCATAACAAACGCAGAAGTAAAAATAAGAATTTTGAAATCGATAAATTTGTTTTATATCAATGCAATAACTTAATCCTGTGATAGCTCTAATATTGTACGACGTCGGAGCAAATTAGCCCAAGCTAATATTGCGTAAGACATATTAGAGTGAAATAGATTATAGTAAGCTGTTAATATAACAGAATTATCTACAACTGGGTATAGATTTCTCAAGACATAAATATTTTTAAAAAGCTTTTTTGACAGTTGTTCTATACGAGTTTCCCAAGAGAGCCTGGAGTCCAAGTATACTTTACTGATGATGGGATGATAAAATCACAATGTATTAGTGTAAATATGCATTTCATAGTTTACTCTCATTGAGGTGAAGTTGATTTGCTCTAAACCATGAGGAGGCTTCCGATTGTGTTTTATTCATTGAATCTAAAAGCTGTTTTAGGTTATTATGTTCATTCAAGGTAGTTGTGTCATCCGCATATAAAACCAGTTCACTATTCAGGAGGCAATCTTTTATGCCGTTTATGTAGATCAGGAACAGCAATGGGCCCAATATTGATGCTTGTGACACTCCATATTGGATTTGAACTTAAGTTGGAGTTTTTGTCATTGTAGTGTACCAATTGCTGCCTGTTTGTTAGATATGTTTGATTAAGTTTCATGCTCAGGTGATTAAATGCATAAAAATTTAGTTTTAAAATTAACGTCTTATATGCTACACAATCAAAGGCCTCAGGTCACCTGTCTTTATAAATAAATTTATTAAGTGAGTTAAAGGGGATATTATAATATTTTTTATTTGTTTTATGATGTTTACATTTACACTATAAACATCCATCAAATTTTTGTTCTTTAGATTATTAATTGCCTCCCATACATCGTTAAATGTTACTTCACGGAATTTGAAAATGGTTTTAATATTTCTGTTAAGAAATCTGTGGTAGCTGCCTTATTTTTTGTAGTTGGGGAACTAATACTAATGCTTGATTAACAAAGTAATTATTAAAATCGTCTGGATTTAATGCGGCATCTATAGATGTATAGGCTTTCGGTCTGCATACAAGGTTTTGTTATCATTCGTGGGGGACTGTTTATACACATCATGATAAAAGCCAAGAACATCTTTCATATTTTTTAAACGTTCATTAAACCAACTTACTCTATGATTTTTTAGCGTGTATGTAGTAATTATTTTTACTGGGAAAGCAAGTGAATAAAACGTATTCAGATATTGGTCTAAAAGTGTTTTTGATATATAGATTTTTTGGCATATAAATTGAAACTAAGTAATTTTGTTCTCTAGTTACTTCCGTAATGCAGGTAGAAAAATTAAAAGATGTCAACAGATACTTGAATTACTTATCAAATTTATCTTGGGAATGAAAATGTATGTTAAAGTCACCAGTTATTACGATCTTATGTGTATGTGCCTTTAATTTATTTAAAATGATAGAGGTGGTGTTAAAATGTTCGAATTTAGTTGGATCTTTATCAAGTGTTCTATAAAGTGAGATAATAATGTATTTACATCTAATAACCTCTACTGCTGAAAATTCCCAAAGCCAATCATATGACAACAGTACAATATCATTACGAGCTTTGAAATAAATATTGTTCTTTACAAAAATTATATTACCGCAGTGTGCTGAAGTTGTTCTGGCATAATGAGAAACCATTATATAGTTATGTATATTTATCGTACTTAACTCATGGCTTTCGACAATGCTCACTAAAAGTCGATGTTGATTTGTGGAAAATAGCCCTTATATACAGGGTGTCCCGAAAATGGTGGGCAATCTCTCGTATTTGGGTAGAACTAGTGAAAATAAGGTCACAAGTTCATATATTTTTCTTTCCCTCGAGGTACCCCTACGAAGATATTCGCTCTTGAAGTTGAAGGTTAAAAATCGATTTTTCGCGATAACTTTTTTATTGTTCAATCGATTTTAATCGTTTTTGGATCAGTTTCATATTATTTCAATCCACTTAGGTTAGTGTATTAGAACCTTGGATAACATTCTTGGGGGCTCGGGGGCAGAGCATCCATTGCCTTAATAAGTTAAAAAAAAATTTCAGTGTATTTTCTTTTAGTTCTAAGGTTATTTTCAAATTTTTTAGCCATTTTTACGTAAAAAACGTATACTTGTTTGATGTCGGTAATATGAACCGTTTTCGAGATAAATGCACTTAAAAAATAAAATTGTGATTTTCAATCGCACAAATAATGGTAATTTTTAAAAATTAAATAAACACGAGATTATGTACAAAACAACATTTGTTTCTCTATGAGGTAGTATAAGTACTTACCTAAATAATAATAATAATAATAATCTCTTTATTTCCAACAGGTAAGCACCCAATTACAGGAAATACATGAAAACACATATCATTTATATATCAATAGCGAATAAAAAAGAAAAATAATATTGACACTAAGTTACAAACAAAATTAAACCTACTATTCAGTAATAATTATATGACTTAATATACTGCCTAGACTATCAAAATTAATATCACATAGATGGGAGATTTTATTAAAATTATTGCACATTACATAAATTGGAGATCTCACCATAATATTTGTCCTATAATTCTTGACATAGAAGGTTGTGTGACGGCGGATTTCAAGTCTGGGTATGTGGAAATTGATTTTATCTAACAAATAGGGACAATCAATAATATTGTGAATTAAACTGAATAAATATTTAATTATTATTATTTCGCGACGAGTTTCTAATGAAACGATTTTAAAACGGTTCGTTAGAATGGACGTATTAATTCCTCTCGGCGGGTAAATGCCATCCTCCTTAAAAAACAAATATTTTAGGAACTTCCTCTGAACTGACTCAATATTATTCACGTGACATGTGTACCACGGATACCATATGATGGCACCATATTCCAATCTTGAGCGAACGTATGCGTAATATAACGACATTAGGCTAGAAGTTTTGCTAAAACACTTGCAGTTTCTTAATTTGAAGCCTAGCATTTTATATGAGTTTGATACAGCACTATTAATATGGGCTCGAAATGTTAACTGGCTATCGAAGATTATACCCAAATCTTTGATTTCTGTACATCTGGTTATACTCTCTGAATTTATTTTATAATCATATTCTTCAGGTTTATTTTTCCGAGAAAAAGAGATAACGTAACATTTTTGAACATTAATGCACAGATGGTTCGCACTACACCAATCAGATAAGGCTTTAAGGTCATTTTGGATCATTCTACAATCACTTATCGTTCTTATCTCTCTATATATTTTCAAATCATCCGCGAACATTAATTTTGAACCGCTAAGAACATCATTAATATCGTTAATGTAAATGAGAAATAGAAGTGGTCCTAAATTGGAGCCTTGTGGTACTCCGGATGCATTAATGTAGTAATCCGAACTAAAACCCTCGTACTCGACAAACTGCTTGCGGTTAAATAAATAAGACGTAAATAAATTAATTAAGCCTGCGGAAAATCCAAAGTTATCTAATTTCATTATTAATAAATATAGATCGATTTGATCAAAGGCTTTCTGGATATCCATGTATACTGTGTCTACTTGTCCTTGCTTATCGAGAATTTCCGAGGCAAACTGAGTTATGCAGGTTAAGTTTGTGATCGTAGATTTTTAACCTCTCCACAATAAAATTGTGAGAGGTTACTAAAATTGGTACAAAAACGAAAATTGAGATAACATCAAATCTTTACGTTTTGAGGTCCTAGGAACCCAAAAAAGTGATTTTTGAAAAATGTCTGTGTGTGTGTATGTGTGTTAGCACGATAGCGCCGAAACTACTGAACGGATTTGAATCATACTTTGCGTGTGCGTTTCTTTAGTGCCCCAGAAGATCTGAAAAGGTTTTGGTTGAGATCGGATTACGTTTAGTGCCATTTTGACGCAACAAGTTGTTTAATTTATAATTACTTTCAATTTGCAATGGAGCCATTGAAAAGCAGTTAAAATTCTGATTTCAACGATATATCACACTTCCACCCTTTCGATTTCGTTTCCGTGAAAAAAATTAAAAACAAAGCAAATATGGTATAGATCACATTTCGCATGATACTAGTAAAATTACTGAAATGCTAGTGTTTCATTTAACAAAGACAGCCGCGAGCGATCTGATTGCAATGGGCAAATTTTGACGATTGTCATTGTCATCGTTTGTCATCCGATAACGTTGGTGTCATGTCATGTTAATAAAACTTCGGCATATTTGTAACTTTTAGTGGATTGTCACAAACTTTAAAGGTAGATATAACAATATCATATGCTTTCTGTACCTTCGTTGGTGAATTTATTATAGATTATCACTTTACCAATTTTCAAATTGTTGCTTTACAAATCTGTAGTATTTAGGATAACTAGACTTTCTTAGTCGTTCAAATGATGTTAAAGTTGTTAATATCCTAATAGTATATTATTCAACGAGCGATAATGTAGGTAATAACTCGCATAGATGATTGTAAATTCATTAAGTTTAGGGTTTTTTTAGTGCCCCAGAAGATCTGAAAAGGTTTTGGATGAGTTCGGATTACGTTTAGTACCGTTTTGTCACACAATTTAATGCTCTTTTCGGCTTCAAAGATCCACCGAGTGGGGAGGTTCCAGTCGCTTCCAGTAGCTGCCGATTTTTATCTAAGAATCCGTGTTGGTGCAGGGAAATATATGGTCTAACATTAGGATAAACGCAATTATATATTATTATTTCGAATAATTTCGCAAAATTACATAAGATAGAAATAGGCCGATAATTTTTGAGTACAGCTGGGTCACCTTTCTTTAACACGGGAGTGATTCGGGCGATTTTCCACATATCAGGAAATGTAGCTGTTTTCAAGATTAAATTATAAATGAAAAGTAAGGGTTCTAACAAGGCACGACAAAAATCCTTAATAAAAAAGCAGGGAATATCATCAATGCCTGAAGTAAGTTTGTCTTTTAATTTCTTAGATGCTTTAATAATATCGTCTCCATGTATGGTGTTTATATATAGAGATGAGTCGTTTTGCAAAATATCTCCATAATTTTCAGCGAATGAGGCATCCGAAATATGATGGACACTTTGGAAGTATTCACCAAAAGCTTGAACAATTAACTGAGGATCACTAATAGTGTTGTCGTTATTTACTATAACTCCTGGAATCCTGGAACGAGCTTTTTTACTGGTAATGTAAGACCAAAAGTTCGATGGATCCTGAGATATATTGTTCTCTGTATCGTTTATGTATTTTACATGTGCGGCTTTAATTTGCTCTTTAATAATTGCCCGGAGGGTTTTGAATTCGCTCAAGTGTTCGTCAGAGTTGGACAATTTGTACTTTTTAAAAAAATATTCCTTTCGTCGAATATTGTTTATGATATCTTTATTATACCATGGCGGGTATCTACGAGACGTTTTAATTTTTTGAGGAACGTGATTATCAAAACATGTATTAAGTGAACTGTAGAAAAAATCACATGCTATGTTTACGTCAGTGTTATCATATAATTCGGCCCAGTTAATGTTTACTATTGACTCATATAAGCCAGGAAAATTGGCTTTCCTAAAGTTGTAGGTTTTCTGGGCAGAATTATTACGATTAAACTGGGTATAATGGTTCAGAGTACACGGAACACTAAAATTGAAACAAGGATGATGGGCATCTTCACCAACCAGTGGTAGATCCCCTCTACTAACAGTGCACCTTAAGTTATTAAACAATAAGTCGAGAAATCTATTATTTATATTTGAGATTGTATTAAACTGTTTTAAATTAAGAAATTCCTGAAAGTTGCATAGCGTTTGATTCTTAGAGTTATTCGCATCAAGATTAAAATATGGGCAGTTGAAATCTCCAATTATGATAACATTTTTGCTTTGTGCAAATTCCAATGATGACTTTCCATAAACAAATTGAAATTATCAAGTGAAACGAACGGCGGGATATAAATAACAAAAATGAAAACATTAAAATAATTAAATAATATTTTACAACCAACAATGTCTATATTAGTATTTAAATTTAGTAAATTTGACAGATCTAATTTTAGTACCTTATGTTCTACTTTCGCTGCTAATAGCACACCTCCTCCCCTAGTAAGATTTGTGATGGCAAGGTCTCTGTCGCAGCGGAAAACACTGTATGCTTCAGGAAATAATTCCTCACTATTTACATCATTAGTTAACCAAGTTCCACTAAGACAGATCAAGTCAAAATCACCAGGTAAGACCGCATTGTAGAACTGTGTAGTTTTAGTATTAAGTCCTCTGACATTCTGATAGCAGCATAACAAGTTACTGGTTATGCTAAACTTACAAAAACAAAAAATTTGAACACACAAAACGCAAAATTTGAAACCTTACTGTAGAAAACTAATTAGGGACATGGAAAAATGAAGATTTATGAAATTTCATAGCAAATGCTCAATATGAGCACCTCCTTCTCTAATGCATATTTGAACTGATGATCGCTGGAGTCGCCACAACATTCCTTCGTTTTTTCTAATTGCATTTGAATGGTACATAATTCTCTCTTATAATTCTTCTCTTGTCTCTACTGGTGTGGCATATACGAGACTCTTTAAATGCCCCCACAGGAAGAAATAAATCGGGTGATCGGGGAGGCCAAGGAACAGGCCCACCCCAACCAATCCAACGGTTTGGATATACTCTATTCAAATAACCCCTCACTATAAGACTAAAGTGCGGGGGCGCCCCACCATGCATAAACCACATGTTCTCTCGAGATGCAATGTCAATGTCTTCTAAAAGTTGTGGTAACTGCTGTTGGAGAAATTCAAGATAAAGTTGCCCATTCAATTGATTTGGTAACACGAATGGGCCCAACAAGTACCGGCCAATAATTCCGGCCCACATTAATATGAAATTGCCTTTGATGGCGCATTTGAATTGTGGCATGTGGGTTTCCTTCGCTCCAAATGTGTAAGTTGTGGGAGTTAATGACTCCATTTCTTCCAAAGCTCGCTCCATCCGTATACAAAACCGATCGAATGAAGGCATGGTTTTGTTCATATTTCTGTATAAATCACTGCGAAAATTGCACCCTAGCAGGAAAGTCATCTGGGCCAGTGGCATGTCCTTTCTGTATATGGTATGGATGAAGCAGTTGCTCTTTCAAAATTCTTCCAACGATCGATTTTGGGAGATTCATTTGTAATGATAATGATCTGAAACTAACAGATGAATTCGCAGCGACTGCATCCAATACATTCTCTTCTACTTCAACAGTACCTGTTGTCCGTGGAGCACCCCTGTTCACGTCATTTGTCGCAAATCGACCTAAGTAGAGATATAATTCTTAGATTTTTAGTTTTCAAAAAAATTATCATACTTTTTACCAGTTTCTCTCAGCCGTTGATCCACAGGTTCAAAAGTTTTGCGATCAGGAACCCTTTGATAGCTATACCGTCGAGGGTATAGTCTTCGTACTTTCGAGGCATTACAAGAAGCCATTCCATACATTAAATGCATTTCTGCGTATTCATTGTTAGTGTAAGCCATATTTCAACCAATTAATTACTTAATTAATGTCGAATTAAGCTAATACTGAAAAATTATGTCACTCCAATTATCTGATATTTTGATCCATGGCAACCATAAACTGTCATTATTATTCGTTTGGTTTTGTACATAAACAGCTACATCGCCTTATCTACATGGATAAGACGATGTAGCTGTTTTTTTAAATATTTAAAAAAATTAATATTAACACGTTCAATGCTGACCCCAGAACTTGGGCTTCAGCATGTGCGGCACCATTTTTTTTGTCGTTTTCTTTCTTCAAATAATCGACGGGAAGGTCATACATAATATGACAAACTAATACTAAGTAAATAGTCTTTGTTTATTTATTTTTAAAAGTTACTATTATTTGTGCGATTGAAAATCGCAATTTTATCGTTAGGTGCATTTATCTCGAAAATGGTTCATATTACCAACATCAAACAAGTATACCTTTTTGCGTAAAAATGGCTCAAGAATTTGAAAATAACCTTAGAAATAAAAAAAAGGGCTGAATATTTTTTTTCAACTTATTAAGGCAATGGGTGCTCTGCCCCCGAGCCCCCAAGAATGTTATCCAAGATTCTAATACACTGACCTAACTGGATTGAAATAATATGATACTGATCCAAAAAGGATTAAAACCGATTGAACAATGAAAAAGTTATCGCGAAAAATCGATTTTTAACTTTCAACTTCAAGAGCGAATATCTTCGTAGGAGTACCTCGGGGGAAAGAAAAATATACGAACTTATGCCCTTATTTTCACTAGTTCTACCCAAATCCGAGAGATTGCTCACCATTTTCGGGACACCCGGTTCTCAGGTGCTCATATTCGATAGCTCTTGGTCTATTAAACCTCACTTCCCTCTCACACAAAAGAAGAAAAGGAAAACGGTAGAATATAATTTCATACTATTGAATTATCAATTATAATTTAACGAAGATTAGAAGTCATTGCAGATAAGAATATCAAGCATAACTCAAAACAGTGCGTTGGACAAATTAAGCTTGGCTCTTTGTTATTAAACTTCAGACACTTTCAGTTCAGGTAGTATAGCTGCTTTCGTTCGTCTTGAACAAAGTGATTGTGATTAGTATGCAACCATAGATACCAAGAATTTGAAAAATATCTCAACTCAATTGACTGTTTAGTGATTGCGTTCAATTTGTTCAAGACGAACGAAAGTACCTTATGTCATGACACTGCTAGCCAATGACATGCCTACCTTCGACATGCTAAATATCAATGTCAAATAAATGCTTAAACTCATAAGAAACAATTATCATTCTACTTTTATTTAAGATAAGCATATTAAAGAATAAATATTAAATTAAACAAGAACTTTACGGCTCCCATCTATCTTTGCCCTGGTAATTATCAATGGTAAGTGTCTTACACCTTCTTAATTTAACACTTATACTTTCTTCTTTAGCTACAGCTGACAAAACCTCCACTCTAGCCACTGTTAAGAATTCAGGGTTACTTATGTTAAGACCTTTGATCAGATCAATTTCATCTCCTGCTTGCACATGAGCACTCTTCTTCAGCACCTTCTCACCGTTTAATCTTATTTTGCTCTCATAAAATAATACTTCTATTTTGTTTCTCGATAAACCTAGCCCAGCCTTTAGTATCGCATCCAGCCGCATTGAGGTTAGGTCTGCTTTTAATATTTTCGTGTGTTTATCTTGAATATTTTGTAAAAAATCTGCATCTGAGTCTCCTTGTTCGGAATCACTACTATATCCTTGCTTCTTTTTATTCTGGTCTCCTTTGCTTTTGAATCTGTATATTTGAAGGTTATTTAGAAAACTATTATTAGTAGGTTGTATCACATGTAATTTTGAGCAAATCGTTGATAAGTTCTTTATTTTAGAACAGTTCACTAGCCTTTCTGCTGTTCTTTTCGTATATAATACTCTCCTAAGAGTGGAAAACATTTCAAAAATATTTTAAACTTAACCTCAATATACATATATCAATCAATCGAACAGCAACAGGTCCGGTTTAGGGATTTACGAAAATTGGGAACATTCTCTTCTATTTTATCCGCCAGAGTGCACCAGCTGTCCGTCAATGTCAATACGAAAAAATATGTCTGTATAAATAAAGTTACCAACTGCCGTAATCCTTTTTATCCATTTGACTCATTTCAGTCATTTTTACGAATAAGAGATTGGGAAACTCTCGGAAATTGGGAAATTTAAACTATTTAAAGGTCATATATGATACTGTCGTGAGCAGAAAAAAATAGGACAACTTTTTTTTCTAATGTAAATCTGTCTCTATTTGAATATGTAATGAGTAGCCGAAATAAAACAGATATCACTTTTAATTTATTTTTTATTTTAATGTTGTAATTACTGAAATTTCGTCTGTAAAGATTACATTGTTCCAAAAATTTACATCATGCGCTAAAAATTCAAGTGCAAATCCTACTCGAGCTTTAAGTAAGTATTTCTGTGCTGCTGCATGACAGCGTAGCTCTGTTTCTCTTACTCGCCGGCGACCGCAGTACTACTCGATCCAGGAAAATTCGTTTCTTCAGCAGCCTGAATAATAAATAATAAATAATAAATAAACACCACAGAAATTAGACAACTCTTAATTCCAGAAGCCAGAGCTTGTGCGGAAGGGGGTTACACATTGAAAAAAACGCGGACATACAACCATTTCCTCCGACAGTGCAAGTGCCGGAGCCAGGATTCGAACCCGGTGGTGCGATGTCCATGTGATTAATCGCGATTGCCACCTCGCGCCTTAACCCACTCGGCTATCGACCAGACAGCTGAGTAAAATGGATTTTCTACTAAAGCATTTACCAATTGCAAATCTTGTTGTTGAGTTGATATCCTTCGTCGCCCTGATCCAGGATTTCTACTAATGATACCGTTTATTCTCCACTTTCTTAAAATGTTTTTTGTCAATATTATAACGCAGTGCAATTTGTCTCATTGACTATCCATCTTCTGCTTTAGGAATAACTCCAGATTTAACTAAATCGCTTATATGAGGCATATTAGTTTTTTTGCACACTTGCAATATATTATTATAACTAACTGACAATGTCACAAAAATTAAAGTTAGACGTACACAACTAGATTTCAGCAAAATACCGTTATTAAGACTTGTCCTTTCTTTGCTCACGACCGTACAAATTGAGAATGACATTAAACCGAGTACGCATGGCGTCATCTATTGAGTATATTAGGAACTGGCTTGAATTGTTCCCCATTGACTCAGAGCATTCAGATCGCTATCTCTCTCTTTATTATTTTTATAGTCTTAGAAAATGGGAATGATATTTTCAAATTATTCTGAGTGGAATTTCGCAAACCTCTAATTATGTGAAGTCGAAACCATTAAAATAGGACACCTCCTCCAACTTATATAGTTTCTTGTGGTAGGAGATAACCTTTGCAGCCCGCGCCCCTGCGACCGTAACGTTGGGGCTTTTTCGTTTGAGACTTTATGCAAATAAATATGTAAGCTGTCTGAAAAGCACTTTTACAAAGCATCAAGACATTTCACCTGGGGTTCAGTTTTAATCATTCCCCGACTATGGTTAATAGTACGGAGGCCGTAACCAACATTTTCGACTTACCGCCTTATGTCCGTTTACTATTTCTTAAAATCATTTTCTAAGTTCGTAGAGTTTATATGTAATTTCTGTATTGTTGTTGAACATGTCAGGAAATTTTCAACATTTTATTTAATTTTTGGTCAATCTTGTGGAAGGGTTAAATGTGTCCTCATAAACGTTTTTTTAGAACAAAAGATATTTACGGTGGTTCTATTAGTTTTTAAGAAAAATATAAAGATTAAGAAAATGTTTAGAATACGATATTGCATAAGAATACATAATTTTAAAAATATTAGACCTTAACCCCTTTCGTTCTGTAGGTATCATGGTAGTCAAAAAACGCGAATATATCCGTTAGTTAGATTTTGTATCAGAATACAAATTTTGGAACTACCATCAATTAAGCGAGGCTAGGAACTCAGCCACGGCAGTCAATCTATTTTGCTGCTGAGTTGAACATATAATTTTTTTGCCGATTTTTTAAATGTATTCTAAAATAATTAACTTATTACAATTCTCAATCTCTTTATTTCTGTTGTAATAAGTTCAATAAAAATTCATTAAAAATCGCAGTTGTTACTAGTTGGTTACCATGGAAACTAAGTGTCACTTTCCTGCCTAGGCAGGGAAAGTGACACTTTGCTGACAGACATCAACAAAGTTAGTATTTTGCTGTCAATAGGCGAAAATAGTATTTTGTTTTACTAGGCAGCAAAATAGTAGATTAACTGCCGCGGCTCATAATTCACTCAGCCAAGGCAGTCAATCTATTTTGCTACTGAGTTGAACATATAATTTTTTCGCTGATTGTTTAAATATATTCTAAAATAATTAATTAAAATAATTCAAGTCAATCAGCAAAGTGCCACTTTCCCTGCCTAGGCAGGAAAGTGCTCACTTTCCTGCCTAGACGAGCACTTTCCTGTCTAGGCAGGGAAAGTGACACTTTGCTGATTGACATTAGTCAGCAAAGTTAGTACTTTGCTGTCAATCGGCGAAAAAAGATTTTCCCCATCAGTTTGTAGTAAAAATTTTGGAAAAATCGTATTTTTTGGAGGTCCCTCTATATTCACCCACAGTAAAGGATTGAAACAATGAGGGTTAATTTTTTTTGTTTTTTCAACTTTATTAGTCTGAATATTATCAAACTATAATAAAAAAAATTGAAAAAAAGATACGCGGAATCATTTTTTGAACTAAAAAGAAGTCGATTCGCGCTTTAATATTCATAAAAATCACACCTTTTTTTTAACGGACTGAAAATCGTTTTACCGGCTACTGCAACGTTATGGGAGTTTTTGTCGAAGGAAAGACGATTTTGTATTGTAATAAACTATAGCCTAGTGATCGAAATTAGCATAAGGTGATAATAGTGGATCTTGGTTACGGACTGCCGTACTATAACGAAACGCGCGTCGAATAGTGTATTCTAGTAAAGTGTATACGAACTTTTTTTTTTTATACATTTATTTAACGTCGGCCTATTTCCGCTACTGAGGCGTAACACCGACGCCTGTAGACGAGCTACCCCCAACCAGGAATGTTGCCGAACCTCTTCCCTTAAGAAGAGTACAGATCTTGGGTTTACATCCCCTCCGAAGGATGGTACATCTCCTATACAACCCTCGCCTATGGTTGTATAGCTTCCGCGCATACACTGATATACAAGCCGCTGGAAGATGTCTGAGGCGAGAACGCGGTTTCCGTTGGAATGGTCACCCATCCAAGTCCTAACTGCGCCTGTCGTTGCTTTACATCGCATACCGAAGTATGTACATAGTAAAGACGCATCTACGCTCGCCCCCGTATACGAACTTAATTGAAACCGTATAAAAACTAAAAACCGGCAAAAACAGTCGGCATCTCTTTATTGTACATGGGCGGAGGTAAATAGAAATGCTTTTCATAAGAAAATGATAAGATTTTCGGACGCTATTATATTATCCTCTGTTTCAAATGGTCTCCAGGAAGCCATGGTAAATTAGTAAATAATTAAAATATTTTACCATGTATATAATAGTAAATATTTATAAATATGAACAATAACTAACTAAACTCCTACGCTTGATATTATAATAGGTATTTATGCATTGCACTGGCACACTGACAGCACATCTCATAAGTCCACCGTTCACTACTAAGAGACGATTTACGAGTTTTTTTATGCTAGTAGGTCTGTCCGTTTTATTATCTTTAAACCAGTGCAGTCGTAGATGGTTCATTCAGGCTGATTACATTGCCAGTCTCGGACTCGCCTGCACAGTTTCAACTACCATTCGAATCTCGATACCATTGCTAAATATATAGGACAAAATATCAAGTTCAGTACGCACGGTCCGGTGCTTTAACACTGACTAGTTTCAATTGTCCTCGTATAAAGTATATAAAGCAGTTCAAGTGTATGCTTTGTCCAATTACAATGCAAACATAATTTATCCAGTTCTTATGACATATGGTGAGAATTATAATTGACGGTGTTTTTTGCTAATAAAATTGAGTTTATCATAATGAGCAAAATTAACGTTTTTGTAAAGCTCGTAATGTGACCACGATAAGGGAATAAGACAGTTTTGAAGTGTTTTTAGAAAGGCAAAGATTTATATCAATTTCTTTTTTATTTTGAGAACGGTTATTCATTTCATACGCACTCAGATCACATTTTAAATTCGCGATCTACGACCCCAGCAATTGTTTGTCCTGAGAATTCGGGATTTACGCAGTTCTAGAAAGCCAAGCAAATAATTTATCATGTTACTGTATCTTGATTCAAAATTTTGACAACAGTTCTGCAGAAAATCATTCGGTCATCCCAGCCATCATAGTTTTCCTCATAAATTAGTAAACTAAATGGTGAAAGTGTAAATCATTGCAAGATTTTAGTAGAAATTGTTCATTTATTTGAAAATGTTTTGATTGTGGCCACACTAGTCACTATAATGTACTCTTTTATGGTATATTTTGTCAAAGCATTCAATTCTTCATTGAAATTCCTCCCCTTCCTCAAAATAGTTAGTTTATCGAAGGTAGAGAGTTGCCTGTGTTTTGTTAGATTAATTTTAATTGAAAGTGTAGAGTGAGTCGACTTTTAATAAAACTATATTTAATTGAAGCCGAGCCTGTACGTGAAATCGAATCCTGTAATACTCTCAAACCATTTTCAGGCCGACTGGAACAGATGGCGCTGCCCAGAATATACTGAAAACTTCAGTTTTCTTGAAATTAGAGTACGCATGTTCTGTCTCTCCTCCTTGTCTCGCACACACAATACACTGGCGTTCCGAGAACATTAACATTTGTTTTTGTCAGCAGTCGCCGATATAAGCTCTGTTGTGGTTCTCGCGTATACTCTTTGTCTTCCATGCCCGAAATTGAATAAAAATTGGTGAATTATTAACTGTGTGCTTTTACTACCCTCAAAAAACCAAACTTAGTTCCTAGCAAAGTTACATTTAAGTGATAAGTTGCCCGAGTTTAGTGAATGTGACTTCTTAAAGGGTGCTTTGGATTTGTGAATGAGTTGTGCATTTGTTTGACCCACCCCCTGTAGTTCTGATTTGTTTTATTTATTTAACATGTGTTGACTTCGAATAATTGTTCTTGTGGTTCAGTGGATTATCTTATTCGACTGAGATGTAAAAGGTGAGTAATAATGTATTTAAATAAAGTTTATTGCACTATAGAGATAAATTTAAGTTTGTTTATGTTTTATTAAGGCTGTATATTTTTATTAAGTGTATGTTGTTGCATATTCATGAAAGACGGCAAAGAAACTGATTCGTTTATGTATTCTCTCGTAAATAAACACTCGGCACATTTTTATATGAGTTAAGTAATTGGCGATGGCTTTGAAGCAAAGTTAAATGACATCATTAATTGAGGATTTTTAACAAAAAAAGTACCTACCTAAGTGAACTGTAATTTATTGGATATTCTCTAAAAACCTGTTATTATACTTCATCCTTGTTGTTTGTAGAGGAGTAAAGTATAGATACTTATGATGAAAGGTGATATCGGTGTAAATATAATAATTGCATTAATCTGATTGCACTTAAGTTTCACTTGAACTCGAGCCAGAGCCAAGGTAGGTGGGTATTTATTTTTTTAAAGCTGTAATCTAATGTACCTAGGTAAGCTATAATTTATAAGGCTGAAAATAAGGTGCATTAAAATCAATCTTTTATTTTTACATTTTGGACAGCTAGATATTTATACCTTCAATTAAGTAAGTCAAGATAGGCGCCGTGGAATAGAGAAAGCTCCTTGTCGAAAAACTAGGAAAGATTTACTTGGCTATTTGAATTTCTTTGTGCTGCGATTAAATTTGGCATAGTAAAAGGCAATTTACATAAATATTATACCGGTAGCCACTGAATAAATAATAGATAAAATGATAAATATACACTGTGTTAAATAATTCAATAAGATTCCGTGGCAGGTTTACATGCATGCACCTGACCCTCGACCTGAGTGTATTATACTACTATAGTGCACTGGGAACCTCGTCTCGATTGTCAACTTATAGAAATATTACAAGCGCAGAATTAGGATCAATTTTCATTTAATAACATGCCAGTTATCGTTTGGGGAATTTGTGTAATTAAAGGTTTTTAAACTGTGAACCGAGATGGAAACATGTATTTGTGTGGTTCTTATTCATCTTGCAAAACTGGAAGTTATTGAGTGAAAACATTGGATATACTTCTACACTTGTTACCTATAACCTTTTCTCTCTTATAATAATTTGTTATATTTAATGGTTATATTCACAATTTTTACTTATTACCCCGCTTATTACTTATTTTAATTACGATCTGGTATGGCTGGTGGTCGAGAGGTAAGCGCACTTGCCTCTCACCCAAAAGCCCCTGGTTCGATTCCCGGTCGTGGCAGTGGAAAATACTGTGAGAGGGATTTTTCCACTATACACGGATATCGGGTGTGTGTCCCTTGTCTCTAAATGTGTAGCCCCCTCCCACACAAGCCTTTCAGGATAAAGGGGGTCGTAATTATCTGTGGTGTTATTTATTATTTATCTGTTCAAGACGTTTTGATTTTCTTCTTCATTTATATTTTTTCGAGGCCTGTGTTCGACGGGCGATTCACTCTTCAGTAGTACATTTTACTACTTTGTAATTCGGAAGTATCCGAAGTACTCGAAGTACATCCGGAGTACTCGGAAGTACATCCGAAGTACTTCAAGAAACGCGAAGTACTTCGAGAAGTATTCGAAGTACATCGGAAATAATCGTTTAACTTGATTTATGCTTCTCGTAGATATGAGCAATCTTAGCTTGAATCTAACATAGGTGGTTACGTGGAAACCTTAGTTTAGTCAGACATCTTGGCAATTATTGGTTTGGTTTTGTTTTCATTATTTTTTATAGATGTGAATTGTTACAAGTCAGACTTTATAACTCTTAAATTTTATCTAAAAAGTTATGTTAGTATAATATACCAACAATTACCCCACTATAGTATTCTACAGAAATATATTATCCGTTTACCTCAAAAAGATTTCGAATCTGAAAAATATTATGCCACATATTATAGAGAAGGACAACACACTTCTTATGCATGGTATGTATGGGCGTATAATTAAAAAAAAATTCAAAAATATTGTACAAATAAAATGTTTAAGAAGAAACTTGGCAGATTTGTGTAGCTACGCGAAACTGGCATACAAACTGTTGAAGTACAATTTATTTTTTATGGCCCTATAGAACTATCTGGATATGGGCCTTCTAATATATAAAGAAAATATGATGGAATTCAGATGGACAAAAACTAAAAGAAAAATAAAGATGTTTAGTCCAAGTAAAGACTTCCTGAGACAAAAAAAACTAAGCATAAACTTTACGGCATAATTATTATCGCCGCGGGTCATGGCGCTAAGTTGAAGTAAGTAGATCCCAGTAAATAAAAAATGCAAACAAAAACTTTACAACATAATTAACGCTGCGGGCCATGGCGCCAAGCCTGACATGAGATATTCCCGACGCACATTAAAAACCTATAAAGGTAAGCGAGTTAATCGATATAGAGAAAAGTACGCATCAGAAATGAATTTTGAAAATTTAGATAATTATTAATGTCGGTGTGGCCAATCCAAGAAAAATAATTACAAGCAGCTGGCACTTCCGCTTATACCGGAAGTCGATACCAACTTGCTTATTTCAAATGGAACACCCTATATATTTTAGGGTTTTCGAAAAGAGCATAAAATTCTGAGTCGAAAATATGTAGCATATCCTATTTTAGGGGGTATTTTAGTAGCCGTTTCAGAGATATTTGACATTTTATAGAAAGTTTGACAGGAAAAGGAAAATGTGTCGAGGTTCGAGGGCGGAATTTTGAGCATTTACTAAATTAAAATGAAATCATATTTTAAATTGATCTTATCTCTGCTATTTTAGTTCATGCCATGTCTTCAATTCGATTAATACGCATGTTACAGTGTTAGTGTTATTTTGCGTTTTTGTGGATATTGAGTAGCAAATGTGCTGCAGTTCTTGATATTACTTTATCACATTCTCCATAAATAATAAACAAATTTAAAAAGTTTTCGTTGGTATAATTTAAACGGCATTTTTTGACATCAGATAATGACTGATTGTTTCTAATCATGGCTATTTTGATGAAATGATTACAACAATTCATGAATTTCTAATAAAATCGCAAATATTTCAAAAAGTTGTAACTTTAACCCCTACAATGCTAATATCAGAAAAAAGGGAATTCAATTTTACACAACTTGACGTAAAAAATACAGGGTGTTCCATTTGACCTAAACAAGTTTTCGCGGCTTGAAGTTGACAAAATGTAACGCGAAAAACGGAACACTTGGTATGACATTATTGAATTTATTTCAGTTGTAGAATGTAGTTCTCCTTGTGTTCTTTTTACGTGACAAGAAGCAAATAAGGATCTTTTACACGAAGAAAGTTATAACGGTTCTTGCAAACCGTTGCACCTGTCAAATTTTCTATAAAATGTCAAATATCTGTGAAACGGCTAGGTTAAGGTATAGGATATGCTACATATTTTCGACTCAGAATTTTATGCTCTTTTCGAAAACCCTAAAATATATAGGGTGTTCCATTTGAAATAAGCAAGTTGGTATTGACTTCCGATATAAGCGGAAGTGCCAGCTTCTTGTAATTATTTTAGTTGGATTGGCCACACCGACATAGTAATTATATAAATTTCCAAAATTTTCTGATGCGTACTTTTCTCTATATTTTTGGTTTATACTACATGCGCGCGGCGATTTCCCGTCATTTTCGGCATTATACGTATGCGCACACAAGTATAGGTACATGTAATTATTCATTATAAAAAATTCAATATTAATAATAAAAAGTGATTGTGGGCAGGTTTTAAATATTTAGATAAAAAAACTGCCGAAGGTAAGACACTCGGTTTTTAGTGTGCGTCGGCTTGTTTGATGAGAGCATGCCACCTGACCCAGCGGCGATAATAATACGTAATAAAGTTTTTGTTGAGTTTTTTTGAGTGCTGATAATAGATGAACTCGGCTATACCTAGATACATCATTTTCACTTATTTTAACGGATTGACATCATTTATTGCTGCGTTCGCTCATTTCAAAGTCCCTACATGATGCTCATGTTTTAATTACGCAGATGTTTGCTCCTTTGTACTTAACACTTAAATTAATTATTTGCAATCCCGAACAATCGATATTTCACCTCAACTCCAGATTGAATAATAAGATTAATTTTGCTGGATATAAAATGTAAAAGAGCCCGTCTGCTTGCTTCCATTGACGATTGAAACGGGGGAAATTGAATTCTTTTGAACCTGCTACCCAACAATTCACCTGTGTATACCGATTTAAGCCAGATGTTCGTCATGTTTTGGTCTGCTACCCTTCAAAATTACTACTCCAAGGATAGAGCGTTGACCCCGTTACTGGAGATACACCTTGGGATTAATTATATTCATACAGTTGAGATAGGGGAGTACACTCGGGAGTACATTTAATGAGATTTTTCTCTTGAATCATCAAGGGCTGTTGATAATATGAAATCGATTCTAACGCGTTAAATTGAGGGTTGCTTAATAACGGGACTAATTTAGAGCAGGTAATTATATTTTTGATGGGTAATCTCGGTAGGTAAATATTCGATCCGTTCGAGACTCATGGTCGATCAAAAACTAGTTTTTAATAAGGCTGCATAAGTAGGTTTTGAAAGTTTTTTACAATCCGCAAAGGATTGACAGCTCTCACCCCTGCCTTATCCTATACTCCACATTTATTATTTACTACAATTACGTCGACAGTTACTTAACATTTACCGTGCCCGTCATTGACTCAATTACCAAATATTTACATACATGAGGTTAGTATAGTCCAAGTAAGGACTTTCCTACACTCAAAAACGCAACAAAAACTTTACGACATAATTATTTCGCCACGGGCCATGGCGCCATGCCTGTCCTCAAATGACCTGACGGCACATTAAAAACCTATAAAGGTAAGCGAGTCAATTTGCGGGGTCGGTCAAGTTCCCCCCCCCCCCAACTGCAGTATCCAAACCGAAATGTACATCACAATTTTGCACACCCTATCCCGAATTTTGCACATCTTGCCATAGAAACTGGAAAGGGAAAATCTATGGGGGGTGCAAAATTGACGGTTGCCCCCCCTTTTGCGCGAATGCAAATAATTTTACCGCTGTTATAAACGTTTCATTTTGCACACCCATTTCCAAATTTTGCACAGCCTCAGATTAGCCCCCACAGCCTCTTGAAAAATTACGTTCAGCCCCCCACGCCCTAGATAAAAACAATTTTCTAGCATTATATCGTTAAATTTTGCACAATTTTGCACACACATTTCCAAAGCCACAGATTAGTCCCCACAGCCTCTTGAAAAATTACGTTCAGCACACCCCCACACGCCCTAAATAAAAACCATTTTCTAGCCATTATAATCGTTAAATTTTGCACACCCATTTCCAAATTTTGCACAGCCTCAGTTTAGCCCCACAGCCTCTTGAAAAATTACGTTCAGCCCCCCTCCCTACCACCCCCCACGCCCTAGATAAAAACCATTAAATAGTCAAATTCGATGTCTAAGATACTGTCTGTCTGCAACCGGCAATGCCTTGTGGTGTAGCGTGTTTTTCCTTTTTTTTAATTACGGTGTTCAATACAAATTGTACTAGATTTTTAAAATGGGTACTGCATTACTAAAAACAAGGTGATTGTATCTACAAAATCTAATGCAATTGTACTCTGGCCTTCCTCGAATCACAAAATTACAATTATTTTCCTACCATTATATATTCTATTCTTCCAATTTTGCACAATTTTGCACCGATTTTCTAAAGTCACTAGATTACTAAAATACCGCAATTGGAATCCATTTTGTGTCCAAGAGGTAGTGCCAAATTCAAACGTAAATTAAAGTCTCTCGTAATCTAGGTGCTATAGTTGCAATGCAGAATCCCATATAAAATCTGACATTAGTGACAGTGACAGTTAGTTGCTCAGATGTTAATTGATGTGTATTACAACTGAAGTCCATATAGATTACTAGGAACTTTAATCTTCAATTTTTCGTCTGAAGCTGTTGGTATTTTGTTGTTGTTATTCGATTTTGAATGTTACCGACTGTAACATAACCTGTGCGTTTTGTAAGGTGTAGGCGGCAGGAGATGATCGGGTGCGTAATTTTTCAAGAGGCTGTGGGGGCTAATCTGAGGCTGTGCAAAATTTGGAAATGGGTGTGCAAAATTGCGCAAAATTTAACGATTATAATGGCTAGAGAATGGTTTTTATCTAGGGCGTGGGGGCAGATGAACGTAATTTCAAGAGGCTGTAGGGGCTAAATTGAGGTTGTGCAAAATTTGGAAATGGGTGTGCAAAACGAAACGTTTATAACAGCTGTAAAACTATTTACATTCGTGCAAAAGGGGGGGCAACCGTCAATTTTGCACCCCCATACGTATTTCTAGTTCCTAGGGCAAAGTATGCAAATTTCGGGATAGGGTGTGCAAAATTGCGCAAAATACATGCAAAATTATGTCGTACATTTCGGTTTGGATACTGCTGTTGGGGGGCAAACTTGACCCCAATTTGCGAACAGCAGTACAAAGAGTACCGGTATTTTAATGAGGTCGTAAAGTTTTTGTTGCGTTTTTTATTTGTCGGGAACCTATTACTTCAACTATAAAATATTTTTTTGTGCAAAAATTAACAAAAAATAGTATAATTCTCCGCGACGATTTAGGCTGTTAAAAAGTCACATGAAGAACTTTCAATGACACCGCGTTTCGCCTAGTCAAATAGAGATGGAGAATGAGGGACAGAGCTGGCTTTAATTTCTACTTCGGTTTCTACTGAATATTGACAATTAATTTTGAACCAAGCATGTTACCATCATCAGGAAATGATTGAAACTGAAAACCAATCTTATTCGTCTCCCGATGTTGTTGACTTGGTTAGCAAACCGCGCGTCGAGTAGTGTATTCTAGTGAAATGTTCAAATTTTTTCGCATTTTGTCAAAGTGGTTTTTAGACACCTTAGATATTGTTTTGTAAAAAATAGCCGTCACACGAAAACGCCCCCCAAACGTCTCTTTAAACAGGACTACGCACCTTAAAAGTTGAAGACGGTTCTCAGACGCTGGTTGAAAAATTCAGAGGCACTTGGTCTATCAGTTTATGAATATTCTCTAACTCTTAAATCTGAATATTTAAAACGTTCCCCAACTTAAGCATCATGGCCGACTTATGGGCCTTCAGGCTTTACACGTGTAACGACATGCCACAGTACTGATGCCTTATTATGACTTTTATTATTAGAACTTTGCTACTTAGTTGTACTTTTATAAGTTTGCCAATGTAGGCAATCCAAAGTTCACTGCTCTAAGATGAAAATTTCGAAGTATAACCCTGGGAGATTAATTCTTAGAAATGTTTATTTTCTCTTGCATATGTTTCCTATGCAATTTGCATAGTTTATTCGTGGTGTGCATTTACAGAAC
Organism: Leptura quadrifasciata; assembly: GCA_963675555.1. Classification (NCBI taxonomy): domain Eukaryota; kingdom Metazoa; phylum Arthropoda; class Insecta; order Coleoptera; family Cerambycidae; genus Leptura; species Leptura quadrifasciata. The sequence continues at coordinate 15,904,537 of OY776677.1, read as the reverse complement.
TGTGTTTATTATATTTCTAAGTTCAATTCAAATTGCATACCTCGTTGCATACTGTGACACATTTTCTTAATGCTAGGATAGAAACAGAATCGGATTGGGGTCGAATCGGTTTAACGTCAGCTTAACATTGATGTTAAATGGTATGTTTAAAAGTGGGTTGATAGTGGGTCCATAGTTAAAATAATATAAAACAAAAGCCTCGACAAAAGCAATGTTTAACAGTAAGCTCTCCACTACTTTTTTATTTACATGTCATTGTTTGATTGATGAGCATTAGAGAAATACATTATTTAGGAATTATATTAGCAAAACTTCTATACCGACAAGAAATTACCTAGTTTTATTATTTATATCAATGCTATTCCATCCGAGCTGAAAGGAGACTAAGCAGATTGTGGCCAGAAAACCTAGCCAGGCGAACCTCAAAGAACCATCAATGGGTGGTGCCTGATTCAAGCTAAACTTCCTACAAAACATTTGCTAATTACTTTGTTTTTTTTAAATAGTTTATAAATAGTAAATCCCTAGAAATGAAAAACAATATTTCAGGATGTGATTCCTTTTCCCACCATTCCCGATTATTCCTGAATGTCCACATTATTCCCCAATTTTTAAAATATTCCTCAATTATTCTGCATATTCCCCAAATATTCTCAATATCCCTTGATTATTCTCCATATTCCCCAATTATTCTCAATATTCAATATCTATTCCCCTTATTCTTTAGTATGTTTTTGGGTATAGAAATAAGCAGTAATGCAGCGCTCGGCGGGGCACATAGCCCGGAGAGTAGCTGTTGGTTGTAGTCTGGTTACGTTCCTTATAGTAAAATAATGATTTTATAGAGGAGTTTGCGACTAAAAACATTATGTTTTAAGACAAATATTGTTTTGCAATAAGTAACGACCGAGACAGCGATATACATTATTAAAAAAAAAGTCTGTTAGTAATAATTGGATATTTATTTATTTATTTATTTCGAGATTTATTTGTATACAGCTTCAATTTTTTGAGCCGAAATCTCCTATTTATTGGCATAAAACGAGATTTGTTTCAAAATTTCTTACGTTTGAATTAAATAATTATAGTGTGTTGATTGCAATAAGCAGTCATTTATATTAACTGGAAATAAGAATTCTTGGTTAAATAAAATATGCTCATTTACTTAATTATAATAAATTTAGTAGGCAAAAATATTTTTTTGATTTAACAATTCTTTCCGTTTATTAGATTAAACAAAATTTTAGGATATATCAATATAAAGATTAACTCGGATCTAACAACTGAATAAAAATCGATTCATACTAAATATTATGGGAACAAAGAAATAAATCCGAATGAAATGAATAAATAAAAATTATTCTTCGTTAATCTCCGCCATTATCATAAAAATCTAGATAAAAGATAGTAAAATAGAAACCGAGATAGAAACACAACCTCTGCAATTCACTATGTCACAACTAATGGCGCGTCATCCAACTTGCATGAATAACAAAACTAGGCTTAATTCCCTTATATTTCCCCCCAAAGCACCCTGTATCTAGTATAATCTGGAAAATATCCTTTTCCAGAAGTGAAAAACCGCCTTTTGCCTTTGTTTTTCATTATAATTTATACCATCGTTTATAACTTAAACAGTAACGTTATATTTAACAAGTTATTTTGTGTCGATCGAAGTCTCAATAAAATTGAAAAGTTTGTTAAGATTCCCGAGGAGATTTTAATCTTGACATATTCGAGGATTACCGCCAAAATTGTACCTTGCACGGGCTCTTGACTCTATTTTATATTCCAAATTAAAATTTTGTATAATTCCGGTGAAAGCACTCTGAGCTTTTAATTTTTATGGTTTTAGTGTCGTCTGCAACTCGCCCCGCAGTCGTATATTTTAAATAATCATGATTCTGGTGCTGCCCAACTTGGATAGGTCCGAAGTACTAAAATCGTTTTATTGAAGCTCATACTAATTATTCTCTCGGACGAGTTTGGTGGAAAAGTTAAGACATTAAATTTTATTGCTTTGAATCAATATCAATCATGTTCTATGTGACAACTAGTAGGAGCTTATCAGTTTATTACTTAACCATCAATCGTTCTAATGTATGTTTAATATGCCTATTAAATCAAAAGAACATTTAATTTTAATATTTAGATAATTAAAATCGAGGTTAAAACGATATAATTATTCTAATAGCTACCCTATTTCATGTAAATTATCTTATACAGTATAAAAGTTTATCGACATATTGTATAAACATATCATACATATTATAGTGGGATCGATCTGGATTTGCAAACGGACTCGTTTTTTTCGATTTTTTTTTGTGATGTTATGATGTCGGAACCCCCCCCTCCCCTATATCACTTTTCACGAGGAAGGGGAGAAATTTACATTTATTTTGTACATTTGTATTTACATTACAAATGAAAAATATTTGTGGCAAAAAAGAGTTATTAAATTTTTATTACCCGCTAATATATTCACACATAAGTTATAGCATCGTGTGCTGGGGGTGGAGCTACGGAAAGAGACAGAGCCAAAAAAAAAATCATTCGTCTAATTTTCGATTTGAAATCGGGAATTAGTTTTGCTGACATTTTTAGAAGTAACAAATTACTCACATTGCCCTCAATACATATTTATAAGTGCATGTGCTTTGTTGAAAAAAAAATTACATCTATTCAGAACTATTTCTTCGTATCACAATCCTATAGTATAAGAAAAAATGACATCGTGGTACCACCACACAATTCCTTTTTGTACAAGAAATCGCCATACTACTCAGGTATTAAACTCCTCTACCTGACCAATTAAGAAGCTTTGAAAAATTTTCATTCGTTTAAATTTAAATTAAGAAATCTGTTAATTAAGAGTTCTTTTTACAGCATCGATACGTTTTTAAAGAGAAAGTTTAATATATATCTATGTGTTTTTTTTATTGTATTTTATATTTAAAGTGTATACGACTGGAATTGAAACCGTATAAAAACTAAAAGCCGGCAAAAACAGTCGGTATCTTTTTATTGTACATGGGCGGAGGTAAATGGAAATGATTGTCACAATAAAATGTTAAAATTGTATTCATTTTTATTATTTTTTGTTTATTAGGTTCATTTCGCCAATAACATATTTTTGAGGTATTATATCAGTTTTAGATATAAAGTCTAAATATTTAAATTTATTGGTTTTAGTTTTAAAGTTAACCCATATTATATTGAAATATGTGATTGCTCAGCAAGGACCAACGAGAAGGTATGAACATATCTTGCCAGGAGGGGATGGGACAGGTTAGATTAACGAGGGGCAACGATTTTAGTCAAAAATAAAATAAAAATTTAAGTTTCTTCTAAAATAAAAACGTAAGTTTCTTGAACAAAGCAAAGAATTATTATATGAAAACAAAAATAAATATTTGTATACTTATATAATACATACCTAAATAAAAACAAAATTAAAATATTTCTCTAGAATGAAGTAACTTGAATTAAAATTTCTTGTCAACTAAACAAAATATATTCCACGAAATGTAACAATAAAAAAGTGAATGAAAAAATGAAGAAAAGTTAAATGTTAATTGACGCGTCCGAATCTTCACTTTCTGAAGAGGAATCATTATCCAGTTGAATTAAAATCGGCGCACTAGGGGCTAGCGTTGGATATCGATTTTCTTCTCCAATTACATGCCTAACGCAATTTTTCCATAAATCAGTATTATTGTCAATGTCATTTATTACTTCTTTTATATGATCAACTACTATCGCGCTTAACGTTGGAGAGTTATTACATTTTCGTAAACGTACTTTTAGTGTTCCCCAAACCATCTCGATAGGATTAAATATGCAATAGTATGGAGGTAACCGCAAAAGTGTATGATCGTGTATATTGGATAAGTTATCAATAACATATTCCTTTTTGAAATTCTGTTCTTTTATTCTTTTCAGTAATTCGCGTTTTATTGGAACTTTTACAGGAATTTCCATTTTTTTTTCTCATAAATTTTAAAATGTCTTCCTTTTTTGTGCTGTTATTTGGTATTTTATTTAATATACGCGAGTGATAAGAAGCATTATCTAATACAATTACCGAATTTGGCAGAATATTTGATAGAAGCTGTTGAGAAAACCATTTTTCGAATAGATCGGCTGTCATGTCTTCGTGATAGTCTGCAGAAGACTGCGATATTTTTTTGGCCGACAAGAGCAACGCATTGGATACAAACCCATTTTCACTTCCCGCAAGAAGTATGATAACGCGTTTTCCTCTAGAACACGGAATATTTAAAACACAATTGTGCGAACTATCTACCCAACCATACTGAACAACATCATGCGTGTCAAACCACGTATCGTCTAGATACACTAAATGCCTGTTTAGTTTACGATATTCTCTAATTTTTTCCAAATAATCTACTCGAAGTGAAACTATACGTCGCGATTCCATAATTACCATACGACTGTCAAGTTTTTTATGTTTAAAACCGCATTCTAATAAGACATTTCGTAGTGTATCTAAAGACCTATAATTATAATCAGGATAATCGCTCAATTTTTCTTGAATCATTTTTAACGTAGGAACTATATTTTCTTCATACATATTATAAATTATACGCCGTATTACATCTCTAGTGGCATCATCAATATTTTTTAATTTCGTATTTTTCCGTTTCCTCTTTGCGCTGTGATCTATAACATCGCCTTCTTGAATTACGCGATAAATTGTTGATTTTGATATTTTAGTTAATTCGTTAATACGTCGTATTATTTCTTTCTCACATTGTTCAGGATTTTCGCTTTTCAAACATTCATGTATATTTAAAATAATACGTTGACTTTGTACGTGTAAATCTTGGTTTTTAAACTCTAAATTTATTTCGGCTTTTTCGACAATAACCGGTTCAACTATTTCGCGATTTTCGGGAGTTATTATATATGTTTCATATGGTCTTCAGAAAGCCATGGTAAATTAGTAAATAATTAAAATATTTTACCTTTTATACAGTAGTAAATATTTATAAATATGAACAGTAACTAACTAAACTCCTACGCTTGATATTATAATAGGTATTTGTGCACTGCACTGGCACATAGACAGCACGTTGTTAGACTTCCACGTTGACTGACAAAGAAACGATTTACGAGTTTTTTTGTGCTAGTAGGCCTGTCCGTTTTATTACCTTTAAACCAGTGCAGTCGTAGATGGTTCATTCAGGCTGATTACATTGCCAGTCTCGGACTCGCCCGCACAGTTTCAACTACCGTTCGAATCTCGATACCATTGCCAAATATATAGGACAAAATATCAAGTTCAGTGCGCACGGTCCTGTGCTTTAAAACTGACTAAAACTTTCAATTTTGGCCGTATTTACTATGTGTATTTTAATTTTGTATTCCTTTCTTTTAAAACACTTATTTTAACAAGTTCTTATTGTACTTTAGTAAATTAGTATAATGTATAGTTTATGCTTTATTTTGACTTATCCTATATCATGTTTAATGATCTAAAGAACAAATAAAGTATTATTATTATTTAATGTAGGGTTTGAATTTTTTTTACCTTGAACGTTATTACGTCTTTGACATACCTTTCAGGGACCTTCTTTTAAGTACGAAATCAATTTTTGAGGCAGTTTCTAAAATAATTTTTTAGTGCAGTTTCTAAATAAATTTTTGATGCAGTTTCTAAAACAACGTTTTAATTCGAATTTTGTTGAACACGGAAGTTCTGTGCTGTATATTCAAAATAAAATTTTTTCAGTGATAATCAATGCAGTAATAAAAACCGCTGCCCAAGTAATCACTACTTCCACATCCAAATTTTGTATCCAAGTTTTATGCACACTAAATCCCAATGTAATATTTTATTCCCTTTAATAATAAGGTGGGGGTGGTAGAGGGGGTAGCTAACGCCAAAAAAAAATTTTTAGACGTTTCGTTCTTGTATCACACAAAATCACATTTTTATTGTTTTTATCCCCTTTAATAATTGAGTGGGGGTGGCAATGGTGTGGTAGAGGGGGTAGCTAACGCCAAAAAATTTTTTTTAGAAGCTTCGTTCTTGTATACACACTAAATCACATTTTAATTTTTTTACCCTCTTTAATAATAGGGCGGGGGTGGCAATGGAGGTGGTAGAGTGGGTAGCTAACGCTAAAAATTTTTTTTAGACGTTTTGTTTTTGTGTATACACTAAATCACATTTTAATTTTTTTGTCAAGGTAAATTTTTTTTTTCATCAGCCGCCCCCCACGATCACCCCCAATCCACGAAATGTCTCAAAAAAAATTTTTTGGGCCACCCTCTCTACCACCCCTATTGCCACCCCACTCTATTATTAAATTCAATAAAAAATTAAATTGTTATTTAGTGTGTGTATGAGAACCAAGGGCCTCTAAAATTTATTGTGGCGTTAGCCAGCCCCTATACCACCCCCATTCCCACTCCCATCCTATTATTAAAGGGAGTAAAAAATTAAATTGGGATTTAGTGTGTATACGGGAACCAAGGGCCTCTAAAAAAATTTTGATATTAGCCACCCCCTCTACCACCCCTATTGCCACCCCACTCTATTATTAAATTCAATAAAAAATTAAATTGTTATTTAGTGTGTGTATGAGAACCAAGGGCCTCTAAAATTTATTGTGGCGTTAGCCAGCCCCTATACCACCCCCATTCCCACTCCCACCCTATTATTAAAGGGAGTAAAATGTTACATTGGGATTTAGTGTGTATAAGACTTGGATACAATATCTGGATGTGGAAGTAGTGATTCCTTGGGCAGCGGTTTTTTTTAAAGTCACTACAAATTAGGAAAGAAAATTTCTCGCAGTTGTCAAGTTAATTGGTTCTTGTTGACGTCGGTTAAAAATCTATTGGGTTTAGTTATTTATTCACTTTTACATCGCCTAACCCGTTGGTTGGCTTAATTTAATATATTTGCGAGGTTGTAACATTAAAGATAAGATGTGGATAACTTGGTATAAACTTACAAGCAAAATTTAGCAGAAATTGGTTCGTTTATAATGATTTACAACTAACCTACATTCCAAACCGATAAAACGCAACATATAGCTAGTTTGTGTACACCAAATATCATTTACATGTTTAGAGATAAAACAATAACAAATAAACCGTTATAGTAGTTGACGAGCTGAAAATCGCATTATTTGTTGTTAAACAGTCCTAAATATAGTTTTAGATTACATTGAAACTAAACATGTAGCAATATGAATTCAACGACCCTGTAGTCTAAGTACGGGATCCAAAGTGTTTGTTTACATTTTTGCATCGCATTTTACATAGCGTCGGGAGTAAATAATAAATTGGCCCGACTTTTTCAGAATAATGAGTTCATTGAAATAATTAAGAGGAAAGTGTTTAAACAACTAGGCAAGAGGGTGTTGTACTTTGCATACGGTAAACTGTTATTTATGTACTATCAATTATTAACATACAAAGTAGACATTTTTTCTTAAGAATAACATTGCACTTATAAAAGATTAACAAGAAAGTATGAATATCTGATTGTGTTCAAATAAATTCAAACGGTGAATTGACAGCAGCATACTTATAATCCAGTTACTATCTTTCAATCGAATCGTTATAAATAAAAGGACCCCACACATTTCTTATGGGAAACGGCCCCCGGTGAAACTCGCTGGAATCGATATATGTTATTCCTCTTGAGCCCCTGATTAAAAGCCCTCATGGCCACAAAGTCGGGCAATGAATAGTTTTCTACTGTTCTACGGGGGTTTTCGGGTCGCTGATTTCAAATCCGATGTCAAAAGTAGCATTTGACAGTTGACAGCTGTCAGTGACACTGTCAACTCTCCTGATTTTTCCGGAAAATATTTATCACAGTGTTCCCGGGTCACGCGTGATAAATCTTTTCCGGATAATACAGCTAACACTGCTACTGATAGCTGTCAAATGCCAGATTCGACATCGAATTTGAAATCAGCGACCCAAAAAACCTCTTGTATGTATTCTGATAAATCTGTTCTCGAAAATAAGGCGAGTTGACAGTGCCACTGACAGCTGTCAAATGCTACTTTTGACATCAGATTTGAAATCAGCGACTCCCCCCCCCACGTAGAACACTAGTGAAGCCGCATTGAAAGGACCATGACTCCATGTTATTTGTGAAAAATCTCGAAAAATCAACTCCCCCCCCCCCTGGAAAATTGTACATTTTCAGACCTTGTGGCCATAAGGAATTTTGATCAGGAGCTCAAGAGGAATAACATATATCGATTCTAGTGAGTTTCACCGGAGGTCATTTCCCATAAGAAATATGCAGGGTCCTTTAAAAAGTATTTATAAATGTAACTAATTCTGAAACTTTAGTTAATCTGTTAATAAATGATGGTTGCTGCAAAACGAAGTATCCATTTTCATAATTCATATCATAATGTAATGAGATATAAATTTTAATCCAGCGGTCATGCTTTCGCCATAAATGGAAATTTAAAACTGTTGTCAAAGCGTTTGCGAGAAATGTCAGTTCAGCTGTGAATATGGAACGTTGGTCAAATAATATTCGATGTTCTTTTGCGGTTGAAGCTTATTTAAAAAATAACTATTCTGTTGTAATCACCCAGCGTTTATTTCGTCGTCACTTTCATTTAAATCCACGAGATCCAGCTTCTAGCCGAATGACAATTAAAAAGTGGGTACACCAGAGTAGATAAGCAAAGCCGTTTCTGGCGTATTCAGTAATTGAACACTGGGGGTTCTTAATGACGTCATGAACTGGATGGCATGTGTTTATCAGGAGTGACCTCGAGAGTCGAGGGGATAGCGAAAAAGTGTGTTTCATGGGGTGTCATGGGTGGTTCATGGGGGTGTCATGGGTGATTCACGGGGGTGTCATGGGTAGTTCATGGGGGGATGCATGCCTGTAGAAAAACTGTAAAGCTGTACCTGAAGCTGTTTGAGACCTGTTAATACGATACGATAGGTTACTTATCGTATCGTATTAACGCGAAGGCCTAGCGAGACTGAGATTCCAAGTACTCGGAGAAGAAAAACCAAAGGCGGACAGCTACACAAAAGGGCCCTTATCAAAGCTGTGGAGTTTGGTACAAAGGACAAAGCTAGATGAGGTGCTATAAAGAATGTATTCTAGGAGCACCACAATAGACCTGAAAAAGTCACGGTGGTAAAAGCTAAACAACCAGCTCATCTATCTATCTATCGTATTAACAGGTCTCAAACAGCTTCGGGTACAGCTTTACAGCTTTTTCTACAGGCATGCATCCCCTATAAATTACCCATGACACCACCATGAAATACATCTCTTCACCACCCCCTCGACTCTCGTGGTCACTCCTGATGAACACATGCCATCCAGTTCATGACGTCATTAAGAACCTCCAGAGTTGCTCTACTGAGTGCGCCAGAAACGGCTTTGCCTATCTTCTAACGCAATCCCAATTGAAATGTTGGACTGGGTGATGAAAAACTTTCGTGCTAGGCTTCAAAACTGTCGGCAGCGTGGAGGTCATTTGACTGATGTAATATTTAAAAAATAAAACTTCTGTTTTCCTCAAGAACCTTGTGTTTAATTTTTGAATAAAATTTAGCCATTAATAAAAAGAACCCAATTTAAAATTTATACTTCATTCTCCGGACCCGTAATTACATTAATCCATTCTATTGAGGCAACGATTTTCATTTGTAAATATTTTGTTCATGTAATCAATACTTTTAACACTAACCACGGTGACTACTCATTTTACGCAGAATTTTATGAGCTACAAAAAGATCTCTTACAACATTTTCATAAAATTAACAGTTTTTGACTAAAATATAAAAACCGCTTTAGACCGAAAGCGACGGCCATTTTTTGCTCAATCAATTTCTGATTTTGGCAAATACCCAGGCTAGTTTTCTTGCACTAATGTGGAACATCCTTCCATTGGTCGTTGTTTCCCACCATTACTCCTCCTCAATAAGATTAACTTTCGTATTAACTAATTCGACAATTGTTTATTAAAATTAATCTTAATCGTTTTGAAACGAATTTCCTACTGAATTATTGCGTAAATGTAATGTAATTCCGCCTGAGAACCTTGTTAGGAACTTTCGCCCTATTTCAATACAATTTAATGTGCTTTAAAAACTCGCCTAGAAAATGCAAATAGTTTTCTCTTGAATAGTTCGCATTATATTTCCATTTCAAACCGTCATATCTCGCTGATAAAGTCAACTATAACCGAGTTGGAAACAGCCATTTTGTTTAGAATACGTTCAACTCTACTTTACAAGTATATCATTTGATTTCACACCAATGGCGTAACAATAAAGCAAAAACGACAAGGTTCCATAATAGTGAGCTGACTGCTCGACTAACCGTCTCTTTATAACTCGAAATTGTATACAAACCTAAAATGTAAAGAATAACATAGTGACTCAATGATATGAAATCGCTATGTTCAACGTTAGGAATCTCCTTTGTGCTTTGCAGCTCTTTACGAATGACGGTTCAAATATTAATTGGAAAAGGTACTTCAATCAAAAATGCATCGTAATGCATCTCATTAGAAATAGTTTAGTCTTAAGTATATTGATTTTTTTTTCAGTTTCTACTGGAGGGACTTTGACAAAAATATTTGGTTACACGAAAGCAACCTCTGTGGATTTGTGGGATGTGGAACACTATCAGTTCCTAACCTCAAAAAATGACAAATTTCCCTTATAACACATATTTTTTTTTTCATATATATATAATTGCAACTGAGACAGCAACAACTAGAAATACTATGATGAAAATTGAGGAAAATGTACTTGTTATGATCCCAAATAATCTCACTAAGTTTGATTGAAGAATAGAAAAAAAAATGAAATTAAAAAATAAATATTTATTACAAAAACGTACCTATGAAAGTACAGACGAATATTCAAAACATGTATTTTAATTAAGCCTCATAGGCTTAACTGTAATCTCAGAATCATCAGATGTTTCTGAACCGGAAGTCTCATTTATATATGAGTTGTTAACATTTAAAACACTTTTATTACATTATCATCTGTATCAAATGAAATAGAAGATATTTCACTAACGCTACTGTCTTATCGATAATTTTTGTCATTTACCTTGATTCTTGATTCGGCCTACCCCCCCCCCCCTATCTATTTATTTCCAGTGAAGTCCTTGTCGTTAGGCAATAAGGAAACGATCCACCCCACGTCTGTTTACATGAGTGAAATCCTGGTCATTAGGCAACCAGTGAAGCGTCTCCCCCCCATGTGATATTTATTTATCTTAATTTTAAGCAAAGATAAATACTCAAATTGGCTATTTACGTAATCCTCTAGTTTTGCAAAAGTTAGGACCCACATTACGTTGTGTTTGTACTTAGTCCTTAGTATTAATTTCTCCTTTCCCCAGGTTCTTTTTAGTAAAGTTTGATATTATTTGTTTCTAGTTCTGATATGATTTACCTATGTCTTGAGAAGTCTTAAGTTTATTGAAATTAATTTATTATCATTTATTTACTTTGATTGAATTTTAGACAATTTTAACGAGTTTAATATTATAGCAAGTTTATAGAGTTTAATTATTGAATTCCCGGAAACGTCAAAGTTGGAAGAAAACGCAGATACAATTTTAATACATAATATACGAGATAATATATTATAAAGTTATAATATGGAGCAAATAGCCAAATGTTTTATCACAGTCTAATTATCTGGTGGATATCTTGGCACCACAAATAAATCACGAAATTCCTACCCCAAAATCAGGACGTTGATTGAATTTTTAATTTTCTGAAGTTTATTGCGGCCTACAGTCAGGCCAAGCAAACGAGGTCCCGGATCTTACGAGTCCTTATAATGAGAGTGAACTATAAAAAAGAACAAGTAAAACAAATACAATTTAAGTATGCAATGTATAATATAAAGAAAATTTAAAGGTAAAAATCTTACAATAAAATAAATCTCAAGAATGTAGCAAAGTCTAGGGTTTTAAGCTAACGCTATGGAAAAGAAGTATTTAATTTAAGCATTTTTTTAACAAAAAAATGATATACAGTAGTTACTTAACTTTTACAAAATTGGGAGATTTTTCAGGCGCTCCTGACTTGAAGGTTGTTGATCGTGGTTCTTGCCGATTGCAGAAATCTTCGCAATGATTAAATAGGGGTTTTTCTCAATCGTAAAGAGTAAATCATGGCAAATTCGTGTACGAAAGAATAGCAAATGATCCAAGAGTCCAAATCCAATAAAGTTCTGTACCCAAAATCTTGCCAATTCGAAAATTTGGCCTTACCAAAATCGAAATTTAGCCGTACCCAAATCGTCTACCATTAAATTTACAAAATTAGTCTCAAAATTAGCTTGTACGTGAACACGTGTCTATAATAAATCAAAGAATCCAAACTTATCCAGAATAATACTTCTGAACAATAAACCTGCTAATTAAATCTGAATAAATCGAAATTTTAATTAAAATAATCCAAAATATTTAATTGAAAAGATGTAAAATCTACCTTTTGATTCGGTACCAAACCGAGTAGCAACCACGTGCTTTTTAAACTAAATGAATCAGTTAGCAAAGTTTTCAGTTCAATTTCTTGATCCAAAAAGGAAGTTTGACGGTACTTGGGTAATATGTAATATTTATAACCATTTTAAGTCACAAAAACAAGAGGAAACTTTAACTGTCAGTTAAAGTTTCCTCTTGTTCGACAATTCGGCTGTCAGAGTACCAACTTGAGAAATTTTAAAAACGACATCGGCTGTTATGGATTTTTCGATCATACTATTGGTATATATACAACTTTTATGCACTAATTATAATAATAGTTTATATAGTGAGCTATCTGTAGGCGAAAAGCTTAAAAGTGGTAATTGGATAGGAAATTAGAGCGTGGTGATATCTATCGCAAAATGGATAATTTATTGCTCCAGCCATTTAATTTCTTAGACTAAGATCCTGTATTCTTAATTTGTGGAAACCAACGAGAGATGGCATGTCACAATTTGAATAATTAGTTCAACTAGTATTTACATAACAAGGTCCATTTTAAGCATACTTTATTACAAGAACGTCAATAGTAAATTGCTTTGTTGTTTATTATTCCAGAAATTATACTGTCAAAATTTAGATGTTGCCCACTCCGAAATTTCCGCGTATTGTAAAGCATATTCCGCCATTTATAAAATACTTGTATTTTTCTTCAACAAGCTTCAGTAGTTCAAATGGGCCTTTAGAGGGCGGAATATTAAAATATAGTATTTTAGTCGCAAAGTCCTCTATAAAATCCTTATTTTATTATAAGTAGGATCAGTCTTTCGGTTGGTGTTTGTTGCAATCGAAACATTAGCGTTTTGATGATAATATGCAATTATTACACTTAACGCGCCAAGCTTATAACTTGTAATTCAGCGCTCGACGGGGCACATAGCCCGGAGAGTAGCTGTTGGTTGCAGTCTGGTTACGTTCCTTATAGTAAAATAAGGATTTTATAGAGGAGTTTGCGATTAAAAATATAAAATATTATATTTTAAGCTTCAGTAGGTATCTTTAATAAATATCTGATGTATAAAAATCATGACATTTGCCCAACCCTGTTGATAATAGTTTTCAAAATTTTATATTTTAATTTGTATAAAAAAGCTATAAGCCACGTAAATGCTATGAAAACTGGCCATTTAATAGTTAATTTATTAGATAAACTGTACATATAAACTACCCACTCATAATTTTTAGCGAGACGTTCATAATATACCTAATTCGAACAGTCGAAAATATATAATTTTGCATATATAACCCTCGTAAATTTCGAATATTCCTGTATAAAATAGAAGTTAATCGTTACATATTTTTTTGGTTTTTGAATTTTGGGATATCCGAAATGATCTGACAAAATCCTTTTCTATTGTCTTAGATTGTAACTCTCTGTTCCTGGAAAAATTAATTAGATATTTGATTTAATTAAATTAACGCCATTATACTTTTAATAATCTAGATCTTTCATGGGGTCAAAATACTAATAAAGCAATTAGAAGAGATATATGTCGGCTTTCCTCTATTCTTATTAACACAATTAAGCTCGGTAAATAAATTGAGTTCTAGAAAACGCACCAATTGTACAAACACACAAATTATTACTAAAGAACCCGCCATCTGATATTGTGACAATGGACCGCCGGGATTTGTATTGTTAATAATCTTATCTTCGCCAAACATTAACAAGAATAAAATATTTGGATATGGTTAGTTATGTGTGTGGGATTTTTGTTGTGTCGTAATGGATACTAAATATTAATCATTTATTTCGTTGACGGTGCCGAGAGTGCGGACAAAGCTATAAAATAGTTTTAAATTATTCATTCGACTTGTGTCGCTTCAGACGATTAGTATTTTTATATTCTTTCAACGTAACCGGACATTAACTACCTACCAGCCAAATTTTAGAAGGTGAAAAATATTGTAATAAACACTTTTATTGGCACTCTACATCTCTCAATTCGACAGCCCTGTTAAAAATCGATTATGATGAACAACTGTGTGGTTATAAATGTATTAGTATAATGAAAATATCGTGAATGGTAATAAATAACGGAATCGAAAAAAAAATAAGGGGGAGTCTCTATAAGCGTGACGAAATTTTTTTGGTGGTGTAGCTCAGCGTGACATGTGACGATGGGGGGAGGAGGTCTAAAATCTCAAAAATTGGCGTGGTTTCATTTATGAATATCCCCTAATTTTAAAATATATCGTTTTTTGATATTAGGAAGTGTTAATTTTTTTAATACTCTCAATAAATTGCATAGTGCGTAGCTACAAATTTGCATGAATTATAATATGGCATACGACACTTTTACGCATTGTATTACCCTCATTGTTGCTACAATTATCCTCATTATTACTGCAATTAACCCTCATTGTTACTGCAATTACCCTCATTGTTACTGCAATTCACAATTCATTACATGTACATTTTCCTAGTACAAACCAATAATTAAACAAGTAAATATTATTAACACTAAAAGAAAAATAAAGTATATGACTTGAAGCACCTATGCTAAGAGCATGTGTTGTGCTATTTGTTTGTGAAGGTTTATTACTAATTACCTGTGACCGAATGCACTACGTGAACAATAGAGAATAATATGGAGAAATAGACTTGCCTTTACATCTATACATTATATTATTAACTAATGAATTAATTAATTAAACAATCTAAGGATATTTAAAAATGTAATTTTTAACTTAAAAAAAAGAAAGCTTTATTTAAATATTTCAGAAAATTTGTCTTTATTTTCCAATATGAATGTTTTGGTTCTTTTAGAGAAATTGTGATATTTACTTATATGCCTAATTTCTAGAGGAATTTTGTTGTAAATTTTTGGCCATAAATAACTTATAAATAACTGACAAACATTCTTATCGAATCTTGGCCTGGTTAAGTTTTGATTAATATTAGCTCGCGTTTCATATCTATGTAATATTGAATTTTTGTTATTTTTGTATGTGAAAGGGATACGTAATGAATATATAAGTAGCGTACCTCAAATATTTTACTTATATGTATTGTATAACAAAGCCGCCGAAAAAAATCTGTTTTTATTAAATATAAGCCTCATTAAATCATTTTGCGTAACTTGTATTGGCTGCAATGTATTATTGTAAGTTCCACCCCAGCAGTGTAGACCATATTTGAGTAGTGATTCAGCAAGTGAACTATAAACTATCATTATATTTTTCCGGTTAAGGATAGATCTCAATGTGTAAAATTTGTATATTAGTTTCCTTAAGCTTTTGTTTACATAATTTCTATGGTTCTATTTATACTGTCAATTGTATTCCCTATATGAATAATATCTTTTGATGGTAAATCTGCTGATGTTGGAGAAAATGTTAAAAAAGTGGATTTTTTTGCATTTAATGTTAGCTTATTGTTTTGTAGCCAATTACTGATTAGGCCCAACCCTCTTTCTGTTTTTTCGGTTACTAGTTCCCATGTATCACCTGAAAACAGTAGTGCAGTGTCATCAGCGTATGAGAAAATACTCCCTTCTGTGTTCAGGGTAAAAATTGAGTTGATATATGGTAAAAAGAGGATTGGTCCCAATACAGTTCCCTGGGGTATACCTATTTTAATAATACCTTTCTCACTATAAACCTCGTCTATTTTAACGAATTGCTCACGATCGGTAAGAAAGCTTTGGAAAACATTTGACACAGCACCTCTAATACCAATATTATTTAAACCATCAAGTAACTTTTTATGTGGCACTGTGTCAAACGCTTTTGCTAAGTCAAGGAATACCCCGATGGTTTTTGTGCCTTCATTAAATCCATTTATTTTATTAGTCAGATTGAATAAGGCCGCCTCTGTACCCCTACCTTCCAAGAATCCAAATTGATTGACATTTATCTGATTATGCTTTTTGACAAAGTTAAGCAACTGGGTCTTTAGGCATTTTTCAAAAAATTTTCCTACCACATTTATCAAGCTAATAGGTCGATAATTATTGTTATCCTTTGGGTCTCCCGATTTTATAAATAGGCACCACAATTGATGTTTTGAAATTTTTTGGGACATTACCGGTGTTAAATATTTTATTTATGATGAATACAAGTGGGACCAGGATATGCTTGTGAATTAATTTTATAATATCCGGGGTGATTCCGTCAATTCCGAGGGCACTTTTAGTTTTCAATGATGTTATGTGTTCTATTAGTTCCTCTTCTCGTACTGGATTTAAATACATAGAATTAGAGGGTGACGTTAAATTAATTTTATTTGGTATGTTATTATTCTATTTTATCCCATTTGCCATTTTTAATCCTATGTTTATAAAATGCGTGTTAAATTCATTAGCTATAGTTTTAGAGTGTGTAATTAATTTATTATTTTCTGAAATAATTGATTTTATTTCATTAATTTTTCCGTTTCTTTCATTGGTGGCTTCGGATATTATATTCCATATCTGTTTGTAATTATTATGGGAATTTTGTAATTTTGCTTTGCAATAATTGTTTTTAGTTAGCCTTATCAGATTATTTAAATGATTTCTTTATTATTTATATTGTTCGTATAAAATTTGATTATTTTTCTCTTTTACTTAATACCTTTTTCTTTAAATAATCACGATGACGTATACTTTTAATTAGACCATTTGTTTGCTTTAACATTTTGTGTTTTTGTGCAGTTGTCTATGTACTGTTTTATTTTATTTACAAATATTGCATTGGCTTTAACTACATTATTTTCAGTTATAACATCCTCCCAAGTTTCATTAATTAATAACGTGTTTAATTTTTCAAAATCGATTTTTTTTAATTTGAAACCTTTGTTAGGTTTTTTATATTTTCATCAAAACTAATATTTAATAATATTGGATAGTGATCGGTAATATCAGATTTTATAACGTATGGATTGTATTTCAGAGTGGATTTATTACTGACGAAAATATGATGTATACAGGATGTACCGTTTAATGTTTCCCTCGTAGGTATATTTATATATGAAATAAAGCCATAGGTACTAAGTAGGCTTAAGTAATTGGATGTGATATTACTATATCTGTCCAATATATTCAAATTTATGGCTCCAATAATTATTTCAGTTTCATTTTTTTGTATGGAATTAATATGTATCCAACCCATTTAAAAATATTGGTAGATCAGATGATGGTGGGCGATATATTCCTATGCACCCAAAGCTATGTTTCTCGATATTAAACTGAAGACTTATTAGCGTTATTTTACTTAGTTTTATATTTTCGATTGAAGCATTTAAATTATTTTTAACATAAAGAACCATAAGTACTATCGTTTTGATTAAAAGCTGCTTCATTGTAAAATGCCTTATACCCAGTCAAATTGAAATGATTCATATTACTAATCCTCCAAGATTCGGAAAGAAACAATACGTCTATATTATTTATCTGCTCTAAAAACACCTTTAAGTTATTAAAATTGTGTTGTAAGCTATGGATATTTAAATGTGCTATATTTATAGATTTCTCTGATTGAATACTCTCATCTCGACTCTCATCCATACTGGAAAATGTTTTAGTTTCAATATTGAAAGAATTATCTAAAATTTGTGTCAGGTCATTTGCCATTTTTCCTTTTAACGACATGTTTTTTTTACAAGTTAGTGCAAAGATAGTGAGTGAACTTCACTTACCTATAATATGCAGATATCAAGACAAGCTTTATACCTATTTATAGCAATGTTGAATTTGTTTAACAGTACAAAGTAATATAAATTAGGTTATTTATTTATTTCTAAGAATTATAAGTAGATAATATTTAGACATCCTGTATATAATCATTGATAATATTTTGTGTTCTTCCTTAATTTTCAGGTTCATTTATTTCGTTTACTTCTTGCATTATCCTTATTATTACTGCAGTTACCCTCATTGTTACTGCAATTACCCTTATTTGTACCTTTATTATCCTCCATTGCTTTCTAATTGCCTCCCACCACTATAATTACCACGTAACTTCAATTGCCTCCCACCACTCTCACTACCACGCCACTCTAGTTACCGCATCATTCTAATTGCCCCCGCCACACTAATTGCCTCCCACCTCTTCAATTACCTCCCACCACTTTAATTACCACACCACTGCAATTGCCCCACCACCACACCTAGGCCCCGCCCTCTAATGTCCCGCCCCCTAATTACCTCCCACCACTCTAATTACCATCCACCCCTAAACTGAACATGAACCGAACAGCGAACCGAATCGATCCCCACCCCTAAGCTGAACATGAACCGCAATCCGAACAGACCCTCTCTCATAGACATCTACTGGAGTGACAGCTACCCCTTTACAATTTTTAAATGGAATGAAGGTGCGTGTGATAGCTTATTTGAAAAGGCTCTTAATTCTCTATCCAGCGATATAAGGTTTTTGAATTTTGTATATTCTTCATCAAGAAAATTAAATTTGAAAATTTTGAAATGTATACCTACAATCAAATCTATCCTAAACTGTTTTATGTCAAATCTGACTTTTCTAATTAATTTTATGTCATAACATTCAATTTAAATGTTATTGTTTTTCTGATATGCAGATGCCAAAATACCCAACAAAAGGAAAGAAGTAAAAAGAGTTTCTTTTTACATATTACCCTGACCATGGGCGTTGTATTTCTCACTCTACGGTCAGTAGAAAAATCTCGTGAATTTGGAAATGTCACAGATATTCCTAAATCTGGTAGGATGAGCATTTTAGACGATGAAAAGAAATTGAATATACCGGGTGTAACAGGATCATGGTATACCATACCCCCTTTTTTCCTTTAATTTTGAAGATAATTGATTGAACTTTAGGATATACAACATATATAATAAGCGGCACTTTTTCACATACAATTGATTTTTTGCACTTCCGGTTTCGCAGGAAGTGACACTAATTTTCGATTTTTAAATGGAACACCCTGTATATTATGGAATTTTTAACTCTACATAATTTTCTGAATCCAACGATGCCAAATAAGTGACATTTCAAACATCAATTTTTCTTAGACTATAATTTTTAGTTTTCAATTTTTAAGTGTGCCATGACGGTTCCAATTTATTCTAAATCGCCCGTGTAATGCTACAAAAATCGAAATCCCGTTAAAAACACTAAATTACGTGATTTATGAGCAAAATTGTTTTTGGGGCAAAACTCAATTTTTTCAAATGGAACCATACCGGTACCGTGGTACCATTTATTAGTACTATTAATAAGGAATTTATTCACATGTATTAAAATGTGCGATAAATACAAACAAAATTACAGCTAAAAGAAAATAAGAAAACATAATTTTGTTCTAATTAAATGTTAAGAAGTAACTAAGGTGGCTTTGAAAACAATGAAATATTTAGCTTGTTAAACATTTGTTGGTTTAACGGTGTTTTTATTGTGTCTTTAAATATTGTTTAAAATTGTTAATTGTGTTCAAAATTCCGCAAATTTATACAAGAGATTAACATGTCCACTTTTTGATCTCTTGTATAAATCTGCGGCACTTTGAACACAATTAACAAGACGTCATTGTTTATCCAAGGAGCCTTGCGCCTCTGCCTTTTTTTGATTTTACAATATTCTAACGGGAAAGCAACATCCATTAGTTTCAAAAAGGTCTTATAAAATTTGTTAAAATTGTATTCACATCCGTCATTTTCATTAAAATACCACTTTTCTTAGGAAAGTAAATATTTAAAGTAATCATCATTTAATTTACAACAGTACGAAATTGATTGCATAAAATGGTCAGATAAGTCCGTGTGAATAACTTTTGGCTTTAAACATTGAATATTAACGTTAGAGAAAATGTTATCTATGATCGTTTTGGAATCACCCTGTATGCGAGTGAATTCCGTGATACATTTAATCAACCCATAACAACCCAGGGTGCTACATAATTTTTTTGCATAAGTATTCTGCACATTGTCATCAAAGTTAAAATTAAAATCCCCACAAATAAATGTGGTAGAAGTACTTTTTTTGACTTGTAAACACTCTCACTAGAGCTGCTACCCATCAGTACGTCTACGAACACGAATTCACAAAGAAATCAGTGTTTTACACTTTTGTAGAACTCAGATTTCAAATCGATATTTTGAGCGACAAATTGCGTAATAAAATTTATTTAAGATAAAATATAAATATTGCTCTCCGAAATTAATGTGCGCAAAGGGCGATAATCTTTCCAGTTTAATAGGTTCTCTTGTTTTAATGGAAATTTTGTAATCACCGACATTGAATTTTATATGTAGCGTAGATTTAGCTCAAATTAAAAAAATGTTTACGAAGGGGGAAAATGGAATAATCTACATAATCCAAAGAAGTAGGCAGATCGATTACAATTTTGATGGCAGTGGACAATTCATGGGCGTCAATGGAAGATTTTTTTAATGAGTAACAGAAAAATAACAACAAAAATATAGCGTCTCTTTTATTCGGAAGTTCACATTAAATTTTGTCCAACGTTGGAACGATTTTTGATGATGATTTTGGTGATTTCAGGAGTATCTATTTTTTCACAACTTTCCCTGCGTAATTTGGTATTTAAATCTTTTTAGTTACACACACAACTGCATCAGTTGATTTGGCGATAAAAAAGAATGCTATAAGTATGTCGATAATACCGGCTCAGTGGCTCAGCGTTTATGTGTTAGGCTTGCAACCAAGGAGTCCCGGGTTCGAATCTTGGCTATGACATGAATACATAGGTAATGAATATGTAACATACCATAATCTTTCATGCTCTGTACGTACGTTGTTTCAATTAACACTATCAAAAATGCGGGTTTCCATAAAAAATATCGATGACGTTATACCCTTCGTAGCACTCATTTAAAAAAGAATTGAACCGGCTTTATGATGGTTGCTGAAATATTGAAACTGGGAAGTTTTCGCCTGGGTAACAGATTTTTTCAACGATTGTATATTTTTTTTATAAAACCCATTTTTCTACGTGAAAGATTAATGTCACATATTATATTAAACCAGAGATTGATGACTTTTATTATGTCATTTTTCCTTAATAGTAACTATGTTAGTCAATAGTGCGTAGATTCCATTTAATCCAATCAATTGCTTTTCTGACGAAGTACTTTTTGATTTGATAGATCAATACAGATTATATAAATAACACACTTCACTTCGAAAATATTAATTTTATTTACATGTACCTAGATTAAAGCGTAAATATTGCTTTATAACGAAAGGAGAGATAAAATTGAATCGGATGATGCTTTTTTATGCCGGATATACTACTAAAGTATTGGGGGATGAAATAAGTATAGTGTATACGACCAGAATTGAAACCGTATAAAAACTAAAAGCCGGCAAAAACAGTCGGCATCTCTTGCTGAGGTAAACATAAATGCTTGTCATAAGAAAAACAATAAAGAAATGCCGGCTGTTTTTGCCGGATTTTAGTTTTTATACGGTTTCAATTCTGGTCATATACACTATACATATATAGTCCAAGTAAGGAATTCCTGATACAAAAAAAAACGAAACAAACACTTTGCGACATCATTATTATCGCCGCGGGCCACCGGCGGCATGCCTAACAGCAAACGATCAAACGACTTGCCGCACATTAAAAACGAGCGAGATGCTTTGCGGTCGAGGGTTGGTCGAAATAGCACAAAGTATTTTAATGAGGTCGGAAAGTTTTTGTTACGTTTTTCTGTCTCAGTTTATTCCTACTTGAACTATACCTATATATACTTTTTATAAATCAATTAATTATTGAACTGCCCGAATCGACGAAATAGTCATTACAGGGGAAATGAAAATTCACTTACAAGAAGATTTATTTATCACTATAAAATATCCAACAGGTAAGCATCCAATTACAGTAAATGCATGAAAACAAATATTATAATAATGAATAAAAAAGAAAAATAGTATTGATACTTAAATTACAAATAAAATTAAATCCGCTATTTAGTATTAATCGGTATTAATTATGTGACTTAATATACTGCCTAGGCCATCAAAATTAATATCACATAGATATGAGATTTTATTAAAATTATTGCACATTACATAAATTGGAGATTTAGCCATACTATTTGTCCTGGAGTTATCGATATAGAAGGTTGTATGATGGTGTACAAGTCTGGGTATGTGGAAATTGATTTGGTCCAACAAAAAAGGACAATCAATAGTATTGTGAATTAAATTGAATAGAAAATATTTAACGGAAATAATTTCGCGACGAATTTCTAATGAGACCATTTTAAAACGGTAGGTTAAAATGGACGTACTAATTTCCCTCGGCGGGTAAATACCATCCTCATTAAAAAACAAATCTTTTAGGAACTTCCTCTGAACCTTCCCCATTATTATTCACGTGACATATATACCATGGTATCATAAGATTGCGCCATATTCTAATCTTGAGCGAACACATGCGTAATATAACATTAGGCTAGAAGCGAGGCTAGAAGTTTTGCTAAAAAACTTACAGTTTCTTAATATGAAATGAAGCCTAACATTTTATATGAATTTGATACACCACTATCAATATGGGTTCGAAATGTTAACTGGATATCGAAGATAATACCCAAATCTTTGATTTCTGTACATCTGGCTACACTCAAAATTTATTTTATAATAATATTTTTCAGGTTCATTTTTCCGAGAAAAAGTGATAACGTAACACTTTTGAACATTAATGCATAAATGGAAATGGTTCGCACTACACCAGTCATCCTGAACCATTCTACAATCGCGTATCGTCCTTATTTCTCAATAGATTTTCAAATCAACCGCGAACATTAATTTCAAAGAGCTAATAACATCATTAATATCGTTGATGTAAGTGAGAAATAGAGACGGTTCTAAATTGGATCCTTGCGGTACTCCGGACGCATTAATGTAGTAATCCGCACGAAAGCCCTCGTACTTGACAAACTACCTGGGTTTAAATAGCTAACACGTAAATAAATTAATTAAGCCTTCGGAAAATCCAAAGTTATCTAATTTCTTTATTAATAAATAATATAAGTCGATTTGATCAAAGGCTTTCTGAATATCCATGTATACTATGCCTACTTGTGAAAAATTCAGAGGCAAACTGAGTTAATCAGGCTAAGTTTGTGATCGTAAGTTTTGTATCTAAGAATCCGCGTTGATGATCTAACATTAGGATAAACGCAATTATATATCACTATTTCACATTACATAATGAAATAGGCCGATAATTTTGAAGTACAACTGGGTCACCTTTATTTAACACGGGTGTACTTCGAGAAATTTTCCACATATCAGGAAATGTAGCTTTTCTCAAGATTAAATTATAAAGAAAAAGTAGGGAATACCATCGTGCCTGAAGTAAGTTTGTCTCTTAATTTCTTAGAGCTGTTATAACATTGTCTCTATGTGTGGTGTTTATAGGGATGAGTTATTTTGCAAAATGTCTATAATTTTCAGCGAATGAAGCAGCCGAAATACGATGGATACTTTGGAAAATTGATTTTATTATAAACATCGAAGATACGGTTGTAGATTGTAGATACAGTTAGTATGCTTAATTGTTTACATAGACCTCACAGGTCACAGGTACTATTAATTTTGACAAGAATACTTTGGATGATTTCTTTGGCGGAAAGAATAATTCAGTTTTTGAATTATTTAATGATAAGCCATTCTCAGAACAAAATGTTGCCATATATTTACAGCAACATTTGCGAATAAACTACATTCCAACACATTGAGTGCAGAGACAGCAGTAGATGTGTCCTCAGCAAATAAAGACACACACACAGATGAATGCCAAAATAGTTTACAGTATTACGGTCGTTCGTGTAAAGAGCCGGCTGAATTAAGCCGCGCATGCGCCGGTCTGTAGCTAACTTCACGAATTGACGGGAAATTCAAATATTTACCCCCCCCCCCCCCATGACCTACCCATGACACTCCCATGAAATAGTCCCAGCTCTTTTCATGGGCGGTTCACAGGAGTGTCATAGGTGGTTCATGGGCGGGGGGGCAATATTTGAATTTCCCGCCAATTCGTGCAGTTAGCTACAGACCTGCGCATATGCGGCTAACTTTAGACGGCTCTTTACGCGAATGACCTTGGAAAACCAGAATGAGCCTCCATAAGAAATAATGGGATTTTGGTCCAGTACGCCCATAGATAACTACTGTTGACCAAGCTGGTTTCAGATTTCTAAGCAGCACTTCTGTTTGTTGTAACTACTTTTTGTGTCCGTTCTATTAAGTATGATTTAACCCAATTTAAAGCAGTAATTCTTATCCCAAATTTATCTAGTTTCTTTAATAGCTTTAAATAAAACAACATGCACGCAGTATCTTTTTTCAAGTCGAGATTATTTAAATTAAAATTGTACAAAGACTAATAATTTATATTTAGAAGTAAGATTTAGTGTTTGATGATTTCAGACAGAATTATTTGCCAAAATATATCGTAATTTCGTGAGGCATTCACTTAATAATTTTTCTAGATATTTTTTTTATGTTTGGCTCCCTATAAAAAATTTAAACTGAAAATTGCTTTCGATTCATTCTCGGACTAATTAGTTCACCTTAAACTTGAACTAGATAATGAAAATCAATTATTTTTAGACAAAACAATGCGTGCGCCAACGCATCGTAAATATCACCATCACAATAATAAATAACACAAAAGAAATGGATGATTTTTATACCGAACAAACAGCCGATATTTCTTTACTGGCTGGCCATTTTCCAAGACCACATGCGAGATTAATATAACGCCCATAATCGAAAATATTATTAATATTATGTCATAGAGTTAAAATAAGTCATTCGTTTCGCATGGAATATTAATTGGGTCTATTTTAATGGAACGTGAAAGGTCGCCATTTGGAATGGACTCCAGAAATAATTTTCCAACTATTTGCAATGATGCTGTAATACCAATTTTCAGTCGACCTAAATTATTGTTTTTCGCATGCAACAGTATACAAAAATCATTCCTAAAAATAGGGTAGATTAGCTGATAACGTAATTGCGTAACTTTGAACAACAATTCATAATGTTAGTGTGGATATTCGAAGAATATAGTTTCAGCAGGACGGAGCCACTTTCCACACAGCTAGAGATTTTATGACAATTTTGCGAAGGATGTTTCTTGATCATGTCATTTTGAAATTTGAGGACATCAACTGGCCGGCACGGTCTCCGGATCTCTCACCTTGTGGTTTCTTTTGAAAGGGCTACTTAAAGCCAAAAGTGTTCTAATCGACCGCAAACTTTGGAGCAACTAAAATATAATATTAGATAGATAGATACGTAGGTAATACGTGTATTTAGCTCATGGTTATACAATCAAAAATACATAGTATAATCTCTGTTATACTTTAAAAAGTTCTCTATATTTATCTAACTAAGACTTTTAACATGTCATCTATCCTAGTGTACATACTGCATTTTAATATAATTTGCATCGCTCTGTAATGTACCTTTGTAATAGTTCTAGACCGGGCTGATTAATCATATACAGGATTGTGTTACAATAGTTGATATGCGGTAGTATTATAACATTATAAACAGTCTTTTTTTGCATTTGTTGGTAGGTTTAAGAACGCCGACTTTTTTAGATTTTTTTTACACGTAAAATCCACATGACTTTTAAAATTGAAATTGAAATCAACAATAACTCCTAGATATTTGAATAACAGATTTACTTACTAAAGCTTAAACGATAAATTTGTATCTTTAATTCTTTTGAGATTACGTATGAGCATACTTTTTTTGTGATATTCAGTTTTAAGTGATTTATTTTCTGTACCAACTCTCTAGGATCATATTCATCAATGTAGACTATATTGTGTCGTCAGCAAAAAAGTGATATTTGCAATTTTTAAAGATTTCTGACATATTAATATATATTACAAATAACAGAGGGCCAAGTATGCTTCCCTGAGGCACTCCCATGTGTATACGCAGCTCACTTGATAACACATTTTCACATTTCACCCTTTGCCTTCTGTTTTTTAAATAACATTCAAACCACTCCCATACTACACCATTAATTCCATACTTGCTTAGCTTATCTAATAAAATCTCTCTATCAATTGTCTCAAATGGTCTTTTCAAATCTAAAAATATTACTCCTGACATTTTTCCTTTGTCCCTGACTTCTTTCACAACTAAAACCTTCTCTAAAGCCAGACTGATATTCACTAAGTATTTTTTTCTATATTATAAAATCTAAAAATTGCAGATATACTATTTTCTCTAATATTTTTTCAAAAGTTGGTAACATATTTATATGTCTACAGTCTTTAGCGTTTTAGGTGCTTTTCTTACAGGAATTATTGTCGACTCAAATAATTTGGCACAATACCACGTTCTAATGAGCCGTTCTAATTATATGAATCAATTGATTAGATAGAATCTCAAAGTTATCCTTATAGAAAGCCATATCAATTTCATCCGGACTATTCTTGTTTGCTAGATCAAATACGATTGTTTTTAATTCAGTTTTTGTCAACAACTTAAAATTTTGCATTTTTGCTCCTCCTAACAAGTTCAGACTGATAGTTGCTATGAGGTATACCATGCACTTGGGTGGTCCTTATTTTCAAACATCGCAAATTTTTATGTAGGATCCTGTAATAATTGTCAATAAATCAGATTCCTTTAACATGGACAATTTCATGATTTCTTTTAATGTATAAACCCATTTAGATCAAATAGACAAGTTTAAACTTAGCGCTTGTTATAATGTATCGCATCCCTACCATATTCCAGTTAAAATCGTGTATTCGCACGCACAGAACTTACCGTTCAGTTTGTGACATGCTTTGCATTGCAGTAGCAGCAGCGCTGAATGCCATTTTAACTCATAAAAGAAGAATTATATTCTGTAATTACTTACAACATTATAAAGAAGAAGTTACACCAAAATGTCGCGAAAACCAATTTTTCTTATTTCAAATTACGGGTAGTAAATTACCATCCAAGGGAAACGTTTTAAGTATATTGTTTTATAACATACGTAAAGTAAAATTGAACTTACATGACAGTGCTTCTCTGGTAATTGACTAAACATTAATATTTTTTAAAAAGGCACGTATACCAACTCAAGACCACTCAGATTGCATCAGAAAGCCTAAGAAACTATATGAAACATTGCGTAATTTAGAAAAACATAAAACGCGTCAAAGTGAATCTTGTATGCAAAAACAGAGACAATTTGAAGGTTTAAATGATCTCTTTGATATAAAGCATGACAATGCTTTCCTCGCTCGGTGATGTGGTGCGACCACTAAAACCCCCCCTTTGCACGCTCTGGGCCATAGGCATATCCTTGGGGCACAGCCACAATCCAAAATGTCTGTTCTCGTTTTTTGCTTTCCTAATTTTTTTTTGTATCGTATTTGCCTCTCTTCAAATTTCTTAATTTTTAGGATACGTTTAATGTACCCGTGAACCAGTTTCCATTTATTGGAGTCTTCGATCATTTGTCCGACAATGTTTCTATTGTCATATCGATGACTATGCCTTGCCTCAACTTTTCCCTCACGTTGTGCCACCTTTTGCAGTTAATAATTGTGTGAGTCACCGTATCAGCTTCTTTGCAGTATAAACAGGTATTATTTTCCATTTTGCCAATTCGACATATGTAATCTCTAAACGGGCCGTGCCCACTAAGCACCTGCGTTAAAAAATAATCGGTCTGCCTCTGTTTACACTCAATCCATTCCTTCACGTTTGGGATCAATCGTTTTGTACACTGTGCAACGTTACTCGTGTTTTCCCACATTTCCTGCCATTTTTCCAAGGTGCGAGTCCTTTCTTCAGCCAATAGTACGATTGGTATAACCCCTGCCACCACCTGTACTGCTCTAGCCGATACCGTACGGTACGCGCTGGTAACTCTTAGTAGCATTCTTCGGTGGACCTTAGTAGCTTGCATCCTGTAAGTTTTCTTTCTGAGGTATTCATGCCAGATAGGTGCCCCATATAGAATAATCGACTAGACAACGTTATACAGCATCTCTCTTTTCCTGGACCGT
Organism: Leptura quadrifasciata; assembly: GCA_963675555.1. NCBI lineage: Eukaryota > Metazoa > Arthropoda > Insecta > Coleoptera > Cerambycidae > Leptura > Leptura quadrifasciata. The sequence goes on along the minus strand of OY776677.1, from coordinate 15,876,037 downwards.
GGTACTTTTATGCTTGGGGTTATCCTACTAAGAGCCACGACTTTTTCTTCAGCTTTCTTTATTGCCGATTTGATGTGTCTTCGAAGACTAAAATTTTCACTAATAGTGATACCTAGGTATACTAAACTCCCTTTTGGTGACATTTCTACTTCTCCGCAAGTAAATCTAACATCTTCCTTTGCCCTTCCACCTCTAAGGATGACTGCCTCAGTTTTCTGAGGGACTAGTTCCAATTCGTTCTTGTTTATCCATTTATGGATTTGCCATAAGGCCTCGTCCGCTTTCCATTTTAGTTCCCTTTTGGTTTTAGCCGTAACAACTATTGCTAGATCGTCTGCGTAAGCCAGCGTGGTCACTCCTTTTGGTACTAATTCCTCCAACACTCCGTCATATAATATGTTCCAGAGGAAAGGCCCAACATCTGAGCCCTGCGGAACCCCTGCGGTAATTTACAGACATGTATTTTTTCTATCTGCACGGATCTATCGTCTAAGTAGCTGCCTATGACTTGTATCAATTATCTCTCTATGTCTCTTTTTTATAGGTAATGCATTATTTTGTCCCATGATGCCGTATTAAAAGCATTCCTAACGTCCAGGGTGATAAGAGCAGCCCATGTGTTGTTTGGGCATTCTTTGGCTATACTTACAACCGTCTCCTCAGCCTGAATAGTCGATCTTCCTCTACGGAATCCAAATTGGCGGTCAGATATGTTTCCTTTTATATCCAGATGTCTTTCGAGTCTATTCCGTATTAGTCCTTCATAGACTTTGCTAATACAGTTTAATAGGCAGATTGGCCTAAATTTAAAATCTTCTAGTTTGGTATCAGTACCAATTTTGCTACTTTCCATTCTTTTGGAAAGGTTTTTTCTCAGTATTTCATTTATTGGTCCAAGTATGACCTTTGGTTCAATCTCTGCAAATACTTTAATAGCCTCCATAGGAATTCCACCGAGGTCTGGTGCCTTTCCGCGTTTCATTTTTGTTAGCACGTTGCTAAACTCTTCAGTGGTAAAAGGTTCGGCTTCAGCTGGTACAGAAGATTTTTCTGTAGGTGTTACTTTCTCTTGGAAATAGTTCGTTTGCTACTTTCACTTTCTGTTATGTTGCCAGTTCAAACGGAGCACAACCAACTTAACTTTTTTGAGGCAATCTTATACCTTTTTCTCCAGATATCCTCCTCCTATGCTTTGTACGTAATTTCGTAATCTACTATATCTGATGTGCCGTGAGATCCTGTGTAACAAATTACTGCAGGATTATTTACTGCCACAAAGTATTTCATTTCATCCATATAAGCAATTAAGTTTTGAATATTAACAACAACTGTACTAGTCATCATGTTTTCTTTTTTGGAGTATACCGAGGAGTATACTCTCTTTTAGTTAATTGCTATTCACAAACGTTTTTTATTTTCTGTTTTTCCAATATGACCTTTTGCTGATATACGGGACAACCATGATCAAAGATTGAGTGGTTTACATTGTGGCTCTGATTCATAGTATCATTAGCTTGTAAGCAGTTTATATATTTATATTCAAACTTACTACATTATCGGCTTTGTGGTTAAAACCACCACATCTATAACATTTAAAAATTCTGACATACTCGAAGACTGCAATATGATACCCGTACCCGCGTCGCAGATAATTCACCGAAAATTTTTAACCGAAAACAATTCACCGAAAACTATACACCGAAAGTCATTTCACCGAACAGACAGTTCAGCGAAAAACAATTTACCGAATCAAAATACATCGAATGACCAATTTATCGAAAAAGACTAGAAACAGTTTTTTGTCTTCATGGCTTTGTCACTAAGTAGCGTAGTGTAGCGATGATATTTTTTAGACAAAGTAGGTAGTGTAGGATTTGTGAAAAATAACCTTGGGCTTGTGATTCAAGATCGAATTTAAGAATATTTTATTTAAAAACTAACTCATACAAATCTCATACAATCTATTTTTATATGCGTAATTAAGTTTGTAAATACATATATACTTGTATAAGGAAATATTGTGAATAACGCCTCGTAAATAATCCAAGATATTAGTTTGATCAAATGCTTGCACCAATCGTTTGAACCGCTCGTGTAAGTCTTTATAATTTTTCTTTTAGTGAGACCTTTCTTCTCCGATAATAAATTGTTCAATTCTCAATTCATTTATGTCTTGTTTTTTTTATACCTTCGATAAACTTCCAAATGGTAGGTTGACTGCACGATATTTGCGCTTCGAAACATCGATGCCAGGCTTCTACAGAAGTATTCGTTTTTAGCGTGTCGGTCAAAACACTTTCGTAGCAGTTCCCCATTTCTCTGCCGAGTAGCGGAGCCTAAAATACTTTGCACTTCGGGAGGAAAAAATTCAATGTCCAAAAGTTCGTCGAATGCTTGGACTACGTGGGTCAAACGCTAGAGCTGGCAAATGTTTCATCTTGAAAGCAAAATCAGCGTCTTGGTCATAGCGTTGCTTGAAACCGCTGCGTTGAGTCTGCCGGTATATGCATTGCGCCAAATGGAAGAAACAGCCGCGTATTACGTTGCCAGGAAATTGCTACTTCGTAATCCAGTGATTCAGGGGCCATTGAAATTTGGAGCAGTTTAAGTCGACTCAGAAGACGGTTGTAAGTAATTTCAATCTTATTAGGCAGTAAAATATACAGCAATGGTAGCTATATTTTGCTTCAAGCCATGTAGATGTACATCTGATGAAACAGCGAAGGAACAGTTTTGAATGTTACATCCATATACCAGTCCTTGGAGGTGGACAAGAGTTTGAAGTTGTTACTCGTACCAAATATCAAAATTCTATCGTCTTCGTTGCCAGAGTCATATAACAAAAAAAATTTCACCCTTGGACGTTGTATATTTTGTAAGGAAATCCAGATTACGTCTGCATTGCGGTTGGGCTGGGGCACTAAGTACATGCTGCTTCTCTGGTTCGTCTAATTGTTCTTTTAACAATTGATCATTTCGGGAACGAACCGCACGCCGCTTGATTAAGATTCTTAGCCATTTTAGAGATTACCACTTGAGGTGCTTGCTCGGTTTCTTTGGCAACATCTTTAACTTTGTTTATCGCTGTCAGTACGTCAACCCTTGCTGCGTTTGCACTATGATTATGATCGCTGGTTTTCTTGATCACTATATTGTATTCGGTGATGACCTAAACGCGACACTTGATTTTATGGTAGTGTTCACACTTCCAATATATTCGGCTGCCAGCTACTTTATCCTTTACAAACAGATACCCGTTGCAATTCAGTTTGGGTTGCCATTTCTCATTCATAATATACTGCAGCTCCTTGTTAACCTCAATTCAATTCAAAAGAGCTTTATTAATATTTAACAAGGTACAAAAGTTGCCTCCCCGGAGTTTGAACCGGGACCGATTTTGCTTTGACGCGGTGGCGGATTGCATGATCGGGCGGAACAGGTCCGGTTTAACGAAAACGACAATTAAAGCAATATAAAAAACCTAGACTCCTTTTTTAACACTTAAAAATACAAATAGGTAATAAGATTTAACATACAAAAAATAAGCTTAACACAACTGAACGATGAACACAATTTTTAGAATAACTAGCGCACTTCACTTTTTAAAATTTCGCATCGGACGCTGACACCACAACTTGAACAAAGTGCCTTCTGCGAAATGTTCCAACGAGGCGCTGAGCAGGGCTGGCCTAAACTGTGAGTTTACAAAATTTTGATACAAAAATGGTTTTCGTTCGGTTACGAGATTAATGATGGGAAAAATGAATTTAGAGACAAAAATGTACAAAAAGAAACGAAGGAAAAACAAACGCGACAAAATACACAAACAGAAAAGAAGAGGGGGACAGGAAAAGATTAAAGGTGATTGAAAGGTATGGAAAACTAGCGAAAGGTGGATAGGATTAGAGAAAGGTATAGTTGCTGAAGCTTGACTATAGTGGCTGCGGAAAATTGGTAACGTCTGGTACGGTAGGGGGTGTTTGATCCGAAATGGGGCATTATGTACCTCATGGAGTATAAACTGAAACTAAAAATTCAAAGTGAAATGTCAGTGTCAAGGTCAAGAATCCGTTCTAGAATCCAGGTGCACCAATTCTGAGGGTTGTAATGTATATGCATTTTCGGGTAATGGCTTATTCGGTGAATTGTTCTACGGTTCTATGGATTCGCTGAATCTTCCGTTCGACGAATTGTCCTTTCAATGTACAGTTTTGGATGTATTGTTTTCGGTAAATTGACCGGACCTGTCCGTACCCATCCAATGCTCAGAGTTCCATTATCCATAATCATTTTAAATATATCGGGATCACATTCCATAATAGCCATGTAACGTGTTTCCATCTTCTTTACTACCACCACTTTTAACTTCTCTTTTTCAATTTTCAAATGCAAATTCTGATTTATTATACAGGGTTACTGGTAATTCGATACATTCCTTTGGAGATGTGATGGGGCATGATCTAAGAAGTAAATTTAGCCCTAACATATATTATGCAAAACTCAACAGTTTTTGTTTTTCTCAAAAAGTAGATCTTAATATCGTAAAAGTTAATTTTCGAAAAATCTATTTGACATTTTAAAATTTTTTTTTACTGGATTACTTGTCCAATATTATAGATATCCGTTTGGAATGAAAAATATCTGGAAACATTTCGATCATGTGAACATCTGAAATAAAAACTTTAAAATTTTTTTTTTTAAATCAGCTATGAAATTTACCTATTAGGTTTTTTCAAAAAAATATTAACGTAACACGCATATAAATTATTATAAAAACTGCCTTATTTCAATAGCTATCTAACAATGTTCAATGTACCCTTAATAGTTCTAAGAAAATACTAGTAAAAATACCACAAGTAGTACGAATTTTATTTTTAGATAAACAGTAAAAAGCATTTTAAAAGTAGAGTTTAATTCTTCATTAATTTCAAAGTTGTACTTTATTTTTTATATGTCTTGCTCAAAATGGGAGCCCCTATTCCGTATACCGACACGGCAGCGTCTTCTTATTTCCGTCCTTGTTACTCTGGTTGTCAGATTATGCCTTATGTCTTGGGCAGCATCGACTATCCTTTGTCTAAGGTTTTCTATAGTATTGACTGGTGTGGCATAGACCATCTCCTTCATGTGACCCCATACGTAATAATCAAGGGGTGTTAAGTCAGGGCTTAGCGCTGGCCAAGGTATTGGGCCCGCTCTTCCAATCCAACGGTTAGGGAAACGTTGATCAAGTAACTGTCGTACTGTCAGCCGATAATGTGCTGGACAACCGTCGTTCTGAAACATCATTCGCTGTCTGACGGCGAGAGGAACATCTTCTAAAATCACCGCCAGATCATTTCTTAAAAAATTTTCATAGATTTCCCCGTTTAAATTTTGAGGAAGAAAGTGTGGCCCTATTAAATAGTGGCCAATGACTCCCATCCACACATTAAGAGAAAACTTCATTTGGAAACTAGTTCACGTGTTAACTTGGGATTTTCCACTACCCAATAATGTAGGTTGTGGAAATTTGTTATACCCTCGCGATTAAATTTCGACCCGTCCGTCCATAAAATACTTGTTAAAAAATTTGCACTCTGCATCTGAATTTAACATAAAGCGGCAGAATTCCACTCTCCTTCCAGGATCACCTTCCTCCAAGCCTTGGACAGGGGTATAGTGGTAAGGATGACATCCAACTCTACGTATCGTAGACCAAACTTTCCATCGTGACGCTCCGGTTAGTCTTGCGACTTTATTAGTTGAAATAGTTGGGTCTTCCTCAAAATACCTCAATATTTCTTCCTCATCATCTGGTTCATAAACGGGAGGAGCACCAGCGTCACTTCTTCTACATTTCACGGAGCCAGTTTCAGCGATATTTCGATATGTCGTACTGAATACACGTGCATTTGGTAAGCGGCGGTTAGGGTACCAAAGACCATATTCTCGGCGAGCTTCAGCAGCGTTGCCGCCACAGTATCCATAGACAAACAAGATATCAGCGTATTCTGCGTTGGCATACGCGGCCATGGCACAGAAAATACAATAACAACAACTAATAACAACAACTACGAGCAAAATCAAAATCTTCGATAACTAATTTAACAAGACCAACAAACTTAGGGACACGGAGATAAGAATGTCAGTTAATGACATATATGCACAAACGTCAAAGTCAAGGACTGACTGGGGGGCGAGCGTAGGTGCGACTTTACTATGTACATACTTCGGTATGCGATGTAAAGCAACGACAGGCGCAGTTAGTACTTGGATTGGTGACCATTCCAACGGAAACCGCGTTCTCGCCTCACACATCTTCCAGCGGCTTGTATATCAGTGTATGCGCGGAAGCTATACAACCTTAGGCGAGGGTTGTATAGGAGATATACCATCCTTCGGAGGGGATGTAAAGCCGTCGGTCCCTTGTCTATTAAATGTTAGGCAAGTAAAAGATCCCTACTCTTCTTAAGGGAAGAGGTTCGGCAAAATTACTGGTTGGGGGTAGCTCGTCTACAGGCGTCGGTGTTAGGCCTCAGTAGCGGAAATAGGCCGACGTTAAATAAATGTATATTAAAAAAAAAAAAAAAGGACTGACTGACTTAAATGAAAATGAACGATTAGTCGTTTAATAAATTCTGCCACCAGCATTATCTTTACTAATTTTTTATTAGAACTAACAAGGGTACATTAAACATTTCTACCTAGTTAGATAGCTATTGAAATAAGGAAGTTTTTATAATAATTTGTACGCGTGCTACATTAATATTTTTTTGAAAAAACCTAATAAGTAAATTTCATAACTGATTTTAAAAAAAAAATGTTTACAAGTTTTTATTTTAAATGTTCACATGATCGAAATGTTTCCAGATATTTTTCATTCCAAACGGATATCTATAATATTGGACAAGTAATCCAGTAAAAAAAAATTTTAAAAGTGTCAAGTAGATTTTTCGGAAATTAACTTTTAAGACATTAAGATCTACTTTTATGAGAAAAACAAAAAAATTTAAATATCTCAAAAACCATTGAGTTTTGCGTAATGTATGTTAGGGCTAGATTTACTCCTTAGCTCATGCCCCATCACATCTCCAAAGGAATGCATCGAATTACCAGTAACCCTGTATAATTAATTAGCTGCTCACTATCCAAGTTTTCTTCAAAACCTTAAGACTTTTACACATGGATTTTATTGTTCCGGAATATTGTGTTATATTGTATTTTTTACTAGTTTATTTTTTGCTGTATTCTTGATTTTTACATTTCCGCCTTAGTTTTGCACCTGAAAAGTACACTTCCGTCTTTACGTCTTTAACATTTATTTTTTTATTCGAGTTATTCCAACTTCTAGTTCCCTTGGTTTCAAATTTTTCCTTATTACCTGCTTCTAGAGTTACCTTGTTATCTTGTTTATTTTTTGGCTTAATAACAAGTGCTTACCCCGATGCTACTTTAGCTACTACTTAGTTCATTGTTTCTCTCGTGTTTAGTTTTCCTTCCATATCAATAATATTGTTCAGATCTTTTATTTCTCCCAATATCGACAATTTAATTTCACTCATTTCTTTTTTCGTATGTATAGCTACCCTTATAAAATCCTCGCAGCTTTCACATTACCATTTTAACCCATGAATGTTGTGAAATATTCGGACAGAGGTTAAAGCAATTTCAATTGAAATGTTGTAGCGGGCGATGAAAAACTTTCGTGCTAGGCTTCAAAAGTATCAACAACGAGGAAAGAGGTCATTTTAATTGATGGAATATTTAAAAAAATAAAATTTCCGTGTTTTCTCAAGAACCTTGTGTTGAATTTTTGAATAAAAAATTTGGCCATTAATAAAAACAACTCTATTTAAAATGCATATTTCATTCTGGCGGACTCGTTATTACAAAATTTTCAAAATGTTATATAACTTTGTATTATGGTTGATCTCGCTGTCGGTCGACACTTTCACAAATATAAAATCTCCATAAATTTCGTTATAAAGGTGGGTGAGGAAACCTTGATACTTTGTTGGCAACAGCTGTTTTCCGTGTATCTATTTTTAACAAAAATGTATGAATGATGTTTTCAAATATGTTATTTCAGTAAAATAGAAATGTGTTTTTATTTTCGAACGTGTCCTCTGAATAATACTTTGTGTAATTTTGAATGTTACGTCCCGATTGGTAACGCGTTTTGTGATTTGTTTTGGTTAACTGTAGACCAGACACAATGTGTAATAGCAAATCTTTGACATCGAGATTGACATGGCCATATGCTTTCTCGTTTAATGAACGAAATTAGAGTAAATACATGAATTTATATGCCAATTTGTTCAATTGACAGTAGTAATAAAAATAATAAATATAAACCTTTGGGAAAAGGTCTCGAAGACAGCTAGATGTTTAATAAGAATTATAACGTTGAATTAGAATTCAATCATATAATTTCGTATATAAGAGTCGATATAAGAATTAATTGGATAGAGTCTGCGGTAGGTTCTTGATGAAACAGATTCAATAGAATAATTATAAATATTCAAAAGAATAGTTACAATACGCACTTGGTTTATTGTTTCATCAGTTTTGTTCAATTTTTAAGACTCTTTGATAATGGTCGCAAGGCCGAAACATATGTCAGAGAGATCTGAACAAAAGTAATGAAACAATAAACCAAGTGCGTATTGTAACTATTCTTTTGAATATTTATAATGATTCTATTGATATAAGAATTTAAACTTAAAAGTGAATAAGGCTACATTTTGTTTTTTGAATGCTTGCAGTAAGGTACCTCAGAAAAAATATATTGTGTGTGTGCCCAGGCCATTTGAGTAAGAATGCATTACAAATTCTCATGGAAATTCCAAATTCTAAAGCGATATTCTTTTTATAGGCCTTACTGTAAAGTGTAAATTCGGGTTTTGGGGGTTAGATTTTTTTTAATGAAGTTTTTTTTTTGGATGGTTACGTGCATTTTTATTGGAGATTCACTGTTTTGGTTGAGGACGCTACAAGCATATATCGTTTTGGGACTGGAGAGGAGTGATAGAGCCTTCTGAATTTATACAAGATTTCAATCGAGCAGCCTGAAGTGCCTTTATCTTTCACCGCCCTTAGAGACGTTGAAGGTCGGATAAGATGTATATAAAGTTAGCAAAACAACTTACTTGAAGACTTGAAACCAAGAAATAACCGACTGATAATTTGCCGCTAATTTACCGTAAATTAAATGAGAAAAGAAAAAATTTGCCGTTCTTTATTTAAAAAAATATCGTATGTTTTGCTAACTTTATATAAAGTTAGCAAAACAATTAATACAATTGTTGTTAAAAATTATTTTATACAACCATATGCATGTTGGGAATTCGCCGTAAAATCTGCAATGCCACAACTAATTTATTTGGTCCACACGGCAAACTCCCATAATGAATTCGAATCGAAAACATGCAGCCCTATCCCCTACAATCGGGGGTGTTTTGCCAGAAAATACAAAAAATGAACATCTTTGCGAATAATTCACGGAATTCTGCCCCGGCAAAATCTGCGATCCATATTTTTGATTCGAATTCGTTATGGGAATTTGCTGTGTGGGCCAAATGAATTAGTTGTAGTATTGCAGATTTTGCCGTGGAAGAATTTCGCGAAGTTGTGCATTTTTCGTAATTTCTGGCAAAACACCCCCGATTGTGGAATAGGGTTGCATGTTTTCGATTAGAATTCATTATGGGAATTTGCCGTGTGGATCAAATGAATTAATTGTGGCAATGCAGATTTTGCCGTGGCAGAATTCCGCGAATTATTCACGAATTTCTGGAAAAACATCCCCAATTGTAAAGTAGGGTTGTATGTTTTTCATTCGATTTCGTTATGGGAATTTGCTGTGTGGTCCAAATGAATTAGTTTCTATTACCCTTTTTTGACTTTTAGTCAAAACTACAAAAGTAAGTCCAAAATTTTATTTAACCCGTAACAGAATAAAAAGTAAAGACGTGCGTAAATATCACCAATTAGTTTTTCCCTCTCGAACGTTCTCACATTTTTTCGACCCTTTACCTGCCACGTTTTTTAAATTATATGACAGGAGTGACTGGCGAATTAAATTTAACCCACTGTGCTTATCAGGAGTCGGACCTAGGACCCCTTCGTCTCAAGCCTAACGTGTAAGCACTGAGCGACCGAGTCCGTTTCCTTACTACTTTTTTGGTGCAGTTCAGATTCGACGTCTACATTAAAAAGTTGTTGAAATAAAGAATAGTGCCAGAACGAATACCGGATGCATATATTTTTATTTTTCATATGAGAAACGAGTAGTGGCAACATTAATTTTAGAATAAATTGGAAAGAACAGGCATAGTTCCACCAAATGTTTCACATCGACTCGATAAGGAACGCGTGTATTTTATTAATAGAATGCTATGCAGAGATACAAACCCCATTCAAATGTTTTATTCATTTATATCAAACGCTAAAATATACTGTGAGTCCGTAAAGTAATGCATACATTTGATACATTTCCAGTGATGCATTCTTGTAAAAATACTTTTACATGTGAAACATATGAATGTAACTTTTAATATCTCAAAAACAATATGGTTTTCAAGGAGAGTTAACAAATGACGCTATAAGTATAGTTGAATTTATTACTCTAATGTATAATGCAGTAGATTCAAAAAGAAAGCTTTACGTTCATTTCTCGATGTAGAAAAAGCAATTGTCATAACCAGTTATTATTGTAATTGCAGAGGAAAGGGTTCAGGGGTTTCAAGAGTTATCTAAAAAATAGGAAACTATGTAAAAACTAATCATATATTGAGCTAACCAAGAACAGCGCATTACGTGTACCACAAGGCACTGTATTGGGACTGATATTTTTTGTAATATACATTAACAAAAGTCGGCGTATTGTTTGCGTATTTATTGGCTTTTAGTTCTGAAAAAAACAATAATACCTTGCAGTCATGATTTATTATTGTTTAGACAGCTGTCCGTGACATGGGGTCAATTTTTGTGAAATATTTTCTTGAAACAAGCGTCTAATAATCCTTTTAATAGGATTTTTTGTTTTTTAAATTATTTTATAGATTGGAATCGAGGTTAGAATTGTTTTTTCAATTTTTGTAAAACATTTATCATTCGAACTACTTACTATAGATACCTCTATAACACTTTACGCTACCCTTGGTAATAGAAAAATACGAGGAAAAATATCAAATTACGAAATTAATTGTACCATGTAAAGCAACCTAAAAAAATAGTAACACCATTTAATGTGGTTCTTTTGACGTATACGAGTGTTTTATAAATATTTGTTAATGATAATTTCGAGGAATTTTTATGTCTTATTCACTGTGTATAAGAATCGTGCCGAGAGCAACACTATTCCCGTTACATTTATTTTCATACCACATTCTCTCGGATTAAAACGAATTTTGTTCAGTGTTGAAAAAAAAGATATCTTTCCAATTATTTTTAGAAGTCACATCTGTTTTTGATTCTGTTGAAATTATAATTATTGTGATGACTGATGTAGATATTGATTATTATCACTTAATTACAAACCATCTGATATTTTGAATAACTTTTACCATTAGTCTATCGTATCAAAGTCGATCATTAACGCGAGAGGATTAAGCTCGTCGGTGCGTAACCTCTGCAACCAAAAGTTTGCGGAGCCGTTATCTTGTCGCATGGCGTGAAGTTTTATGCTCATATTTTTTATTACAACCATACTAAATCAACAGGTTTACATCATTTTAGAAAAACGAAGACGCGTGCAGTATCCCTCGTACTGAATTTGATGTTAAAAATGTGTCAGTATGTAATAAACTACATGTAATATTATACAGGGTGTCTAGAAACTAATGATAAGCAGAAACTGCTAATTATAATATGTGACGTAAATTATATTATCCAAAAATGCTTCCTAACAGAGAGCCTTTTAAAGAAGGAACCTTGTTGTAAATTTTTTTTAAATATCCAACGCTTTTATCTAAAAAGATAAAACTTGATACATTTTTTTTCCATTTATTTAACGTCGGCCTATTTCCGCAACTAAGGCCTACCACCGACGCCTGTAGACGGCCTATCCCCAACCAGAGTAGGGATCTTTTACTTGCTTAACATTTAATAGACAAGCGACCGACAGCTTTACACCCCCTCCGAAGGATGGTATATCACCTATACAACCCTCGCCTAAGGTTGCATAGCTTCCGCACGTACACTGATATACAAGCCGCTGGAAGATGTGATGCGAGGACGCGGTCTTCCTTGTGAATGTGAACGATCCATCTTTTGGAGTCTGAAGGATTTTTATTATATATTTCAAAAATGAATGTTAACGTTCACAAAATAAGGGTTCGAAACGACTGTTTCAGACGAAGAATAATACAAAATTTATACTTACTGTTCGTTTTTGCTTAACTGCTTCTTTGATGGCATCAATTGGACGTCGTAACACTATAAATCTAACACAGTAAGTACTAACACTTTCTTAAAATTATACCTGAAAGGGAATTTTGAAAACACAAGTAAAAAACAATATAAAGTTCAAAAATGTATATTAAATCTCTTTAAAAATTTGTGTTTTACAACTACTTGAAGAAATATGTTTTGACAAGCTATAGTCTGGCCCGTGTACAACACATGGTGAGGAACCGAACGACTTATAATGTACCAACTACCATCCAATATGCGGTTTTTGAGCTAACGATTACACAAAAAGCTTCAATAAAAATTCAATGTTTATAAAATTTTGGTGGGCTTTTGCTTGCCTGTCTATTCACGTATTTTTATTTCAATATCAATTTTGGTCGCTCCTCGGAGCTTGAAAATGCTTGAATCGCAACGACTTTGAATTATATTCTGCAATTACAATTTCATACGTTCAGGCAAGGCGGTCCCATGCACATATGAGTACATGGTAACTATACTTTTCTGACACCGAATCACTGAGGAACCGGTTTAGAGCAAATCCCGTTAAAACTCATCATTTTCCCGTCAAAATCGACTGCTAGGAAATGATGGGGGTCCCTTGTCGCTAAAGGCTATTTTCGCTAAAACTCTCGAAATACTTTGACTAGAGACTGGATTAACTTGTCCTCATATTTAATACAACGCATGAGTTGCAGTGCTTAACAACGTGGATTCGTAAAAGGGTTTTTAATTTTGAAATTTTGTTACTGTTTCTAAATTTTAGTGGTCGGGGCGACATTACGTCCTTGTGCAGCAACATTTATTAAAATAACGCTCCCTGAGGAGTTATTGAAATTTTGCATAAAAAAAACGTTCCGTAGAGCGAAAATATGATTAAAAATATTAAAAACCTCTTCCCCGATATTTTTACGTGAAGCACGCTTTTCATGCGAAATTTTGTTACAGTTTCGAAAAGTATATCGAGGGTTTTATCGTGTTCTTTAACATGAACATGGAAATGCCTAGAAATATTAGAGACTCTTGAGGCTTTTCGTGCACTTAATTTTATTTTTGAGAGGTTCGGGGGGTGGGGGTTGCTCCTAAGATGTCGGAGAGGGTCCTATGCTACACCCTGTATTAATCCCAGTGGTAGTTTCACTTGTATTTTAAAAGTCTGAGACTAATTAACACTTTTACTTTAAAATTTATTATTTAATGTCTGTGGAAGAGTTTAAAGCTTCACCCTGTATATTACTTTTTAAAATAACACACTTTGTTTTAAAACCAAATTAAATATTTAATTTAATTGAACAACGAGTTCGTAAAACTTTTAAACCCAAAATATTAATTCTAAAAAAACAGTTGAAAAGACAGGTAACTGTTCGACAACGGAAATTCCGACTTTAAGAAAAAAATTACTTTTAATTGTAATTGTTTTAAATTTTCTGAAAAAATTCACTTTGTTTTATGGGGCACGATGGCCGAAGATTAACTTAAAAATTGGATTTATATTAAAGGGGTGCGGTGGCCGAAAATTTATTTAGTTATTTTACTTGGGGCAGCCAAGGAAGAGGTCACGACGGCGTAGTTGCAGGGAATTTATCGTTGAATTAGAGCGGATAAGCTGGACTAGGCAGACGGCACTAGATTTTATTAATTTTAAGAACCGAAAGAGTTGCTAGTATATTTACTTTTTAATTCACTACTAAAACTTTGATAAGACGCAAGAACTAACTTTAGAAAACCGAACTAGAACGCACTTAGCCTGAGCTAGTAGCGCTCGGCCTTTCGGCCTTTTGTATGGTCCGTCGGGGACAGTGCGTGTGGAGATCTGATTATGTCTGGAAATGTCCCCAACCATTCTGTGCGGGTACGATTGCGAAATATCGCACAACATTTCACATATCATCCAATATAAAAATGAAAAATTCGGAGATGAAAATTATATGACCGTCTCGGCATTGAAAAGGGAAATTTTTTGGTATTTGAATGAAATTCGAATCGACTTTGGTTTGGAAGTTATTACCGAAAATATGTTGAAGAAACTGAATACATTTGGAATGGCCCCGTAAAGTTGTCCCGAAAGTCCTGCAATTAGAGCTGAATATGATGTGAAATTGTTTTGATGATGAAAGGGGACCGGTTGGAAATAAGTGATAATTCGATTGATAATAATGGGGACGGTAGTACCAGTACTTTCATTGACGGATATGTATGAAGATTGATTGGGTTTGAATGTTAATGATGCAAAATGGATTGAGACTCGAATTTGAAGGGAAGATTGTTTAATAGAAGAGTAATGAAAGTGAATTAAAAGGTCTCAATCGAGGTACGGAAAGTAGTTTTGATGTTAATAAAGTTCATTGGGGGTTCATTGGGTTCATTGCTGGCGGATTGAGATTAATTATGAATTATCGAAAAATCATGAATTTTTTCAGAATTTGTTTTGAAACTTTTAGTTTTTTGATTAAATGCTAAACCATTAAAACTTTTGATAAAACACAGGAACTAACTTTAGAAATACCAAACTGGGACGTACTTAGCCAGTGCTCGTAGCGCTCGGCCTTTTATATGGTTGATGGGGCACATCTGTGCGGAGAGATGGATATGTTTGGAAAGCGTCCCCCGCCATTCCGTGCGCGCACGATTGCTGTACAACATTTCGCAATATTGCATCATCAAAGTTAAAAAATGGGAATTCCGAAGTAAAAATTACATGATCGTTTCGGCATTGGATAAGGGAATTAATTTTTTGATATAAGATTGAAAATCGAATCGGCTTTGATTTGGAAGTTATTCACGAAAATATGTTGAACAAATTTGAAATGACACCGTAATTGTCCCGAAGATCTGTGCACGGAGAGTTTTAATATCATGTTAAATTGTGCTGATGCGTCTGCGGTGAACGAAGGAAGTGAGTTTTAACATTATTGAGAATTTGATTGATATGGAATTGTGCCGATAGGTCTGCGATACGTAAATGGGAAGTGAGAATTAATGATAAAAGGTAACCGGCTGGAAATGATTATTGATATTGATGGGTAGATAGTGCCTGTACTTTTATTGTAGAAAATGAATAAAAATTGATTGGATTTGAATGTTAATGATGCAAAATGAATTGGGACTCGAAATTGAAGAGAAGTTTGGTTGATAGAAAATTAGAAAAGTTCTTATTCGAGTTATGGAGAGTAGTTTTGAAATTGAAGAAGTTCATTGGAGCCTGGTATTTTTTAGGATGATATTTTGTAAGGTCGCTGCCATAAAATGAGTAATGCGAAATTTTTATGATGTTTGCTGGCGGATTGAGATCAGTTTTGAATTATCCATGAATTTTTCAGAATTTATTTTTGAAAATTGTGGTGGTTTTTTATATTAAATTATTTTTTTCATTGTTTGCCCAAGTGGCATGGAAGATTGAATTATTTTATTTTTTTAGAAATTTTAATTTTTTTAATTTTTTCAGACGTAGTACATAAAAGGTACCATAACACTTGTCAACCATCTAAGTACTAACCGCGCCTAACGTTGCTTTACATCCCATATCGAAGTATGTACATAGTAGACGCATCTACGTTCGCGCCCTTGGTACATTTATTAGCCTAAAAATGACTTGTCGTTTATTGTAAACATGATTTTTCTAATATAATAAGTGTCTCATTTGTGGGGCCAATTGACATTTTGAATCATATATTTTTTTTCATTTTTGATGTCAGATTTAAGAATTACATTTCTAACATTAAGGTACTTTATTGACTTTCCAAAGTCAGCATCTCATTGTTAGTAGAGTTAATCAAATCCCAGTTTAAATGAAAAAAATTCCTTTGTAAACCGACCTCGAACACGTGCCATCCATAGGCGTACTTAGCTTATTTTATTTTTAAATCTCATAAACTTTATGATATCGTCCGCTCGACACTGTGGAAGCAGACCATGCCATTTCGGTGCAGTGTTGGGCAGCAACTCGATATTGTTCCGTGTAGACCACTTTATTAAAATGCCCGGCAAAATATGGCTTGTGCTCAGAGAACTCTAGCAGTTATAATCACGTGCTGACTGAAAGAGAGGCAGTTATATATAGGAATCCTAATTGCGCACTTGGGATGCGAAGTGAAAGGTGAACGCCACTATATAATTTTAATGCTCTGGCAAGTCATGTGTGTATGATATATTAAAATAATTTTTATTATTTGGTGAATATTGAAATTCCTTAATTCATTGCTTGAAACTGAAAATATGTTTTAAGTCCGGTCCTATGTACTGCTACCATATGACGCCAGCAGCGGTGAAACAATCACGGGCGGTCCGCTCCCGTTATGCTTTCTTGCGATCTTTTTTGTATCGCTGAATTACATATGGAACAAACTATACCGTGATGCCATCTCTTAGTACTATTAATAAGTAATTTATAATATGATATATTCTACTTCATCTTCTACCAGCCAATGTTCGTTTATACATAAAATATCAGTATTGCTGCATAATAATAATCCTATTCATCGCAAACGACAAATTCTGTTATTAACAGACGATATAGACGTGACCTTCCAACTTAGGAGATGTTTAGACAAAAATCTTTATGAAATTATTTCAGTGAAGAAACCTGGAGCACTTTTGCATCAAGTGATTGAAAACATGGAATCATTGGCAAGTAACTTTAACTTTCAAGATCATATCATTGTGGTAGGAGGACGCAATGATATTGATAAAAACAAAGCACCCTCTTTCCGAAACATTTGTGACAAACTTAGGCTATGTGCCCATACCAATGTTATTTTTACATCTATCCCGTACTATTTTAAAGGTAGCCTCAAAAACAAGTTAATTTATAAGTTCAACACAAAATTATATCAGTTTCTAAATAGATTTAATGCATGTAGTGAAGGTCAATTTAGTTTTCTTGATATTAACAAAGACCAACAAAGTAAGTTTAAAGGCTACATTGCTGTTTCCAGTATAGTTCATTCTATTATTGATACCAACCGTTTGTACAAAACGTTAACGTTTATTCAAACCAGTGACGTCTCTGTGCCGGCTGCAGTCCAGGAATCACCTTTTCTCATGTCTGCTGTAATTACTTTAGATGATAGCACTCATAACATTAATGTAATGAATCCTACGCCAACTAATGACACTTTTTATACCCGCGACTTTCTCAAGTGTCTCTTCTAATGTAAAAAATAAATTAGCTGTAAAAAAAACGGTTGACATGATTTCTAATAAATCTGGAAAATCGAGTCCCAATAGTCTGTTTAATATTTTTCATTTAAATATACAATGCCTTAAAAATAAAGCAATTGACTTAAATGTATTTCTGATAGACAGCAATATTGATATTTTATGTATAAACGAACATTGGCTGGTAGAAGATGAAGTAGAATATATCACACTAGAAGGCTACTATTTAGCTTCAAATTTTAGTAGGAAAAGTAATATTCATGGTGGTGTTGCTATTTTCTGCAAGAATATATATAATTGCTCCACTATCACACAAATTAATAAACTCTCTGTTGAGTTGCATTGTGAATTGACTGGTGTTGTCTGTGACAAGTTTATAATAATAACTACTTATAGATCCCCCTCCTTAGGGGATTTTGATATATTTTTGCAAACACTCGCTAATGTGTTAAATTTTATTTCACAAAAAAATAAGAATGTAATTTTTACGGGAGATTTTAACGTTCATTTTAATAACCCTGATAAACATGTACATGCAATCATTAACATTTTTAGCTCATTTGGTTTTATTGCTTGTAATACTTCTCCAACTCGTCTGGAAAACTGTCTCGACAATGTTTTTATAAACTTTTCTTTTGATAATTGCAAACTGCACATTTTAGATCCCAAACTGTCTGATCACGCTGGTATAAATTTAAGTGTAAACAACTGTAGGCCTCCTCAATTATCTAAGAAAATTTCCTACCGACCTATTTCCGATATAGGTTTGTTTCATATGAATAGTTATTTACAACAGATTGATTGGAGGTTTATTGATGATCCTTCTTTTGATATAGATACTAAATCTAATTCTTTCCTTGATACAATTATTTTCGCTCTGGATAAGTATTTTCCAGTCAAGTCAAAAATTTTAAATAATAATAAAATAAACTTAAACTGGTACACAAATGATTTGAGGCAAATGAGAGAATCATTACATCTGCTCCTAGATGTTTACAAGATAAGTCCTAGCAATGATTTGAAAGAGTTAATCAAACACAAAAAACGTATCTATAGAAATGAGTTAATAAGAGCTAAGAAAACAGCAAATGATAATTACATACATCAAAACAAGAATCAACAAAAAGCAATGTGGCATTTGATCAATATGAATAAAAGTAGCTCAGTTAATCAGTCAGATATGATTTCTCCTGACGACCTTAACAATTATTTTGGGAACATTGCTGATAATTTAATTAACTCCTTACCGTCCACTAACGACAATTTGGAGACTGATTTTATTAATTCAGTCGGAACTAATTCAGACAAGGAATTTACTTTTTCGGAAGTAACGTATATTCAAGTTCTTGACATAATCGACAATTTAAAAAAAACTAAAAGCAATGATGCATATGATATTAATATAAAAATTCTTAACTGCATTAAGTATATAATTCTTATTCCTCTTACAAATCTTATCAACCAGTGTATCAGAAACAACGTCTTCCCCAAATTTCTTAAATGTTCAAAAGTGTTACCCTTATTTAAAAGCAATTGTATGGACAACCCAGCTAATTACAGACCAATATCTATTGTGCCCATATTTGCAAAAATCTTTGAAGTTGTACTTAAAATTCAAATCACAACTTATTTTGAAAACTCCAATTTGTTTACTAGTTGTCAATATGGTTTCAGGGCAAAATTATCAACAACCGGAGCAATAAATTCGTTGATCAACTTAGTTAACAAAGGTTTTGAGGCCAATGAATTTGTACACGTACAATTTCTAGACCTAAGTAAGGCTTTCGACTGCGTACCGCATGATAACTTACTCAGTAAACTAAAATGTTACAATTTTTCCGCAAGTAGCCAAAAACTGATTATGTCCTATTTGACGGACAGAACTCAATTTGTTTATTTTAATAACGCCAATTCAAGGTTAACTGACATCAAATTCGGTGTACCGCAAGGTTCTGTTCTGGGTCCGGTCTTATTTCTTATCTATGTTAATGACTTGCCAAATAGTACTCCATCAGCAAACTTCACTCTTTTTGCTGACGACACTTCATTGACTCATTCCCATAGCGACTTCAACATGTTATTGACAGAGGCCCAAAATAGCTTACCCGTGTGAAAACAGCCACGGTTTACCAGCAACGGTTTTTAAAAATGATGTCTGTTGAATTTCTTTACGTGATTCAGTTCAACGGGACACTAGTAGTTGGAAAAGTACCATGAAATAATTTTCCGCCCCGTACTAAGGGTGCAGGACACCCCCAAAATACAAAAAAATCATTTCTTCATTGTTTGACGATGTCTGTTGAATTTCTTTACGTGATTCAGTTCAAAGGGATACTAGTAGTTGGAAAAGTACCATGAAATAATTTTCCGCCCCGTACTAAGGGTGCAGGACACCCCCAAAATACAAAAAAATCATTTCTTCATTGTTTGACGATGTCTGTTGAATTTCTTTACGTGATTCAGTTCAAAGGGATACTAGTAGATGGAAAAGTAGCATGAAATAATTTTCCGCCCCGTACTAAGGGTGCAGGCCAACCCCCAAAATACAAAAAAAATCATTTCTTCATTGTTTGACGATGTCTGTTGAATTTCTTTACGTGATTCAGTTCAAAGGGACACTAGTAGTTGGAAAAGTACCATGAAATAATTTTCCGCCCCGTACTAAAGGTGCAGGACACCCCCAAAATACAAAAAAATCATTTCTTCATTGTTTGACGATGTCTGTTGAATTTCTTTACGTGATTCAGTTCAAAGGGATACTAGTAGATGGGAAAGTAGCATGAAATAATTTTCCGCCCGTACTAAGGGTGCAGGACACCCCCAAAATACAAGAAAAATCATTTCTTCATTGTTTGACGATGTCTGTTGAATTTCTTTACGTGATTCAGTTCAAAGGGACACTAGTAGTTGGAAAAGTACCATGAAATAATTTTCCGCCCCGTACTAAGGGTGCAGGACACCCCCAAAATACAAAAAAATCATTTCTTCATTGTTTGACGATGTCTGTTGAATTTCTTTACGTGATTCAGTTCAAAGGGATACTAGTAGTTGGAAAAGTACCATGAAATAATTTTCCGCCCCGTACTAAGGGTGCAGGACACCCCCAAAATACAAAAAAATCATTTCTTCATTGTTTGACGATGTCTGTTGAATTTCTTTACGTGATTCAGTTCAAAGGGATACTAGTAGTCGGAAAAGTACCATGAAATAATTTTCCGCCCCGTACTAAGGGTGCAGGCCAACCCCCAAAATACAAAAAAAAATCATTTCTTCATTGTTTGACGATGTCTGTTGAATTTCTTTACGTGATTCAGTTCAAAGGGATACTAGTAATTGGAAATATAGCATGAAATAATTTTCCGCCCCGTACTAAGGGTGCAGGACACCCTCAAATTACAAAAAAATCATTTCTTGGCGGAGAATTATTTCATGGTACTTTTCCGACTACTAGTGTCCCTTTGAACTGAATCATGTAAAGAAATTCAACAGACATCGTCAAACAATGAAGAAATGATTTTTTTGTATTTTGGGGGTGTCCTGCACCCTTAGTACGGGGCGGAAAATTATTTCATGCTACTTTTCCAACTACTAGTATCCCTTTGAACTGAATCACGTAAAGAAATTCAACAGACATCGTCAAACAATGAAGAAATGATTTTTTTTTGTATTTTGGGGGTTGGCCTGCACCCTTAGTACGGGGCGGAAAATTATTTCATGGTACTTTTCCGACTACTAGTATCCCTTTGAACTGAATCACGTAAAGAAATTCAACAGACATCGTCAAACAATGAAGAAATGATTTTTTTGTATTTTGGGGGTGTCCTGCACCCTTAGTACGGGGCGGAAAATTATTTCATGGTACTTTTCCAACTACTAGTATCCCTTTGAACTGAATCACGTAAAGAAATTCAACAGACATCGTCAAACAATGAAGAAATGATTTTTTTTGTATTTTGGGGGTGTCCTGCACCCTTAGTACGGGCGGAAAATTATTTCATGCTACTTTTCCATCTACTAGTATCCCTTTGAACTGAATCACGTAAAGAAATTCAACAGACATCGTCAAACAATGAAGAAATGATTTTTTTGTATTTTGGGGGTGTCCTGCACCCTTAGTACGGGGCGGAAAATTATTTCATGGTACTTTTCCAACTACTAGTGTCCCTTTGAACTGAATCACGTAAAGAAATTCAACAGACATCGTCAAACAATGAAGAAATGATTTTTTTCGTATTTTGGGGGTGTCCTGCACCCTTAGTACGGGCGGAAAATTATTTCATGGTACTTTTCCGACTACTAGTATCCCTTTGAACTGAATCACGTAAAGAAATTCAACAGACATCGTCAAACAATGAAGAAATGATTTTCTTGTATTTTGGGGGTGTCCTGCACCCTTAGTACGGGGCGGAAAATTATTTCATGGTACTTTTCCAACTACTAGTGTCCCTTTGAACTGAATCACGTAAAGAAATTCAACAGACATCGTCAAACAATGAAGAAATGATTTTTTTGTATTTTGGGGGTGTCCTGCACCCTTAGTACGGGGCGGAAAATTATTTCATGGTACTTTTCCAACTACTAGTATCCCTTTGAACTGAATCACGTAAAGAAATTCAACAGACATCGTCAAACAATGTAGAAATGATTTTTTTCGTATTTTGGGGGTGTCCTGCACCCTTAGTACGGGCGGAAAATTATTTCATGCTACTTTTCCATCTACTAGTATCCCTTTGAACTGAATCACGTAAAGAAATTCAACAGACATCGTCAAACAATGAAGAAATGATTTTTTTTGTATTTTGGGGGTTGGCCTGCACCCTTAGTACGGGTCGGAAAATTATTTCATGGTACTTTTCCGACTACTAGTATCCCTTTGAACTGTATCACGTAAAGAAATTCAGCAGACATCGTCAAACAATGAAGAAATGATTTTTTTGTATTTTGGGGGTGTCCTGCACCCTTAGTACGGGGCGGAGAATTATTTCATGGTACTTTTCCGACTACTAGTGTCCCTTTGAACTGAATCATGTAAAGAAATTCAACAGACATCGTCAAACAATGAAGAAATGATTTTTTTGTATTTTGGGGGTGTCCTGCACCCTTAGTACGGGGCGGAAAATTATTTCATGGTACTTTTCCAACTACTAGTGTCCCTTTGAACTGAATCACGTAAAGAAATTCAACAGACATCGTCAAACAATGAAGAAATGATTTTTTCTGTATTTTGGGGGTTGGCCTGCACCCTTAGTACGGGGCGGAAAATTATTTCATGCTACTTTTCCAACTACTAGTATCCCTTTGAACTGTATCACGTAAAGAAATTCAGCAGACATCGTCAAACAATGAAGAAATGATTTTTTTGTATTTTGGGGGTGTCCTGCACCCTTAGTACGGGGCGGAGAATTATTTCATGGTACTTTTCCGACTACTAGTGTCCCTTTGAACTGAATCACGTAAAGAAATTCAACAGACATCGTCAAACAATGAAGAAATGATTTTTTTCGTATTTTGGGGGTGTCCTGCACCCTTAGTACGGGCGGAAAATTATTTCATGCTACTTTTCCATCTACTAGTATCCCTTTGAACTGAATCACGTAAAGAAATTCAACAGACATCGTCAAACAATGAAGAAATGATTTTTTTGTATTTTGGGGGTGTCCTGCACCCTTAGTACGGGGCGGAAAATTATTTCATGGTACTTTTCCAACTACTAGTGTCCCTTTGAACTGAATCACGTAAAGAAATTCAACAGACATCGTCAAACAATGAAGAAATGATTTTTTCTGTATTTTGGGGGTTGGCCTGCACCCTTAGTACGGGGCGGAAAATTATTTCATGCTACTTTTCCAACTACTAGTATCCCTTTGAACTGTATCACGTAAAGAAATTCAACAGACATCGTCAAACAATGAAGAAATGATTTTTTTGTATTTTGGGGGTGTCCTGCACCCTTAGTACGGGGCGGAGAATTATTTCATGGTACTTTTCCGACTACTAGTGTCCCTTTGAACTGAATCATGTAAAGAAATTCAACAGACATCGTCAAACAATGAAGAAATGATTTTTTTGTATTTTGGGGGTGTCCTGCACCCTTAGTACGGGGCGGAAAATTATTTCATGGTACTTTTCCAACTACTAGTGTCCCTTTGAACTGAATCACGTAAAGAAATTCAACAGACATCGTCAAACAATGAAGAAATGATTTTTTTGTATTTTGGGGGTGTCCTGCACCCTTAGTACGGGGCGGAGAATTATTTCATGGTACTTTTCCGACTACTAGTGTCCCTTTGAACTGAATCACGTAAAGAAATTCAACAGACATCGTCAAACAATGAAGAAATGATTTTTTTGTATTTTGGGGGTGTCCTGCACCCTTAGTACGGGGCGGAAAATTATTTCATGGTACTTTTCCAACTACTAGTGTCCCTTTGAACTGAATCACGTAAAGAAATTCAACAGACATCGTCAAACAATGAAGAAATGATTTTTTCTGTATTTTGGGGGTTGGCCTGCACCCTTAGTACGGGGCGGAAAATTATTTCATGCTACTTTTCCAACTACTAGTATCCCTTTGAACTGTATCACGTAAAGAAATTCAGCAGACATCGTCAAACAATGAAGAAATGATTTTTTTGTATTTTGGGGGTGTCCTGCACCCTTAGTACGGGGCGGAGAATTATTTCATGGTACTTTTCCGACTACTAGTGTCCCTTTGAACTGAATCACGTAAAGAAATTCAACAGACATCGTCAAACAATGAAGAAATGATTTTTTTGTATTTTGGGGGTGTCCTGCACCCTTAGTACGGGGCGGAAAATTATTTCATGGTACTTTTCCAACTACTAGTGTCCCTTTGAACTGAATCACGTAAAGAAATTCAACAGACATCGTCAAACAATGAAGAAATGATTTTTTCTGTATTTTGGGGGTTGGCCTGCACCCTTAGTACGGGGCGGAAAATTATTTCATGCTACTTTTCCAACTACTAGTATCCCTTTGAACTGTATCACGTAAAGAAATTCAGCAGACATCGTCAAACAATGAAGAAATGATTTTTTTGTATTTTGGGGGTGTCCTGCACCCTTAGTACGGGGCGGAAAATTATTTCATGGTACTTTTCCAACTACTAGTGTCCCTTTGAACTGAATCACGTAACGAAATTCAACAGACATCGTCAAACAATGAAGAAATGATTTTTTTTGTATTTTGGGGGTTGGCCTGCACCCTTAGTACGGGGCGGAAAATTATTTCATGCTACTTTTCCATCTACTAGTATCCCTTTGAACTGAATCACGTAAAGAAATTCAACAGACATCGTCAAACAATGAAGAAATGATTTTTTTGTATTTTGGGGGTGTCCTGCACCCTTAGTACGGGGCGGAAAATTATTTCATGGTACTTTTCCAACTACTAGTATCCCTTTGAACTGAATCACGTAAAGAAATTCAACAGACATCATCAAACAATGAAGAAATGATTTTTTTGTATTTTGGGGGTGTCCTGCACCCTTAGTACGGGGCGGAAAATTATTTCATGCTATTTTTCCAACTACTAGTATCCCTTTGAACTGAATCACGTAAAGAAATTCAACAGACATCGTCAAACAATGAAGAAATGATTTTTTCTGTATTTTGGGGGTTGGCCTGCACCCTTAGTACGGGGCGGAAAATTATTTCATGCTACTTTTCCAACTACTAGTATCCCTTTGAACTGTATCACGTAAAGAAATTCAGCAGACATCGTCAAACAATGAAGAAATGATTTTTTTGTATTTTGGGGGTGTCCTGCACCCTTAGTACGGGGCGGAGAATTATTTCATGGTACTTTTCCGACTACTAGTGTCCCTTTGAACTGAATCATGTAAAGAAATTCAACAGACATCGTCAAACAATGAAGAAATGATTTTTTTGTATTTTGGGGGTGTCCTGCACCCTTAGTACGGGGCGGAAAATTATTTCATGGTACTTTTCCAACTACTAGTGTCCCTTTGAACTGACGCGCCAATATCCATTGGCTGGATGTCGGTCTCGATAACTAGGGCCGAGTAGGACTATTACTCTTTGCACCTAGATTATCTCTGTAGACCTGGACCGGCCTTCGTGATAGGTGGGCCCGCGTACTTCTACCAGACCCAGCTCACAAATGTGAGATGTGTCGTGGTATTTTCTGCGGACCTCCCCTGGTCCTGGCTGTTGAACCTCGCTGGCTGAGGTCTCTTCTGGCGCTCTTCTTGTCTTGATGTTTTCTTTCTTCGCCAGCTTGTCACCCCCGGGGGTAGTCATCGGTCGAGTTGGGTTTAGGAAGTTTTGGCTGGGACTGACTGCCGGTACGTAGGACATCAATTGATATCCTACCCCGGATCGTCGGAAAGGTAAGGATGAGCTGTGTAGCTCGGGAGTGTGGAGACCTAAGTGCTTCTTTTAGCACTTTCGGTCTCCACGGAGCAGGTAGGACAACGGGCGTTGGACGGTATGTTGTCCGACGCCCGCAAGGAGGTTGGGTTAGGGTTGAAAACGTCATGTCTCTGGTAGTGGTGGTCCGTCCTGGCGTATCTGAAACAGATCTGTTAGCGGGAAATAAAGGTTATACTTACCCGTTGTCCAGTAGCTGAACCCTCGGTCGCTTGTGCCTCGGGGCGTCGGCGGGGTCGTAATCAGTGGCCTGTCTGATCAGCGGGTTCCCATGCTCCTCGGCTTGGGCGTACAGCTTCTTCGCTCGTTCCCGGATGACTTCAGTGACCGTGGTGTACTCCAGGTCTCTGACGATGTCTGCGGTTCTCACGTACCATGGGGCGTCAACTACCGTCCTGAGGGCGATGTTCTCCACTGCCTGGATTCTCTTCATGTAGGACTTCGCCTGGTAGCCCCACGCTACCGAGGCGTACGTCAGCTGCGGCCTGATGAGGGTCTTGATAAGCGTGAGCTTGTTCCTCAAGTTAAGTCGGCTCCCATTTCCCGTCATTGGGTAGATTAGGGCTCTCGTACGTCGGGCCTTAGCTGTGATGGCGTCCGTGTTTTGTCTCCATGTTAGGCTTCTGTCCATGACCACGCCAAGGTATTTGACGGTGTCGTGCCATTGGATGTCCTCGCCGTTCATGGAGACGTGTCCTGTGGGAATTTCTTTCCGCACTCGTCTGAAGAGGATGGCTTGGCTCTTGTCGGCGTTGACTGCGACTTTCCACATCGTGCACCATTCTTCCAGGAGTGTGGCCGCTTCCTGGAGTTTTCTGGTTGCGTCTCTGGCCTTCCAGGATCTGGCAATCAGGGCGGTATCGTCTGCATACAGGGCTAGGGCTGTATGGTCGGTCCGGGGGAGGTCCGAGGTATAGATGGCGAACAGGTGCGGTGACAGCACCGATCCCTGTGGAACTCCCGCCTCCACGGTCCTGTAGGTGGAGAGTTGGTCCGAGATTTTCACCCTTAGCTGTCTGCAGTGTAGGTAGGATCTCACTAGTTTGACGAGTTCGATGGGGTAACCCATACTCATCATTTTAGCTAAGAGACCGTCGTGCCAGACCGTGTCGAATGCTTTGGCGACGTCTAGGAACAGCGCCGCGGTGACTTGACGCTGGTTGAACCCCTTGGTGATCTCCTCAGTGAGGCGAAGCACTTGGAGTTCCGTGGAATGTCCTGTTCGGTATGCGAACTGTTCATCCGGGATGATGTTCAGCTCTTCTGTCTTCTCTGTTAGCCTCTTCAAGATGACCCGTTCTGCAACCTTGCTCATGGCTGGGAGGAGGCTGATGGGCCTGTAAGAAGACGGGAAAATTAGGTCTTTCCCTGGTTTAGGGATCATAATGACGTCGGCCTTTTTCCACCTGGCTGGAAAGTGCCGTAACCTTAACATCGCGTTTACGATGTTGACTAGCGCCGCTACTCCTTTCCTGGGCAGCTTTTTGAGAGCGATGTTTCCTATCTTGTCACATCCCGGAGCTTTTCTCGGCTTTAGGCTCCTCAGGATTTCCTTGACTTCCTCGGGGGTAGTCGGACGGATGTGGTTGTCATCTGGTAGGCGACGGATCCTTCGTACTCTGCGTTCGACGTCGTCCACCCAGTCCTCGTCCTCGTCATCGAGCTCGTTCTCTCTGCACTGCAGTTCTAAGCTGTCGGCGAACGCCTCGGCTTTTTCCTGGTTAGTGTAGACGATCCCTCGCTCTCCGTGAATCGGGCGCATAGGCTTCCTTCGGTTTCGCAGGGCACGTTGTGTGTTCCACATGCTTCTGTCCTGTGGATCCAGTGACTCAAGGTGGCGTTGCCACCCCTCCTGACGGTGTTCCTGGAGGGCGGCTTTCACTCTTCGGCTGAGGACATTGTACTCCCTTCTGTCGGCGGGGAGCCTGGTCCTCTGAGCCCGTCTCTTGGCGCTCCTTCTGTCCCTTATCAGCTGTCTGGTGACCTCTGGGAGGTTTGCCATCGGTGCTGGGTGCCTTCTTACTTCTATTTCCGTCGTGCTGGCCCTTATCGCTTCCAGGATCTGCTCCTCTAGGGTAATGATGGCCCTCTCAACGTCCTCCACGGTTTCTAGCCTGGGAATTTGTGCGATGTACTGCTGCAGGTGCTGCCGGTACGATTCCCAGTCCGTTCGTCTCTTCGTGAAGGTGGCGTTGTCCTCACTCGCCTGTCCTCCTAGGGTTAGGAAGATCGGGTTGTGCTCGGTAGATCCCTCCGTTCTGGTGGTGATCTCTGCCTCGAAGGTCATCTCCTTTAGGATCGCGATGTCCAGTACGTCTGGCCTGTGTCTGCCGTTGTCGAAGGTGGGCTGGTCCGGTCCTACCACCATCAGTTCGCCGGCGTGCTGTCCCAGGAACCTCAGCAGCTCTCGTCCTCGAGTGTTGGTTATGCCGCTGTTCCATTCCTGGGATTTGGCGTTGAAATCGCCAATTGCGACGACCTGTGTCCTGGCGGGCAAGATTGCGTCCAGATCCCCCTCGGTAAGCGTGCTGCGGGGTGGCTGGTAGCATGAGACCACTTGTATGTCGCCATTTCGTGCTGTGGACACTACTACGGCGGTGGCGTTCATGTTTTCTAGCTCAGGCAGTACTGTCGGATGGTGGGCTATGGTTTTCTTCACCAATAGGGCCACTCCTCTCGCGGGTCGCTGAGGGTTGTTTACCCAGTCCATCCTGTAGGTGTGGTATCCTGGGAAGTTGATCTCCTTGGCCGGGGTCATCTTGGTTTCCTGCAGTGCCATGACGTCTATGTCGTACCTGGTCAGGAGCTCTTCGACTTCAAGTCTCCTTTCTCGCAGGCCATTGACATTCCAGGCCGCCATCTGCAGGACTTCCGGTTTAACCTGTAAAGGCATTACAGATTAGTTAAATTTGGCATTTGTGCAAAAAATGCGCTCATCGCTGAGCACATTTGTTGCATCTGTGCGAGCACCGCTGTGAGGTTTTTGGCCTCTGGCGATGCTTGTTGTTTTGCGGCAGGGACGGTGTTCTGTCCTGCCTTGCTCTGGGCTACTCTGGCGTAGCTTGTGCCTGGCGCTACGCCGCCCTTCTGTGTTGAGGTCATCGTTGGCCTCTGTACCGGCCTTTGGGTGGCGCTGGCTGATTGTTTGGGGTACTTTGGACATCCCCTATAGCTGGCCGGGTGGGCCCCCTGGCAGTTCGCGCACTTGGCCGGTTCGTCTGCCTTCTTTTTACACTCCGTCGTCCGGTGTGCCTCGCCGCACTTCACGCATTTCGGCTGCGCGGTGCACCTGGATTGGCCGTGGCCGAAACGCTGGCAGCGGTGGCATTGGGATGCCGCTACCTTGGCTCGCTGTCTCTCAGTCCTTACAACTAGAGAACAGCACCTCGTTACTTGGAGTATCTTGTCCTGGTCCTGTGGGACTAGGACAAGCATGAGGGGCACCTCCTGTTTTGTCCGTCTTGACATCATTCGCTGGACCGCGGTAGGTGCGAATCCTTGGTCCTGGAGGTCTTCTGCCACCTCTTTGCAGGTAACGCCGCTCGGGATCCCTCGAATGACCACACGTAGCTGCCGTTCCTCTGGCAGGGCATACGTGTGGTACTCCCTCTTTTCATTTGCGAACATCCTTGTCATCCTCCGATAGTCCTCGGACGTCGCGGGCTCGATGGAGATTCCCTCCCCGGTAACTTTGGCCTTGTTGAAGTTTATACCGGTTTCGGTTAAACGACGGCTCACCGTTGTCCACGTCTCTTTGTTTCGCAGCACTACCGGGGGTACACGCTGGCTTCTTGTCCTTGTTTGAGGGGCCTCGGTCTCCTCTTTCCGGGTTTCTTGTTGGGGGACGCTAGCCTCCTGCTGGGGGGCTCTGGATCCCGTTCTGCTCTGTCTAGGTGACTCGGACTCGGGAGGGCACTTGAGGGGCTCTTCAGCCACCTTCTTTGCCGCCTTAGGGGCCTCTTCGTCTGAGTCCGTGTTGGCAGCGGGCGGATTTTTTCTTTTCCGTGTTTGCGATTCTCCCCGAATCGCACGCAGAAGCTCTTCATGCTGGGACTTCTGTTCCCTCTGCATCTGCTCCAACCTTTCGGTGAGCTCGTCTATTTTCTTCTTGAGAGCATTGTTCTCCTCTGTGAGACGTTTTATCGTCTCCTTGTCGTCCCTTGGGGTTGGGGGGCCCCCTCGGAAGCTACCGCTCTGGGATGTTTCGTCTTCACTGTACTCCATGTTACCGTCCTCCACGGTAACGTCGTTGTCGGTTTCCTGTAAGGGAATACCTATATTATTATGGGAAAAAGTTATGATTAATAACAGAAAATGGTGTCTTGAAAAAGACGTGTGAACTTCCTCTTCAACACTATCGACGTCACTGTCTGTGGGGCTTCCACTTCACTGTGCACTCTGATGGCTCGGTGTACGTCCGTACGCTTTCACTTCTCGATGCACACTGCCTTTGAACTGAATCACGTAACGAAATTCAACAGACATCGTCAAACAATGAAGAAATGATTTTTTTTGTATTTTGGGGGTTGGCCTGCACCCTTAGTACGGGGCGGAAAATTATTTCATGCTACTTTTCCATCTACTAGTATCCCTTTGAACTGAATCACGTAAAGAAATTCAACAGACATCGTCAAACAATGAAGAAATGATTTTTTTGTATTTTGGGGGTGTCCTGCACCCTTAGTACGGGGCGGAAAATTATTTCATGGTACTTTTCCAACTACTAGTATCCCTTTGAACTGAATCACGTAAAGAAATTCAACAGACATCATCAAACAATGAAGAAATGATTTTTTTGTATTTTGGGGGTGTCCTGCACCCTTAGTACGGGGCGGAAAATTATTTCATGCTATTTTTCCAACTACTAGTATCCCTTTGAACTGAATCACGTAAAGAAATTCAACAGACATCGTCAAACAATGAAGAATTGATTTTTTTGTATTTTGGGGGTGTCCTGCACCCTTAGTACGGGGCGGAAAATTATTTCATGGTACTTTTCCAACTACTAGTGTCCCTTTGAACTGAATCACGTAAAGAAATTCAACAGACATCATTTTTAAAAACCGTTGCTGGTAAACCGTTGCTGTTTTCACACGGGTAAATAGCTTATTATCGGCTCAAAATTGGTTCACAAATAATAAGTTAGTCCTAAATAAGGACAAGACTGAGACAATGGTTTTTAGTTTAAGACAACATTCAGAGCTTGACAACTCCCATTCCGTAAAATTTTTAGGTGTTCTTTTGGATAGTAAGTTGACTTGGGAAGAACACACGGTTTCAGTCTGCAAGAATATATCGCGAAAAATTTTTTTACTGCGTAACCTGCGAAATTGCTTATCACTTTCAACATTAAAAATTGCTTATCATGCATTAATTCAGTCTTCACTGTCTTATGCGTTATTAGTGTGGGGACATTCAGCTCATGCTTCAACAGTTTTTTCCATGCAGAGAAAGGCTGTTAGAGTCATCGCTGGATTACAATACAGAGATGATTGTAGGGCTGTTTTCAAAAATTTTAATATACTTACCCTGCCCTGTGCCTATATATTCCAATGCCTTATGCATATAAAAGTAAATATAGATAAATACATTACAAATGAAAGTTTGCATTCCTACTCAACACGTAACAAAGATAAAATTCATCCAGATTATTTGCGGCTTTCGAGGACGAGAAACGGGACAAGCTATTATGCTACTAAATTTTTTAATGCATTACCATCTGTTGTACAAGTACTTGAGCGTGAACGTTTTAAATCAGTAATTAAGCGATTACTGATTGATCATGCGTTCTATGATTTTGAAGAATTCTTGTCAACCGATTTTTCTAAATTAACTTTATAAATCCATTATTATCTGTTGTTTGTGTATTTTTTTTTCTCTGTGATATGTTATTCTACTATTTATGTGTTTTTACTCAACTCTTGAATTTTGTAATGACAAATATGTTTTCGTATTTTGTCCATATATACTTATATACCTCTGTTTTTTTTTTAAACCTCTATACTTATATTTATATAGATATATATTTTTTTTTTCTTCTTTTATTTTGTATTATACTGACATGTCAAAGCACATCTGTGTATATATGACCAATAAAGATCTATCTATCTATCTATCTATCTATTCATATGTCTTAAAATATGCGATAAATAAAATGAAAATTGCAGCTGAAGGAAAATAAGAAATTAAATGGCGGTGGTTGAAAACAATGTAGCTAAATATTTAGTTCGTCAAACATTTGTTGGTTTACCCGTGTTTTTTTGTGTCTTAAAATTGTTTAAAATTCTTGTTAATTTTGTTCAAAATGCCGCAAATTTATACCAGATATGGAAAAGTGGACATATTAATTATTTAGGGAGAGGGTAGAAAAAAATGCAAACGTGGATTACAACTCTTACCTCTAGGACTCCGGCTAAATTTAAAAACTGTTCAAAATGTTATTGCTTTACACAATTGAACGGTAGATCTAGAAGACAATAACACTTTAATAACCGATTGAGAGTCTTGTATAGTCGAGCTACGATTTACGACCTCATTAAAATATCGTTACTCCCTGTACTATTCCGCCGGCAAATTGAATCACTTACCTTTATAGATTGATGACACCGTACCGACTGGTTCGCCGGCGTTAATAATTAGCCCGTAAAGTTTTTGCTGCATTTTTTATTTGCAGTAAAGCTTTGAATTACACAATGAGAAATTGAGTTAGGTATAATCAGATAGAGCTGTCGAATAAATTCATTCACGTTTTTATTACTTATTATTTCCGCAGTCAGATCTAAATTTATAGCCTTTGAAATGTTCTATCTAGATTAATGTGATGAAGAGGCGAACAAAGAAATATTTATATCGAAAAGAGATTATTTATGTTACAAATCGTATAATTTACACAGAAGTAAAGAAAATAGCCTGTCACTAAAGCTTATTGATTGATCTTATAGCAATTTAATTTTAGCACAAACTCAGTCCAGTGAAATAACAACTCTAACCTCAGAATGAATAAGCCTCGAAGTGAACTATTGTGGAGTCTACTTGAAAGAGAATTGTTGTAATGCAAACTCGATTTTCTTTCTGCGTAACGAATGAAGGGAATTTTACAATTTATGAGATAATAATAATAATAAATTTATTAATCCAACAGATATAGGTCCACATAAAGCATATACAGTAAATATAAAAAGACTATACAAATAAAATTATTACGGTAGACATGTGATCCACAAAAATGAATACTTTTATTTAAGCAAATGTGATAAGTGATGATAAACATTAACATGGTGGAAAATATAAACAAATAGAAGAAGTAATAACAAAAAGATACATTTCCGAGATATTTCTTAAGGTATAAGTAAGTTGACTAACAGAACAATTAAAAATATCAATATTATAGCTCTGTGAAGTTAGCACTACCACTTTCAATTGTAGCTTTTTTGTTGCGAATTTGTTGCGGTGAGAAAAAATTTGTAGCTCTTTATTTTTTAAAAATAACCTATGGTAATGCTAACTTCACAGTGAAGATAGCATTACCACTCACAATGCTTTAAAATTTTGAAATCGTTTTGGCCTCATCAATTGTAGCTTTTTTGTTGCGAATTTGTTGCGGTGAGAAAAGATTTCTAGCTCTTTATTTTTTTTAAATAACCCGTGGTAATGCTAACTTCACAGTGAAGATAGCATTACCACTCACAGAAATAACTTTAAAAATTGCACAAACATTTTCTTATCGTAAGAATAATTTGTTGCGAATTTGTTGCACACGAATAATAGCAAAAAATTAATGAAAAAAAAGTTTTTCCTGGTAATGCGAACTTGATAATCAAGATCGCTTTAAAACATATGAAAAATCGCTTTTAATAATTAGCCCAATAAAACGGGAAGCTGAAATTTTGGGAACAGGCGTATTTTGTGATAATTTTTAACATATCAAAAGTCCCCAACCGTAGATGCCGGCGGAGGGGAGGGGAGGGAGAAAAATTTTACTGTAAAATATGTACACATGAAAATGATAAGTAATAAAAATCCGCACAATTATGTTTTTTTAACTTCGTTCAACCTATTGGGGCCGAGATGTATTTTTTGAAATTTTGACAGTTTTGCGACGCAACGGGAACTCGCGAGTTTTTCGCTAAAATCTCGAAAATGGTCATCCGGATCGCAAAAAATTTCAAATGAAAGTTTTAGAGAATCGATTTCGAACAATTTCCTTTTATTTTTCATTTCCATTCAATAAATATTGGCGGAGATATGAATTTTTAAACATCTTTATAGCGCGCTATCCCAACACTTGTTTCATGATAAAATCGGTAAAAACTCGAAAACTATAGATCGTGTCTTTCACTTCAAGGATTTGTAGCGTGTGGTGTACGAATTTGTTGTGCCGAGTAATAATTTGTTGCGAAACAAATTTTCAGCAAAAACCGAAAAAACGTTGAATTTTCAGTACAAACTGGCATTACCACTGCCAAAAACCGTTACATATGCATTTTTTCATGTGTTTTTCACTTCAAGGATTTGTAGCGTGTAGTGTACGAATTTGTTGTGCCGAGTAATAATTTGTTGCGAAACAAATTTTCAGCAAAAACCGATAAAACGTTGAATTTTCAGTACAACCTGGCATTACCACTGCCAAAAACCGTTGCAAATGCATTTTTTCATGGGTTTTTCACTTCAAGGATTTGTAGCGTGTGATGTAAGAATTTGTTGTGACGAGTAATAATTTGTTGCGAAACAAATTTTCAGCAAAAACCGAAAAAACGTAGAATTTTCTGCACAACTTGGCATTACCACCTACAAAAATTGTTGTAAATGCACTTTTTCATGTGTTTTTCACTTCGACTATTTGTAGCGTGTGGTGTACGAATTTGTTGTGACGAGTAATAATTTGTTGCGAAACAACTTTTCAGTATAAACCGATAAAAACGTTGAATTTTCAGTACGACCTGGCATTACCACTGCCAAAAACCGTTGCAAATGCATTATTTCATGTGTTTTTCACTTCGACGATTTGTAGCGTGTGGTGTGCGAATTTGTTGTGCCGAGTAATAATTTGTTGCGAAACAACTTTTCCGTATAAACCGAAAAAAGTTGAATTTTCAGTACGACCTGTCATTACCACTGCATGACGAAGATTGCCTGTTTGCTAAAACTTAAAAATCAACCGCATTTTCAATCGCCAGTTCCTTGTCACTACTTATTGAAAATCATACACGAAAAAGAATTTTATGTAGGATATTTTGTCATAAAGTCAAAAGAAACGATGATATATACAAAAAAGGAATGAAAAAAGTATTGGTTCCAATTTTCTGAACAAAAACAGTTTTCAAGAGCCTTCTTTTTTAAAAAAATATACCTTGCGAAAGACTCATGCTATTGCATTACTTTCATATGTACATAAACTAATAAAAGTAGGTCAAAATCGATTTAAAAAAAATTGTTATGCACAGTTCTTGCAGGAAAACCTTAATTTACAATAAAAAATAAATTTTTGCTTATAGTTTTAAACAGCTATAACTCGTGAACCATTCATCGTATGAAGATCACTTGGAGCTCATTTTACAGATAATTTAATTATCTTCAAAAATAGCCTTAGTGTCATTATTGCCTAAAGCCGATCGAAAAATAGCTATTTGTCAAAATGCATTTGAAAATGACTATGTTTCATGTTTTTCCCTTTTATCTCCATTCAGTCGTTATCAAAACGATTTTGTATACACCAACATATTCAGAATTTGATTCTCCTTAACTTTCATTAGATATACTATATGCGTACGATCTATAGTTTTCGAGTTTTTACCGATTTTATCATGAAACAAGTGTTGGGATAGCGCGCTATAAAGATGTTTAAAAATTCATATCTCCGCCAACATTTATTGAATGGAAATGAAAAATAAAAGGAAATTGTTCGTAATCGATTCTCTAAAACTTTCATTTGAAATTTTTTGCGATCCGGATGACCATTTTCGAGATTTTAGCGAAAAACTCGCGAGTTCCCATTGCGTCGCAAAACTGTCAAAATTTCAAAAAATACATCTCGGCCCCAATAGGTTGAACGAAGTTAAAAAAACATAATTGTGCGGATTTTTATTACTTATCATTTTCATGTGTACATATTTTACAGTAAAATTTTTCTCCCTCCCCTCCCCTCCGCCGGCATCTACGAATGGGGACTTTTGATATGTTAAAAATTATCACAAAATACGCCTGTTCCCAAAATTTCAGCCCGCTCTGAATTATTTCATCCAAATCGACAAACCTCCCGTTTTATTGGGCTAATTATTAAAAGCGATTTTTCATAAGTTTTAAAGCGATCTTGATTATCAAGTTCGCATTACCAGGAAAAACATTTTTTTCATTAATTTTTTGCTATTATTCGTGTGCAACAAATTCGCAACAAATTATTCTTACGATAAGAAAATGTTTGTGCATTTTTTAAAGCTATTTCTGTGAGTGGTAATGCTATTTTCACTGTGAAGTTAGCATTACCACGGGTTATTTAAAAAAAATAAAGAGCTAGAAATTTTTTCTCACCGCAACAAATTCGCAACAAAAAAGCTACAATTGATGAGGCCAAAACGATTTCAAAATTTTAAAGGACTGGTGAGTAGTAATGCTATCTTCACTGTGAAGTTAGCATTACCATGGGTTATTTTTTAAAAATAAAGAGCTGCAAATTTTTTCTCACCGCAACAAATTCGCAACAAAAAAGCTACAATTGATGAGGCCAAAACGATTTCAAAATTTTAAAGTGGTAGTGCTAACTTCACAGAGCTCAATATTATGTTATAAGTGGAGAAAACAGGTGCTGATTAATACCAGGCATTTTATTTTAATTTTCGTTATATGCGTTCTAGAGACTGGATATGAGCATTGTAATATGGAACCCATACAACACAAGCATACTCTAGTTTATTGCGCACATAAGCATAATATAATGTTTTCAAACTTTTAATGTTACGAAAGTTCTTGATGCTCCTGATTACAGAACCTGACATCTTCATCGCCTGGATAGAAACCTGTTCTATGTGAGGAATAAAAGATAGCTTTTTACCAAATATAATACCCAAATCCTTAAATACGGCTACTTTGGTTAAGTTTTGGTCATTAATTTGATAGTCAAACCGAAACCGGTTAATTTGCGAGCAAAAGTTATTACTGTACACTTTCCTATGTTGATTTTCAGGTTATTGTTAACACGGCACTGAACTACTTCGTTAAGAACATTCTGCAGTGACAGACAGCTCTCGAAGTTATCTACGTTATTAAAAATTGTCATCTGCATATAATAATTTACGCGTTTTAATAGCCATAAAAAAACCGTTCATAAAGAGCAAAAATAATAATGGGCCCAAATTACTTCCTTGGGCGACACCACTCATTACTGCATAGGGTAATGATCTTTGTCCCATGCAGTCGACATATTGTATCCTGTCAGTTAAATAAAGAGTTTAAAAACGTTATTAGATTATCAAAGACACTGTAACCACACAACTTACAAAGTAAGTTAGGGTGATCCACCTGATCAAAAGCTTTTGATATGTCCGTATATATAACATCAACTTGCCTTTTGTCATCTAGAGCGTCAGAAGTATATTGTGTAAAATTGCAAATAGTATTAATAGAACGCCTTTTGATAAAACCATGTTCTACTGCAATACAATGTGATAAAGTGGTTTTAGTTTTAAAGTTAACCCCTATTATATTGAAATATGTTATTGCTCAGCAAGGACCAACGAGAAGGTATGAACATATCTTGCCAGGACGGGATGGGACAGGTTAGATTAACATGGGGCAACGATTTTAGTCAAAAATAAAATAAAAATTTAAGTTTCTTCTAAAATAAAAACGTAAGTTTCTTAAACAAAGCAAAGAATTATTATATGAAAATAAAAATAAATATTTGTACACTTATATAAAACATAAATAAAACCAATATTAAAATATTTCTCTAGAATGAAGTAACTTAAATTAAAATTTCTTGTCAACTAAATAAAATATATTCCACGAAATGTAACAATAAAAAAGTGAATGAAAAAATGAAGAAAAGTTAAATGTTAATTGACGCGTCCGAATCTGAGGAGGAATCATTATCCAGTTGAATTAAAATCGGCGCACTAGGGGGTAGCGTTGGATATCGATTTTCTTCTCCAATTACATGCCTAACGCAATTTTTCCATAAATCAGTATTATTGTCAATGTCATTTATTACTTCTCTTATATGATCAACTACTATCGCGCTTAACGTTGGAGAGTTATTACATTTTCGTAAACGTACTTTTCCCCAAACCATCTCGATAGGATTAAATATGCAATAGTATGGAGGTAACCGAAAAAGTGTATGACCGTGTATATTGGATAAGTTATCAATAACATATTCCTTCTTGAAATTCTGTTATTTTATTCTTTTCAGTAATTCGCGTTTTATTGGAACTTTTACAGGAATTTCCATATTTTTTTCTCATGAATTTTAAAATGTCTTCCTTTTTTTGTACTGTTATTTGGTATTTTATTTAATATAGGCGAGTGATAAGAAACATTATCTAATACAATTACCGAATTTGGCGGAATATTTGGTAGAAGCTGTTGAGAGAACCATTTTTCGAATAGATCGGCTATCATGTCTTCATGATAGTCTGCAGAAGACTGCGATATTTTTTTGACCGACAAGAGCAACGCATTGGGTATTTTCACTTCCCGCATGAAGTATGATAACGCGTTTTCCTCTAGAACACGGAGCATTTAAAACACAATTGTGCGAACTATCTACCTAACCATACTGAACAACATCATGCGTGTCAAACCACGTCTCGTCTAGATACACTATATGCCTGTTTAGTTTACGATATTCTCTAATTTTTTCCAAATAATCCACTCGAAGTGAAATTATACGTCGCGATTCCATAATTACCATACGACTGTCAAGTTTTTTATGTTTAAAACCGCATTCTAATAAGACATTTCGCAGTGTATCTAAAGACCTATAATTATAATCAGGATAATCGCTCAATTTTTCTTGAATCATTTTTAACGTAGGAACTATATTTTCTTCATACATATTATAAATTATACGCCGTATTACATCTCTAGTGGCATCATTAATATTTTATAATTTCGTATTTTTCCGTTTCCTCTTTGCGCTGTGTGATCTATAACATCGCCTTCTTGAATTACGCAATAAATTGTTGATTTTGATATTTTAGTTAATTCGTTAATACGTCGTATTATTTCTTTCTCACATCGTTCAGGATTTTCACTTTTCAAACATTCATGTATATTTAAAATAATCCGTTGACTTTGTACGTGTAAATCTTGGTTTTTAAACTCTAAATTTATTTCGGCTTTTTCGACAATATTATATTATCCTCTGTTTCAAATGGTCTCCAGAAAGCCATGGTAAATTAGTAAATAATTAAAATATTTTACCTTTTATACAGTAGTAAATATTTTTAAATATGAACAGTCCTACGCTTGATATTATAATAGGTATTTATGCACTGCACTGGCACATAGACAGCACGTTGTTAGACTTCCACGTTGACTGATAAGAAACGATTTACGAGTTACTTTGTACTAGTAGGCCTGTCCGTTTTATTACCTTTAAACCAGTGCAGTCGTAGATGATTCATTCAGGCTGATTACATTGCCAGTCTGGGACTCGCCTGCACAGTTTCAACTACCGTTCGAATCTCGATACCATTGCCAA
Source organism: Leptura quadrifasciata (assembly GCA_963675555.1). Lineage (NCBI taxonomy): Eukaryota > Metazoa > Arthropoda > Insecta > Coleoptera > Cerambycidae > Leptura > Leptura quadrifasciata. Next base: position 15,836,377 of record OY776677.1, on the reverse strand, counting down.
ATATATAGGACAAAATATCAAGTTCAGTGCGCACGGTCCTGTGCTTTAAAACTGACCAGTTTCAATTTTGGCCGTATTTACTATACGTGATTGTACAAATAACATGCATTAATGGATTTGAACAGTTTGCGAAGTTGCAAGTTACGCCAATAGGTCGATTATCACCTGTTTTGAATTCAGGAACTACTTTCGATAATTTTCATTTATCTGGAAATGTGGCAGATTTGAGACAAAGATTATAGATATAACAGAGGGGCTTAACAAAACATGATATGCAGTCCTTTATAATAAAGGATGGAACTAAATCTGAACTCATAGTTAATTTAGGTTTAAGCTTCTTCGTTGCAAGGACATCACTAACACTTACTTCACTAACAGAAAGCACATTATCATTAAACACATATGAATCAACATGCATATATCCAGTTGATGGTTTTAAGTACACCGAGCTGAAGTAAGAAGAAAAGTCACTTGCAATGTCATGAGCAGGTATATACCGTGTCTTTATACACCATTCGTCCAGGCATTCTTGTGCTACCTTTTCTAGCATTAATATAATTCCACAGTTGAGCAGGATCGTGCTCCATGTTGTTTTCAGCATGGATAAAGTTAGTTAAGGCTTTATTAATTTCAAACTTCGCTCCTTTCTCAGGGTACAAAATCGTTGTCTGTAATATAACAATTTAGTTTTCTTATATCTTTTACGATGATGCGCTTTTTTTTGATGATTTGTACAATTTGTCCAGTATACCATACAGGATATTTACACTTCGAAGTCTCTCTTCTCTTAGGAACATGTTCATCAAATTGGTTATAGAGCACTTCATACAAATAATTGGAAGCTGCGTTTACATAATTAATTTGAAAGAGTAGTGGAACAAATCTGGCTTTGGAATAAGGAAACGTCCGATTGTGATTTTTTCTTTTACCAATAAGAATAGTTGGGCTCCTCCAACATTCCGACACATTTGTGCTGAGGAAATCAAAGTATGGAGGGAAAATGACATGTTAAATGTATGGGAAAATGATTTTTCGAAGATAACTCGGCGGCTTTTGATCTGACAAAAAATCTTTAGATCAAAAAGGAAGAGCTCACGAAAATAAGGACATTTTTTTCCCAACCTGATCGACGTCAGACCACGAGATATCGCGAATCCACGGCCCAAAAATTAAAAAATTTAAATTCATTTTTTATCATGAAGGAGTGGAGTTGAGGACACAATTTTTATTTAATAGAAGGGTATTGGCGGATATTCTGTTGGGTCGGAGACTGGGGGCGGTGAGATGATTAGGAGGGGAGGAAGAGGGGAAAACGAAAATATTTCATATGCTGATAACTCTCCGTGTAATTGGCCTATCGCGGTCAGAGCGACGTACATTTTTTACATTTTTTTATGTACTACAAGATAGCACTCGTATAAAATGATTTTTTTCGCAAACAAATGCTTGGTGCGCGAAATAAAAATTTGCACGTTTTTCTTCTAAACAGTAATGTGCTTTAAAATATCCCTTTACCTAGAAATTGAATTCCCAATTTTGGATGATTGATCCCTTAATAGAAAATTGCAAACCCTCTAAAAACGCATGATTGTGAAAGCCTAAAGAGACCTTAATTTATTATTTTTCTTAGCCTTCTATGAGGAATGGGTACAAGATGTTATTCATATCTGTCAACACCGTTTAAGATTAATTAGAGCTAGAGAGGTGAAGTTATATTTTGGTTAGTATAGAGTGGTGTATAACGACCCATCTTATATGTCGCCTCCATTCAGTGCGTTCATCTCGCTACCATTTAATTTAGCATTTGTTATAAACAATCGACTTAAATAATTCCATATCTTCAGTGCCGTTAACGTAGTAACTCGCGTAGTAATAAATGTCATTTATAAAGAAATTTAATAAAACCGGACCAAGAACTGATCCTTGAGGGATTTCTTATACTTCAATATTGTACATATTGTAATCCATTGCCTAAACATGAATTAAAGAAACATGAAACAAACTTGTATGATAACCCAAAATTTGTAAATTTTTTAAATAAATTATTGTGGAGATATTGATTTACATACTACCTACAAACTTGACTCTTCTACATTAGGAAAAATATAAAAACTACCTATAAAGAACAAATTCGAATAGCTAAGAGAAATAATAAATAAATAAACACCACAGAAATTAGACAACCCCCAATTCCAGAAGCCAGGGCTTGTGCGGAAGGGGGTTACACATTGAAAAAACGCTGACATACAACCATTTCCTCCGACAGTGCCGGAGCCAGGATTCGAACCCGGTGGTGCGATGTCCGTGTGATTAATCGCGATTGCCACCTCGCGCCTTAACGCACTCGGCTATCGACCAGACAAATCATTAATTACATTAATTATCGGTAATATTTTTATCTTTAGAGAATTTTTGATTGTATAAGGCGTTCCCCACAAGCTGAGAAAATCAGTTTCTATAAAAAATAAATTAAAAATATTTGACAATCGCTCACAGATATCGTGATCTGTTCATTATAAATAGATTGAGCAAAACGCCTCAACATTTAGATATTGAATATTCAGTTAGCTGGCCACAAATTACATCACACTGATTTTGATCTCTTTTAATTAAAACGGCAGTATTATAAAGACCATGAGAGTCCCACATGAAAGCATATACATAATTAATTGCTGTAAGTGTAAACGTTAAACTGCATTGAAAGCTCTCGGGGACTACATACAAGGAGGCAGAAAAAATTATTGTTCACCGACTTATTTTCATAACCAAATTTTGCATTTTCCGAAAACACTTTTAATGAAACTTGCATGTCAGAGTGCTATACAAAAACTGCCTGTGTAATCATTATCGGTTTTTTTCTATCTTGTACATAATACCTGAAATATACAGTGTGTCCAACCAGGAGTTTACAAGATTCATATCTCGAAAACCACTGAACGAATTTTTGTGAAATTACGTGTGTATATTAAACAGTGTACGATCTATCCAACTAAACACTGCAAGTGACAGTTCTGTCACTTCCGCTTATACCATACCGGAAGTAGATGTCAACTTTGTTATTTTAAATGGAACACTCATATTTTTATTTGCTTAATTAATAGTTTACCAAATTTAAGGGCACTTTGTAAACATTTAAGTATTATACAAGGTGAGTACAAAAGTGGTCAGAGTGGTCGCAACTTTAAATTCAGAAACATCAAATATCTTAAATTTTTTTAATGGAAACCTTACTTTTTTATTTTAACAAGTTCTACGATTGAAAATATGGACAGTTTACATTTACTTCCCTATACCTAACTCTAAGTCGGCCATGCAAACAATTGTTGTCAGAAGAAGTAATAGCAGAGCTGCATAATTAGTCCCTTTGAGTAGTACTGTACATATGATGATATGCTTAACAATTTGGCTGTACCTGATAATCATCCAAAATGAATAAATGAAAATTTAGAGGTGTAATAAACATTAGTTATTTAAACATAATATTTTTAGTCGCAAACTCCTCTATAAATCCTTATTTTACTATAAGGAAAGTAACCAGACTGCAACCAAAGTTACAAATCTGGCGCGTTAAGTGTAATAATTGCATATTACCATCAAAACGCTAATGCTTCGATTGCAACAAACACCAGCCGAAAGACTGATCCTACTTAAAGGAGCTCCCTTGCCAGTCGTCACACACCACTTGCAGACTGCAGTTTCGAGCTGTTGGCTCGCGTCAGTGCAAGGTAGGTATGCGAGAGCCAACGAGAGCCAACAGCTCGAAACTGCAGTCTGCAAGTGGTGTGTGACGACTGGCAGGGGAGCTCCTTTAAGTAGGATCAGTCTTTCGGCTGGTGTTTGTTGCAATCGAAGCATTAGCGTTTTGATGGTAATATGCAATTATTACACTTAACGCGCCAGATTTGTAACTTTGGTTGCAGTCTGGTTACTTTCCTTATAGTAAAATAAGGATTTATAGATGAGTTTGCGACTAAAAATATTATGTTTAATATTCCGCCCTCTAAAAGCACATTTGAACTATTAGTTATTGAGTTATTTATGGAGAATACGACAAAATAACACTGCAATAATTTTTACCTTGAGATAAACACAAGCATCACGTGATACCTACATTAGCAGGGTTCGGACTCATATGAAAAACCTTGAAAATATGGAAAACTTAGGGAATTTTAAAATTCCTAAAAAAACAGGGAAATCACAGGGAAATTCATAAATTTTTTTAAAACCTGGAATAGTCGATATGGAAAAAATGAACGAATTCCTAGGACTTCCCATTGCTACCTTAAATTGTTTTCAAAATTACGGTTATAGATTTAATTAAGCAAAAAGTAATTTAATAAAATCGACTACGCCACTGCATTCGATCGGTTTGGATTGTGCGGACTTGACCGAATGCCTCCGTCTAATGACGATTGCTGATGTCTGTTTATTATTTTGTCAGCAACAAAGAAAAGCACTGTTACGTGTTTATGATCTCCAGTAAAGCATGTAGGTTCATTAAATTGCAACAAGAACTTTCATAAATCACTACTTTATTTATCACAAGTCCTTATACACATAAATAATTACAAGTTCCATCCACTATAATCTCACTACTATAATTCACAACTTATTACTGCTCTTATTCCGAGTCTTATTCCATCTTATCACTTGCCTATCAAATATAAAACTGTCCCCAGTGCGTTTAGATCCACTGTACATATACCCGCGTCGAATGTACTCGTTTATTCTAGAATGTTTTGGTCTATCATTCGCGACTCTTCCGGCACCGTTCTCGAACTTTCCACAAGGCAGTGGTGTAGTGGTGCACATAACAATGCATTCTAGAGATGGGTAGAATCAGATACTCTAAGAATCGGAATAATAATTGGATACTGGGAATCGGAATTTTATTCAGTTCAAAGTTCACAAAATACATGTATCTATATTGAAGGGCAACTATAAAAATAAAATTTACAAAGAATGTAGGTCAAAAATCGCCTTCACATCCCATCTGAAAGATTTTTTAAAAATGCGCAAATGCTTCCCACAATAACATAGAACACATCTATAAAAAAAACTCGCAAGTAAAATTAAGTAACAGCTAGTATACTTAAATTTATGTTTAATGTAAATGTCATAGAAAAAATTATTTGGTTATGGAAATTTTTGCGGCTACAAGAAGTCCGAACCCTGATTAAGCATGTTGATTAAAAAATTGCAAAAATGTTGGTTGTTGAAAACCTACACAAGAAATTACAAAACATTGTAAATAACAATGGGAATTATTTTGTAATAGATCACTACAAAATAAAAAACGAATTAGAGTACTTGTTCAAATACACCACCATTGACGTCTAAACATTTTGCGCATCTTCGAAGTACTGCGCCTGTAGTCGCTTTTTGAATCATACCTGGTGGTAAGGACTGAAAGGCAGTACGCATTCGTTCTTGCCAATCCTCGAAACAATCCTCTTTTGTTGTTACTTCACTTGCAAACACTTCATTTTTTGTGTAGCCCCATATGAAAAATCTAGAATTGTTAGGTCTGGAGACCTTGGTGGCCAAAGAAATAGACATTGAATTGCCAACTAGTTTGAAATCCTCTTTCTCTGACACAATGAGGATTTGTGTCCGATCAATAATGAGAATTATGTCGATTAAACAATTAATTTAGACTCATCGCACCAAATAATTTTTTAAGAAATTTTCGTCTTGGTTTTTTACTAAACTAAATTCACAGAAGTTTATTCTTTTTTGGAAATCAGTTTGTTTTAAATTTTTTAACTAAGGAATACGGATTAAAATTATGTTTATGGAAAATATTTGCTATGGATGATTTTCGGCAAACCAATTTCTCTTTTAGCATCTCTTAATGAAGCATATTTCATTTCCTTCTTCATTTTGGCTTAACTCTTTCTTGTTTGGGTTTAAAAGAATAAAATTTTTTGTAGTTTTCAATTAATCGGTTAATGTGTCACGTGATAGCTTGGGTTTATCACGAGGGGTAAACCGCGGCCAAATTTAACACACCAGACTTCCTTCTCGTAGGAGAATTCCTTGTATTTCCTCGAGACTTGGCCGGACTCCCCCGGACTTTTTCAAGACTTTCCGAACTTCTTTAAGACGTCCTCGGTCTTCCTCAAGACTTCCTCGTACATTCTCTAACTTCCTTGGACTTTCCCGAGACTCTGACGTGTACACCAAACTTCCTTCGCGGTTTACCCATCGGTTTATCAGATACCTCAAAGCAAACACGTTCTTGTTCACACTTTGTCGCATTCTCCGTAAATAATTAATAAATTTAAATAATCTTCATTGGAATAACTCAATTGAGCCTTAATAGAATTAAATTTATAAGGAACAACTACTAGTACATTATAAAATATTAAACAACTAATTTGACAGCTCTTTTATTACTTCTTCTAACAATGACTATTTGCATGGCCAACTTAGTTAGATAAAGAATTCTTAAAAAATAATAGGATTCTCTGAATTTTCGTAAATAAAACCGTTGTAGTTAGGCATAAGGAAGTAAATGTAAACTGTCCATATTTTTAGTCGTAGAATTTGATACAATAAAAAAATTGGGTGTTTCCATTTCAAAATTGAAGACATTTGATTGTTGATTTTCATTTCTTTCTGTTACTAATAATATTTGAAGATTTTTGTCTCTGACACAACCCTTAAAAGATCGGATATGTGCTGAACAGAACGTTCAACGGTTGCTATATTTTTTCTGAAACGCCCACAGAGGAAGGTAGTGCAAATAATCATCTGTTTCCCTTTATTAAACGATTGCGAGGAATGATTTTCTACAATGTTAAATAATTTTTGAGTAGCTATATTCTAGCGAATATTTTAGTCTACTATTAGCGGGACTATTAGAACTTAATGTGCTTCTTATTTTCTTTACAAATTTAGCATTAATTTTCCGTCACCTGATTTTGATGATGATGATGATTAAATTTATTATTCCTATTTCTAATGTATTTCAGGTAATTTTAATAACCACTGCTATAATTCCAGTTTTCTTGGGACACTCCTTATGTGAGGTAATTCATCCACTTCAAGGTGAACAACATTTTGGCTTGGAAGTCTATAGACGTCCCATTGTAATAATGAGTTGTGACCCATTTAAATTTGTAAAAAGCGACATTTATTCACATGTTTTTCAATTGCTACTAGTTATTGTTATTACTTAAACGCTTAGGCTAAATAATTGATCCATTGTTTTACCTCATATTTTGTTTTGTAAGTAATACTGCTGTGTTATATGTTATTTGTACCAGTAGTTTATATTATTGTTTTTTACTTGTTTCCCTGTAGAGATCATTATCTTTCAACCGCTTTTTTAGTTGAATGATTCTTTATAAAAACAAGTCCTATTCCATCGCCATATGAACAACGTTTAGTTAATAACACTTATGAAGATATATTATAGCTGTACATTAAATGCATTTGTAACACGTTAGCCCAACTGTGTGTGGTAAATAAAATTGGTGATATGCCGAGAATTTTAAGTTGGCACGTAACTTTGTAGTCTATTCAAATAAAAGGGAGAACTAGATATAATTTATAGTAAAACAAATTTACTATGTTGCTGAAGTTTTGTATCCTGAGGATGTTAGTCAAACGATAGTCGTCAAAATTCATAGCTTCTGTGTAAGATAGGCCAAAGGCCAGGGGAAAATAAACTCAGAAACAGTTAAATTCTCTTATATTGTGAAGAAAAATAAATATTACCCTGAATTTACTTGCACTATCATAAAAATCCTTCCTTGTTATTTTTAACTTGTTTTCTTTTACTATTTTGAACTTAAGAAGGACTATTTCTTAATTAATTATATACAGATTTGGCAAAAATAGTTTTATATATTCTGAAATAAACGTGTGATGCGTTTTTCTTCATCTCTGCTGACGGCGAGGAGAGAAAGGGCCACTCTTTGACACTCCAGCTCTAGAAACGGGTTTTATGTTTAGCTCAGGCACCAGTCCTAGTTTAAGTGTTTGGACACACTACCCACAATGCGCGAGGCTCAGTAGCTCAAGTGGAGAAACGGTACTCCAGTGGGCCAATGTGGGAAATTAGACGTTTTCACACGAACAGTAAAACTCAGAATTTGATAAATATGTTAGTTTATTGAACTGAACCTCCTGTATACAAATTTATGTTTACTAAATGCACTTATAAGGGCAAGCGGTGCAACAAAAATTGTAGGATACACGGAGTGTACAATGTCAACTTTTACTAAAATATCTTTGCAAGATTTATATAAATTTATAACTAGCCAAGTTAAACATTTCAGTACTGACGAAGTTAGTCTTCATATTGTAAGAAACTTGTGTTTTAGGATATCCTTTTCTAAACTTGATCAACTTAAGTTTGGAAAGGGGATTAGTGCCTGAATGCTTCAAATCCTCAACTATAATACCTATACCTGTAGTTGTTAACACAAATCTTGCTGAAGAGTTACGGCCAATAAATATGCTTCCCTTTAGCGAAAAAATCCTGGAATTAGTAGTGTTTAAGCAAGTCAAAATATATAAATACTAACAGCATATTATGTTGCTATCAATCAGAAACTATTCTTCAGTTTGTGATCTCAGACTGGAAACATAAAATTGACGAGAAAGGCATTCGAAACTACAAAAATATCCCTATTCCCGAATCGTCATTGGAAATAAATAACTTTGGAGTTCCTCAAGGAAATGTGCTTGGGCCACTGTAATTTATATTATATATAAATGATGTAGGAAATATCCTAAATAAATGTAAAATTCATCTCTTTGCAGATGACATGCCCACAATAATTTCAATGAACTAATATCAACTATGAACGAATAGCTTAAAATGTTTACAAATAAATTTAGATATAACAAACTGAAAGCAAGTAAACTAAAATCCAAATGGATATTTATAAGTAACAATTACCTGTATATATTTAAAGAATTAAATTTAAAAAATGAAATAAATCAGCAGGATGTCGAGCAAGAAGACCAAATGAAATATCTAGGTTTTACAATTGATAGAGAACTAAAGTTTGGAAGTCATATGGATTATATTTCAAAGATAACTGTCAAAAAAATTGTATTTTTAAGACAGGTAGCTCACAACTAACTCTAGCTAACAACTCCGACTAAATTAACTGTTCTATTACCTCATTTTACGTATTGCTGCTCTGTGTTATTAGATTATAGAAATTGCAAAACAAAGCAATGAGAATAATATTGAATTGTAACAGATACACCAGCATTCAGAGTATGTTGAATTTGTTAAACTGGATCGGTATTAGTTCACCTTGCTACGATTTACACGTACATAAACAAATAAATACGTTGAATAGTATTGGTTATACATAAAGAAATTCACTTGGGCTACTGTAGCGTAGCAGATATCGCAGATACAACTTACCCCGGATAAGTGATGTAACGTGCCGCCCACGATAAAATTTCACTAGCTCAGACTATCTCAGGGCGTTAAGCCCAAGTTTACATAAACTATGACGAATTATTAGTTTACTTACACAAATCACTGAGGGTTCCATACGTAGTGGTCGCAGACGAAATAATGACACTTTCTTTAAACATGAAATGCACTATATTACAGAATCTACAAAGATTGGTTCTCTAGCATGTAACCTGGCGATGTTCAAAAGGTGTTGCAAATTTCTTGATTAATAAGTTACAACATTAATAAAATGCCTCGTGTAGCTACACATGGGTTTACAACGTGAGGATAAATGGTAATAAATTCGGCCACAATGGATCTGATTTAGAGAACCTCCTTAAATAAATATAAATGCATCAAATCTTTAAATATGTATAAGTTACAATACAAAAGTAAGTATAAATGGAATATAACCGCGCAGAACCACTGAAGGTGGTCCCCGGTAAATAAAAACAACACACTTATCTAGGGTGGTACGATACCGACTTCGACGTTGAAGAAACTGTAGCCCTACGGTGGTGTCTTCGGGACGAAAGAAATTGACCCGAGGATGGGGGTTGATTATAGCCTCTCCAGCCCTGGAACTTTCTACTGTGTGTGGATGCCCCGTCCGTGGAACTTCACTACTGTGTGTGGAAGCCCCATCCGTGGAACTTCACTACTGTGTGTGGAAGCCCCGTCCGTGGAACCCTCACTGATGAGGGAACAATCCACCAATGTTTCTAGAAAGCCACAGTTGGCTGAATGGGATCGAGTCCGTCTTTCAAGTCGACACGATACTTCCAAAGGAAAGCCTTGTGTACTTAAATATCCTGCTTCCGCAGTTAAAATTTACTCACAACAACAAAATATTCCACTAAACGGAACAACAACAGATGGAGAAAATTTTCCTGTGTTGACAATCCCAAAATCCACCAGGATGCCTTGGATGGATAAAACGAGTTTTGTGGCATTATCAACCGTATACCGCCATCAAAAATGTCTCTCTCCTTTTCACCAGCTGGAAGTATATCGCGCCTCCCGTGGACAATAGCGAAACTCTGCTACGGACGTAGCGGTTGTTATTATGCGGCCCACAAAACGCTAAGGCGTATGGTGGGTCGTATACGCTAGAGGTCCGCAACAACCTAAAAATATATAATATTTTATACCTTATTAATATCTGTTCTTTGGTAAATAAAGATTACTTTACATTACTTCAGGTACCTGTATGTATCATTCGAATATATATGTTAATATAAGTACTCACGAATAAACGTTATTTTTGGGGCGCAAAGTACTAAAATATAAATTATGATATTGCTGAACTGTCACCAATTCTTTAAACGAACATCAAATTTTCATTGAGAAACCACCTTTGGCACTTCTTCCACATATTTCGACAATTGTCGCGTGACCAGTTAGTGTGTTATTATCATAGGATCTATCGCCTATCGAATGTTTCTATGTATGTCTGGTCGACAGCCGAGTGGGTTAAGATATCACACAGACCATCAGCAAGACCTACGCAACGCTAAGCAAACTGTATCATCTTGTTAACCGACGAATCAAACTTACGACAGACAATAAGATAACCTTGCATAAAGTTATCTTAAGACCGATTATGACATATGTCTGCGCGTCCTGGAACCTCATCTCGGACGCGCAGTGCCAAAGACTTCAGATACTCCAGTACAAATTACTCAGACTACTTATGAATGCGGACAGGTACACTCCGGTTGCTGTGCTACACAAAAATGCCAAAATTATGTTAATCAGAGACTTCATCAATGAAACGACGCAAAAATTTTTTGCAACCAGAACACAGCAATCGGAAATGACACAGGACATTACAGATAGACGATGGCATAACGACCACATCACGCACGTAAGCTGTTACATCAAAACTTACCTATCTACAGAGAGCGAAGGTGACGATAAATTACCACACAAAACAGTTGACCACACAGAAACTGACAAAATACATAACATAGATGACTCTCCCTCCCCCTCCTTCCCCTTCCCTTCCTTGTCCACCACCCCCTTCACCTCCTGCACACAGTGTAACATATAACCCATGCCGATAGTCAAATCTTAAAACACATAAGTTTTACACAGAATAAAGATCATTTCGTTTTATATATTTGACATTATAAATAGGTTTTCTCTTTCATTTTCCTATAAAAATAACTCTGAATAAACATTAATAAGTATAATAGTCTATTGAGGATCGTCTGCATAACCAGCTTGCTGGATTACAAGAGAAAACGCGCTTTTAAATTATCAGGAGAGCAGCAATATTAGTGGATTAAGGTAGAATCGGATATCTTGAATTGGCATTCCAACAGCCGGCCGACTCGTTTCGTATTTATTTCAAATATTTGTAACGGGTCGGTGTCTTTCATTCAAATGCAAACCAAGAATGATATAAATGAAATATCCTTTTAAACTCTGTTACTCAAAAAAAGAATAAACCTATTTTAATTGCTAATTGCGCGAGGTGACAATCGCGATTAATCACACAGACATCGCACCACTGGGTTCGAATCCTGGCTCCGGCACTGTCGGAGAAAATGATTATATGTCCGCGTTTTTTCCATGTGTAACCCCCTTCCGCACAAGCCCCTGGCTTCTGGAATTGGGGGTTGTCTAATTTATGTGGTGTTTATTTATTATTATTATTTAATGGGAATTATTTAGGTGTCTCTAGATTAACAGTGTTCAAAGTGATAGCCAGTGATACCCATAAACAATAAAGTTTATCTTAATATGAAGATGTTGAACGGCCTCCCGTAAAGTAGGAAATTGGGAGGCACCAACTTATAGTTTGTAATTTCCTGTTCGGGATAAGTCTCGAGATAAGTATCTTGCTGTTTCTGAATTCTTCTGCCTGATTCCTTGAAATAATTAAGTTTTACGTTCGGTGAGCCGGGAGATGGAAGTAATCCTAATATTACGACATATATAAGACTAGTCTATATTACACGATATATGGCATGTATGAAAGAGGATGTGGATTTATAAATAATTTATATGAAGTCATCGGATAGGAAGTATTAGGTATTTAATATGTTGTGGAGACTTGAACGGTAATAAAGATATGTAATTCATATAATAAAAATCATATATTTTTATTCCTTGCTATTTATTTATAATTAAGAAATTTGATGGATATAAACCAAATAAAAATCTTTAAATGTTAAACAGAACTTACATAGATTTTATATACAGATTGTTTCTAAATTCAATGCCTGAATGAAATAATGAATATATGACTCATAACTACAAAAGTTTCACTTGCTTTTTATTTTTTAAGCAGTAGTTGTTTTACGACAAAAATGTAAGTATATATCTAAAATGGAAGAAACATGTTTTTTCACTTCAAGAATTAAGCAAGTACATGCGTGGGAAATGATTCATGTCAGGTACCTTCTGATAAAAATCAGGAATATTATTGACTGTTATCCAGCGAGGCCCGTTTTTTGCCCACCCTAAAAATCTTCTAGCCATGATTTCCGATGATCGTAAACATATAAAGGAGCTTGGACTGAGACATGTAATGTAGTTAAATCAAGGAATGATAGAACTGGCGAAGTGAGACAGTTTAAAATTACGCAACTTAACTTGGGTGCTTTGGATTATGTAGACATGGTTCAGTGGGATGAATGCAATGTAACTGAGCCGCCCATCCTACGTGGTGTTTCAGAGGAGATTCTATATTCGTGTATCTCAGATAACCCAGATATTGATATCCTGAAGTCTCTTTGTCATACACAAAGTGTGGAAAGATGTGTTAAGATAGATATTGAAGCTACCTAATCAGTATTTGGACCTGAAAATCGAGATGATTCCATTAGCAGCAGATTGCATTCTATAGCCATAATGTCCAAGTTTGAGTACAAAGCCGACTACAAAGTAGGCACAGCCACCTCCTTGTAGTGAGCTTTGAAAAACTTCAAATGAACTGCGCATTTACTCATTCAGTCGTTAGACCCATTTAGATAGCTTATTTAAATTGTAGTAGGTAGTGGATCGTTAACTCCTGATCGTTAAGCAATCAAGAAGTCAATTTAACCCACCCAGTAATTATTTATCTAAATTTTATATCAAGATAAATAAACAAATTGACCAATTATGTGATCGTCTAGTTTTACGAAGTTAGGACCCAAATTACGTTGTGTGTGTAGTAACCTTTTATATTTACTCAAGATCTTTATGCAAAGTTTGACATTACGGTTTCTTATCTGATGTTATTTACCTGAGAAAGTTAATCACTCCTTTAATTTAAATACCTCGTAGATTTTAACACTCTGTTTATTAATTAAGAAACCTAGTTAAATCATTTACTTCGTTTATTTTCCACTTTATTACTCAAGATTACACTATGAATTTATGCTTGAAGTTTGTTTTCTATTTTATTTGATTGAAATGAAATTATTATCCTTTTTAGTTTATTACTACTTGTATTACCAAAAAAGTAAAGTTGAAAGAAAAGACAGTAATCGTCAAACTAGATTTCCGGTGAGGAACCTCCCACAATAATTTGAACAGCAAAACATTCTTGTAAAATCTTACGTGTTAATAGGCACACGGTAAGCCACTGGTACTACATTGAATTATAATTGAAGTTAATGTCGCTGTCATTGCATAAACTCTGAAAATATACAGCTCGAGAATATAAACTTGTTATTTTGCAAACGATATATTATTTCCAGTTGATGCAGAGATTCGTTATATAGAAATAACTTGTACAGTAAATAGTTCGGTAATGTGTCTGGGGAGAATCGCTCATCAAACAGAGAGACAGATAATTACTGACGTAGAGGGAATGATATCCTTTTCTTCTTTTAAGACGCTGGCGTTGATTATATGTATATTTCTCTAGCAAGAATTTCATGTACCACGCTGACCGACACAATGTAGGGATTTCCTCTATTTTGTATATTATAGTGGTTGATCTTGTTTATTTTTACACACTTTAGATAAAAACTAATACCTTATGCCGAAGGCAACTTTTAAACGTTATTTTATATTTATTTAAACTTATGTCTCGAGATTTCAAATGATAATTACTGTTTAATCGTTGTTATAAAAATTATGTTTGCATGCATTTGAAATAAAAATAGAATTATTTTCAAATAAAAGCCGCCCTACTAATATAGGGCGTTTCAGTAGTAGCCAATAATATTTAAAATAATTTGAATTCTACGAAACCAGAAGCATTTTGTGGAACCGGTAAACATCAATTAATGTTCACACATTTTTGTAAACACGTTGATAAGGACCCAATACAACTTTATGGACGTATTAAATTTAATTCTGGATTTTTTTATTTTTTTTGAAAAATGTTGAATTTTCAAGTACCCTTGTGAAACCCCAAGAAATAAATTAATTTTAGTGGAACTTGGCAGTGAGCTAATTTTCAACTTGAAGAAATAACGCCACATCACGTGGACGAATTAACATTTGGAGCAGTTTCCAACCTGCCATAACAACGTTACCCTAAAGTTAAACCTTAGTACAACAGTTTATTACAAACTTAACATTTTTTTGGCACATAAATCAATGAAATATTTAAAATTCACTATGGTTGTGTTCAAGCACATCTTTAGCGTTGTAATTAATCATAAATTCAGATATTATCCTAACAGACGAGTTATTTTAAACTGCCACGGTAAATTGTAAACGTATATAACAACACCAAATGTTATTTTGTAATAAATACTTTGGAAACCTTCCAGAAGACCTCAACTTGACATGGATTTCGAGTGAATAGTTCTACTTGGATTACGTTTGCGACTGTCATTTTCTATTTGCTTATTCAACCCACATATCTTATAATTGGAATTGTGTTGTACTCGTGTCTATAGTTTGTTTCGTGATTGACGATCAAACATTTGGCACAAGTTCCATGGGATATGCAGGATTTTATGTCCTTACTTTTACCTCGAATGTGTCCGATAAGAAATAAAAAGTATTATCTGCGAAACAGCTTCATACAAGAAAAAATTTAAGATACTAAATACTTTAATTATGCTTTCAATAAAAATTATGAACTTCGTTGTGTTGTATTACAGAAAACATGTTAAAATTAAGATTGGATTGAACATTCTATTTAAGTTTTAAAAACCTTGGCATTGTCCTTTCTGTATTATTATATTTATCGTTTTGATTTAACTCTGGAAAACAAATTTTTTCAAGAAAATTTTAATTCTTTAATCTCTATTAAAAATATTTATTTCATTATTATAGACATATAACACTGATTTCATTACGAAACAGTTAATAAGATGAACACAAACTTTTTTCTACAATATGGTTTTAGGCATTGCAGATTCACCCAAGATGTCATTTGTGATTTAACTTCTGATAGTTATGAAACATTAGGTAAAAGTTAACCTACAGTTATCACCGTAGCTAAAGCTTTCGATACAGTGCAATGTGTCAAACTAAACTGCTATCTAAATAATAATAATCTTTATTAACCACTTAAGAAGCATAATTATATACATGTGGCGAGTGAAAAAAAATGTAAGCTGTAAGATTTAGAGGAAAAGCCTATAATTTGCTAAATTCCTGACAAACACTGCCTTATTATACTCTGTTTACTGAATAGAAAATAGTTAAGCCACTCCCTAAAAAAAGTGCGACATATTTAAATAGAATTGTTCCATGTGCAGCGGATGTCAGGGGGAGGGGGGAGGGAGCAGAAAATGGTATTAAATATATGGGAAAATGGTTTTTCGAAGATAACTCGGCGGCTTTTAATATGACGAAAAAAAAATAGACCAAAAATGAAGAACTCCTGAAAATAAGCAAATGTTGTTCCCAACCTCATCGACGTCATCGTCATCGACGGCAAAAATTTAAAAAAATTAAATTCATTTTTTTATCATGAAGGAGTGGAGTTGAGGACTCAATTTTTATTTAATAGAAGGGCATTGGCAGATATTCTGTTGGGCCGGAGGCAGCGGACGGTGGGATAATTAGGAGGGGAGGGAGAGAGGGAAGATGAAAATATTTCACTTGCTGATAACTCCCAGTGTAGTTGACCTATCGTGATCAAACCAACGTACCGGGGGCGAGCGTAGGTGCGTCTTTACTATGTACATACTTCGGTATGCGATGTAAAGCAACGACAGGCGCAGTTAGTACTTGGATGGGTGACCATTCCAACGGAAACCGCGTCCTCGCCTCACACATCTTCCAGCGGCTTGTATATCAGTGTATGCGCGGAAGCTATACAACCTTAGGCGAGGGTTGTATAGGAGATATACCATCCTTCGGAGGGGATGTAAAGTCGTCGGTCCCTTGTCTATTAAATGTTAGGCAAGTAAAAGATCCCTACTCTTCTTAAGGGAAGAGGTTCGGCAAAATTCCTGGTTGGAAGTAGCTCGTCTACAGGCGTCGGTGTTAGGCTTCAGTAGCGGAAATAGGCCGACGTTAAATAAATGTATAAAAAAAAAAACCAACGTACATTTTTTATTTGCTACAAGATAGCATTGGCATAAAATTATTTTTTTCGCAAACAAACGCTTGGTGAGCGAAATCAAAATTGCACGTTATTTCAAACAGTTTTTTTGCCATCTTCTATCTCCCTTCCTGATCTTTTTTTCGCGATCTGGCCGGGTGGAAAACAAACGTCAATAAAAAAGCTATTAAGTGGCGAAAAGGATTTTTCCCCCCACCCTTTCCATTCGCGCCAAAGGAACTGTTTGAAAGAAAATGTGCAAATTTTATTTCGCCCACCAAGCGTTTGTTTGTAAAAAAACATCATTTTGTGCGAGTGCTATCCTGCAGCAAATACAAAAATTAAGTCCTCAACTCCAATCCTTCATGATAGAAAATTAATTCACTTTTGTTAACTTTTGCACCTTAGATTCGCGATATCTCGCGAATCAATGGTCTGACGACGATGAGGTTGGGGACAAAATTTGCTTATTTTCATGAGCTCTTCATTTCTATTCTGAAAGTTTTTTCGTCAGATCAAAAACCGCCGAGTTATCTTCGAAAAACCATTTTCTCATACATTTAATATGTCGTTTCCCCCTCCCACCCTTTGACATCCGCTGCACAAATGTGTCGGAATGTTGGAAGGACACGACTCTATCGGCAAAAAAAAGATCACAATCGGATGTTTCCTTATTAGAGTTTGGTTTTCCTCCAGATCTACTCCACTATCAACCATTTTATGTTTTTGATATCGTATAGTTTTTGGCGTGTTTTTAAAAATTGTTCTTAAGTTATTCGTTATCATTATTTGCTATTATTCCCATTCAGCTAATAAACCAGTATTTTTGAATACTTTGGTGTACATTTGTGTAAGTATAATAAGGTAACTAAAGTATGGAAGAACACAACAATCTTAAATTCGAGACACGCTTTCATCCATGGATTAACGACAAGATTGAATGATGATCCATCAGGCCAAGGAGGTCGCCTTATAGTGGTTCATATAGGATCTAATGACTGTTTCGTTGAGAATGGTCTGCTCTGCTTCCAATCGAAGAAGACAGGAGACTACCATGAAGAAATAAATGGTGAAGTTTTCGAAAATTGGTTTGCTCAAATTCTGGGACACTTGGCCGAACATTCTGGTTGTGATAGACAACGCTTCACAGTAGAAAAACGGAGAAGATTCAAAATTCTGGCACAAAAAGAAAAGATATACAAGCCTGGTTGACAAGAGTCGATTATTTACGAAGCAGATATGGTGATATTGCAGATAGAGGAATTCCTGCATCATGTCAAACGGTCTCTTATTATCCCAAAATATGTAGTACATGAAATGGTAAAAGAATAAAGGTCACACAATGAATCCAATCCTATTGAATTAATATGGGATCAAGTAAAAGGAGATGTCGCCAGGAACAATACAACGTTTAAAATGAAAGTTCTTCACCCATTATTTCAACAAGCTATTGGCTGCCGAAAATTGGAAGAAGACCATTCGGCATGCGCAAAATGACGGCAAAAAAGTATGGCAGGCTGGCATTACAATGGAAATTGTAGTAGAGTCACTGATAATTCATGTGGGAAGTGACTCTTCTTGTTCGTCTGAATCAGAAATGGACTAATAACTGTATGACGTGGCATAATTGTGAATAATCAAATAGAAATTGTATTAGTATATATTTTGGATAAAATAAATATAAATTGTTTCACCCTATATCATACAAATGTATCATGTCATTTTCTATATAGAAATCCAAAAATTAAGTATAACCATATATATTTGTTTTTTGTTACTTATAAATCATAAGGAATTTTAATTTTTTATATATTTATTTAAAACAATGCATTTTGTCACCTTAACACCTCGAAAAATATTACATCAAATTACATCATTTTTGAATTTCCCGCTTTTATTAATTTCTTGCGCGTAAAACGTCATTACATGCACATTGGCCAAAGCAAACATAAATGAATAGGGAGTGGCTTAACTATTTCTGTTCAGTAAATAGAGTATAGTAAGGCTTATATTGTCATGTATGTATATTACATAAATATATGGATTAAATTTAAACAAACGCTATAATACCAATAACTATTAATCATTTAATAAAAATTTTCTGTACTGTAATACAAAGTACTTTTTTGTACTAGGCGGGTCCAAAAAGAATAGCGTAAGTTGAAAACCGCACACGAAGACCACGAGGAACAAAAATAAAATTATTTAACTCGATTTATCTGTACAGGGTGTTACAAAAAGTATGTCAATAATTTTTCAGCATATTCCTTGAATCAAATAAGACTATTTCCTCACATCGGCACATACTGCGTTGCCGTTTTCTACCGCCTTCAACACTCACATAATATTTTAGCTTTCTAGTTGCTTTAATAAATTCGTTTTGGTTCCTGGTTAACACCGCTTTTGTTGCTGTAGCTGCCTTGGTAGCTGCCCAAACATAATGATAAAAAGTCATGTTCTTACGAAATAAAGTAGGAACCGGCGACCGACATTAAAATATCGTCATAACGTCAGACGTCAAAATGACAGTCACCAACGTAAGGTCATTACAAGTTCTATAATATTACATTTCAGTGTACGTATTTATAGATTAAGTTAAATCATGTTAATCGTATATTGTGATTTCCGCTATTCATTTTGGACTTATCCTGTATATTACACGGTCGTCATCGTCACATTTTTATTTTCAGTTAACTTGTTTCATAAAAGCTCTTAAATTAAATATATGATTTTTTATATAATACACACTTTCACAACCAACAACTAGAGATTTACGAGCGTTATTAACAACTGGAAGCGAGGTAATTTTCATTGAACAAGAGCCATATTTTTCACAGAAATAACTGAGATCAAAAAGATAATATGGAAGCAACCCAAAGGACGAAGTAATGCAATTTAGTCCCCTTTGTCCTTATATGACATATTGGTTCGTATTGTCTTGAATGGACCTTTTTATTTTAACGTAAAGTGTCTAATTTATTTTATTTTATCTCTCATTCATAGAGTTTTATTGAATTATGATGCCATTTGCATAAAACATGAGACGTTTTCGTTGATAAATTTATGCGTAAAAAATATTGCCTTATTCAAAGCTTTCAACAGATTTAATTGTTTCCAAGAAACCTCCTCCCCAGTTTAATTCATTCGTTAACAGAAGTTTGCTTCCATTTAATGTAGGTATCTAAAAAATTAAAGCACGATTTTTTTTCTGGGGGAGGGGGCGTGGTACTTCTTTCCTTGTAGGTGTTTAATATTAATCAAAAAATCACCTATAATCGCTTATGTATGTGGTAATAGGTATAGTGTATACGACCACAATTGAAACCGCATAAAAATAAAAACCGGCAAAAACAGTCAACATCTCTTTATTGTCTTTCTTATGACAAGAGATGCCGACTGTTTTTACGGGCTTTTAGTTTTTATACGGTTTCAATTCTGGTCGTATACACTTTAAGTCCGTTACTTGTCACTACATACTGTTACCTATTTACAATTTCCAGTAATCACCCTGTACGTAGGTTCAAATAATTGCACCAAGACTTTTCACTAACCACTACTTTATTTAACACTTAACTACAATAATTATTATTATTTATTAGCCGTTACTCGAGTCCGAGTATAAAAATGTTACAGTCGATAAATTGTGTACAATAAAAAACAAGTAAAAGGTGTAGTCTATTGTAATTCCCATTCATCTACGGTGCACACGACTATGGCTGTAGAGGCCAATTCGGGAGAGCACATGTCGACCGCAGTCAGGACAAACATAGACCTGGTTAGGTCTTGGATTCGGCCTTCTTGCAGCAACATTTCCTTGATAGCTGGCCACAACCCCTCGCCATTCGGTTCTGTCCGCTGCAAGTTGTTCCCATTGCTCGTCTGCAATACCGCAGGATTTTAGATTTTCATGGAGAGCGTCTTTGAACCTCTTTCGTTGACCGCCACGCCTTCTTCTACCGCTTAGCAATTCACCATAAAGTGTACATTTAGGAAGGCGGTTATATCATGCATACGATGGACGTGACCTGCCCATCTTAGGCTTGCTCTTGAAATAAGCACCTTAATTGGAAGGCTGTTTGCTCTCCTGAGTACTTCCACGTTTGGTATGTGATGGAACCAACGGATTTTCATCATACTTCTGAGGTGTCTTTGCTAAAAACGTTCTAATTCTTTCACATGACGACGGTAAGTGACCCAGCTTTCACATCCATATAGCAGTGTTGGAATGACAACTGCTCTGTAGACAGCCATTTTCATTGACAAAGCAAGATCGTGGTTGTCAAATACTCTCTCTCTAAGTCCCCAGAGTGCTCTAGATGCAGCGTTAATTCTATTGCAAATCTCACTGTCCATGTTTGCTTTGTCATTAACAACGTTGCCTAAGTAATTGAACTGATCCACCACTTCAAGAGAATTTCCGTTAAGTGTAATGTCTATTTGGTTCACTTGATGAGGAGTTGACATAATCTTAGTCTTTCCAATGTTGATTTTAAGTCCCAAGGAATCATAGCTCTGGGCATACACATCTAAAAGTTCTTGAAGCTCTTCCGGCGTAGAGGCTAAAAGTGCACAGTCATCCGCATACTGGAGATCACAAATGAATCGTGTGCGTGTCTTCGTGAAAGCTCTAAAGCGCCCTATGTTAAAGAGACCGCCATCAAAACGGTATCTGAGACCTATTCCTCTGACTGTCAGTTTGTTGTCAACAATAATTGTTAGAGCAGTGGTAAACAAATTAAAGAGTAGGTGTGCCAGGACACATCCCTGCCTAACTCCAGTGAGGGTTTGGAAAGGTTCGGTTGCCTCATTATTATACATAACCTGGGCGTTGTTGTTTGTATGTAGACTGCGACATACTTCCACAAATTTCCTAGGGATACCTAAGCGGAACATAATTTTCCAGAGCACTTCCCTGTCCACCGAGTCAAACGCCTTTGTTAAATCAATGAAGGCCATGTGAATTTCTCCTTGATGTTCGAGTGCTTTTTCTTGAAGCTGTTTAAGTGTGAAGATTAAATCTGATGTGCCTCGGTTTGGTCTAAAGCCACTCTGTGTTTCAGGAAGTAACTTTTCCATAACAGGTGTTAGCCTATTTGCCATCGCTTTAGTGGGTATCTTCCCTCCAACAGCCAGGAGAGCTATACCCCTGTAATTTCCACAGTCCGCAGCGCTCCCTTTGTTTTTGAAGAGGTTGATTAAAAGTGTATCACGAAACTCCTGCGGAGCTTGACCACTTTCCCACACGACATCAAACAATTTTTTGAGGTAGGGTATGAGCTCTGACGACACAGCTTTAAAGATCTCAGCTGGGAGTGAGTCGGCGCCGGGAGATTTGTTATTTTTTTAGCTGCCCAATGGCGGTTAAGATCTCTTCCGTTGTTAGTGGTTTATCTAAGTCTTCGAAGGTGTCATATTGAGGGATAAGATTTATAATATCGTGATCGGCTTGACTTTGCTGGTTAAGAATGTTAGAGTAGTGTTCTTTCCATCGGGCTCTTATTTCCTGGTCTTCTTTGAGGAGATTTCCATTTAAATCTTTAATAGGGCACATATTTTTCCGACTGGGGCCGTACACTGCTTTTACTCCTTGAAAGAAATTCCTGTAGTCGTGTGAATCGGCGTACCTTTGAATTTCTCTGGCCTTGCTTGCCCACCACTCGTTCTTTATTCTTCTGATTTCGCGTTGCGTTTCATACTTAGATTGGGTAAAAGCTTCTGCTTTTGATGAGTCATTGGGGTGGTTGATAGCGTTTTGGAAGGCAATATGTTTGCGGTCAAGAAGTTCTTGTATAAAAGCTTCATTATCATTGAACCAGTCCTCCTGTTTTTTACTTGCTGCAGTGCCAAGAATTTCCTCACTCGCACTTTTTAAACTGTCTTTAATTTGTGTCCAGGTAGCAGCGACATCTACAGAATTGGTTTCTTCTAGTGCACTCAAATTCTCTTGAACTTTTTGCTTTAGCTGTTCGACGGTTTGTTGGTCACGCAATTTACTCACACAGAGACGGAGTCTACGTTTTACTTGAGTTCTTCGGTGTTTGGGTCTCATAACAATTTTCATTTTAGAGACAACAGGACGATGATCGGTCCAACATTCGCTATCAATGCGCGCCTTTGTAATTTGGACGTCCTTGAGATGCTTCCTACGTACGATAACATAGTCCAGTAGATGCCAGTGACCTGATCTGGGGTGACGCCAGGTGCCTTTAAATTTATCCTTTTGTCGGAATAATTAATCGCTATTATAACACACTAAGTACAACTATATACATTAATCCAATTCAGAACTTATTACTGGTCTTATTTTGCCTGTTCGCTTGTTCGTCTAATATAACACTGTACTCCGTGCGCGGTATCCACTCCTTATATTATTTTTTTCTCGATATTTCCAGTCCGTGACGAGATCTTTCTAGTCCATCTCATACATTCTACAGTTTAAAAATAATCCTAGATTTATTTAGAAGTTTCCAGTTTATGGTTTGCTATCTCTGCACCAGCCTCTGACAGGTTAAAAAAATTAAACATAATATTTTTAGTCGCAAACTCCTCTATAAAATCCTTATTTTACTATAAGGAACGTAACCAGACTGCAACCAACAGCTACTCTCCGGGCTATGTGCCCCGCCAAGTGCTGAATTACAAGTTACAAGTCTGGCGCGTTAAGTGTAATAATTGCATATTACCATCAAAACGCTAATGCTTCGATTGCAACAAACACCAGCCGAAAGACTGATCCTACTTAAAGGAGCTCTCTTGCCAGTCGTCACACACCACTTGCAGACTGCAGTTTCGAGCTGTTGGCTCTCGTCAGTGCAAGGTAGGCATTTGACAACCGGCACGAGGATCCTTTGACTATTTGGTACATCCCGGTATTTTTACAATAGCGACATGTAAAATAGTCAGCAGGTGCCATCTAGCGGTCAAGTGTTTGAAGTGTTTGTTGCAATCGAAGCATTAGCGTTTTGATGGTAATATGCAATTATTACACTTAACGCGCCAGACTTGTAACTTGTAATTCAGCGCTCGGTGGGGCACATAGCCCGGAGAGTAGCTGTTGGTTGCAGTCTGGTTACGTTCCTTATAGTAAAATAAGGATTTTATAGAGGAGTTTGCGACTAAAAATATTATGTTTAATATTCCGCCCGCTAAAAGCACATTTGAACTAGGTTAAAAAAATGTATTGAAGCAGACCATTCATTGCGTCAATTACTGTAAGCTCTGTTACAGTTTCCAGTTAAGAACCGGTTATATGTACACATTTTAGTTATTTTTTAAAACCTAATCTGTTCAGAGTTTCTTATTTTCTTCCTCATTAATATATTTTCGAATGGCCATGTTCCAATTTTTAAAAACAAAAGGCCCTATAAAATAAATGTTTTTATAGAAATCGTGAATCATAGGCTGTGAGTAATAATAATAAGACTCGTAACTAGGTGTTTCATACCATATTAATAATGTTTATTTCTGTTTCAGGTAATTTCGACAGTTTTTTGCTTTGCATTCGGGAGAAATAGTAAGTTATTTTGTGTTTCGTAAAACTCTCAACGGCTTGTCGCGGTTGTTTTTAAGTAAATTTAGATATTTATTGTATTTATTTTAGTTTACCTTGTGATTTCTCATGAATATTTTCTCCGTTCTCTCGCTACTAAGCTTCTTGAATTACAATTTCTAGTGCACTTTCTTGTCACTAATGACTAGAAACATTGGTACACTTCTTTACACATGCTAAAAATTCCTTGGGGACAGAGAACAATTGCAAAAATTAATAATTTAAAATTATGCTTGGCATTTTTATTCTAAAAGTATACAAAAGGTAAAATTCACCTTATAAATAACACGTCAAACATTTGCATTCATCATTAAAAATAACTGTCTATGCCCGCAAATTTAGACAACACAAACACAACCCAGCCCAGGTGGTATACAATTTTTGCGGATGACTAGCTGATAAAATATAAAATAAATCATGTCTGTTGGCAAGAAATTAATGAATAGAAACACGATTCAAACTGATGGCGCTGGTTGGAATGTTTTATTAATTATAAAATAATGGTCTACATTTATTGACGCGTAAAGATTACTATTCTTAATTGTTTAAAGTTAAATATTACCTTTTGTTAATATGGGGTGTGTACGGTCGTGAGCAAATAAAAAGTAGTACAAATCTTATAACGGTGTTTTGCTAAAATCTAGTTGTGTACATCTAACTTTAATTTTTGTGACATTGTCAGTTAGTTGTCATAATTTATTGCAAGTGTGCAAAAAACTAATATGCCTCATATAAGCGATTTAGTTAAATCTGGAGTTACTGCTAAAGCAGAAGTTGGGTGGTCAATGAGACAAATTGCACTGAGTTATAATATTGACAAAAATTCGTTGTGTAACATTTTAAGAAAGTGGAGAATAAACGGTATGATTAGTAGAAATCTTGGATCAGGGCGACGAAGGATATTAACTCAACAACAAGATTTGCAATTGGTAAATGCTTTAGTAGAAAATTCATTTTACTTAGTTATTCAGGCTGCTGAAGAAAGGAATTTTCCTGTATCGAGTAGTACTGGTCGCCGGCGAGTAAGAGAATCGAAGCTACGCTGCCAAGCAGCAGCACAGAAATACTTAAAGCTGAACACAAAGAAGCTCGAGTAGGATTTGCTCTTGAATTTTTAGCGCATGATGTAAATTTTTGGAACAATGTAATCTTTACAGACGAAAAAACTTTCCAGTCAACACACAGCGGTCGCATTCGTGTTTACCGCCCCCTGAATACTCGATTCGATGAGAAATATATGTCTAACAATGATAAAAGTGGTAGATTTTTCGTCAATATGTGGGCTTGGATATCGGCACGTGGTTCTGGTGTTTTGTGGCATATTGAGGAACGATTTAATAGTGAAACGTATATTAGGATTTTAGACAATATTATACTCCCTTCTGTGTCACAATTATTTCCTAATAATGAGTTCATATTTCAACAAGACAATTGTTCCGTTCATACTACTCATACCGTAACTAACTGGTTTCAAGAGAACAACATCAATGTTCTTAACTGGCCCAGTCATAGTCCAGATCTTAACTTTGTGGAAGAAGTATGGGGACTACTCGTAAGAAGTATCCAGAAACGAAATGTGAGACCACGGAATGCCGAAGAATTACTGGAAATAGTAAATAATGCATGGGAAAATATTATTACTAATGATTATTGTATAAGGTTATTTAATTCTATGCCAAACAGACTTATAGAAGTTATAAATAGAAATGGTGCAATAACGAAATATTAATAGTTAGTTTCTTGTTAAGCAGGATATCCTTTGTCCTTTGATCCAGGATTTTACTAATCGTACCGTTTATTCTCCACTTTCTTAAAATATTACACACCAAATTTTTGTGAATGTTATAACGCAGTGCAATTTGTCTCATTAACCATCCATCATTTACTATAGCAATAACTACAGCATTAAAATAAAAAAATAAATTAAAAGTGATATCTGTTTTATTTCGGCTACTCATTACATATTCAAATAGAGACAGATTTACATTAGAAAAAGAAAGTTGTCCTATTTTTTCTGCTCACGACAGTACAACAAATTGGCGTTTTTGTAAAATCCTTCAATACCGCGACCTTATGGAGAAAGGAGAAAACATGATTTTTTATTTGGTTTTATCAAACTCGTTCCAATTAAATCGTAAAGTACCGGAAAAACTATTTTTAAATTTGTTTCTGGCATTTTGTGCAATTCAGTAAAGAAAACTATTAAATTTTAAAAGGGTTCAATTGACCAGTTGTAAAGAGACGTGACAACCTATGACGACCGGACCATGAGGAGTTGCAACCAAATGTTAACTTATCAATAAGATACACGACGCCGACGTCCTACGGCAACGGCTAGATTCGAAAACGCACGACAACTGGTTACGAGAAATCACCTGACACATGATGTTTCAGTTAGACGTTAACTCAGACACTTGGTATGTGTTTTATAAACAATAGAGGATCAATCGTAAGAAGCCAGACATGCGCACTCTGAGCTGAAGGTGCCATTAGTTTCATGTCATTAAAAAACTGGTAAGGGGGAACGATCAGACAAACAAAAAAACCTATATAACTTCTTCCTCTAGGAGCACTTTGGAAAAACTGACCTAGGTCAATAATTTCAGTAGTTTCTAAAAAAAAGTTTGATAACCTCTGGCTTATGGGGCAATCAACTAAGTTTATCCCCATAGTTAAAAAAAAAAAACGTAAAAGTGGAAAAAGGCTTTTGTTCTTGGGCCGGCCACTGGTGCCGGCATTCGCGGCTTGGATTAACAAAGGAGACAAAGGCTACCGATTTCTTGGTTCTTAAAAATTGAGCGAAATAAAATAACTTTCCACGAAAAAAGAAACTGCACAGTGATAGGTAACAAATGATAACTCACCAGTGTTGCTTATTCACATAAATTGCTCGAAATGTCCTCCATCTACATTAATACACTTTTCAGCACGATGAAGTAAAGACATACGCACTCCGTTCAACACATTGGGTAAATTAGGATCTTTTTTATGGTCTCCATGCACATTAAAACGCGTTGGCGCAATTGTTTCAAAGTGTCAATTGGATCACGGTAAACAAGCGATTTAAGATGCTCCCAAAAATAAAAATTCGTTGGATTTAAGTCGGGTGACCTAGCGGCCATCCAACCGGTCCACCACGTCCAATCCATCGTTGACGAAATTGTGTATTTAAAAAATTTCGAATCGCCAGACTTAAGATGCGCTGGTGCGCCATCGTGCATATACCACATAAGTCGGCGCGGCGCCAATAGTACATCTTCCAACAAATATGGCAATGTTTGTGGCAAACAATTTAAATAGATTTCACCATTTAATCTATTGGGTAATTCTGTTGGTCAAATTACTTCATTACCACAAATTCCTGCCCACAAATGAACAGAGAAGCATCGTTGAAAGTGAGACCTTATTAGATGCGGGTTTTTATCTAACCAATAATGCATATTTTTGAGGTTAAACAGCCCGTTCCTGGTAAAACATGACTAATCAGAGAAACAGGACGTTTAAAAAATCCTCATTTCTTGCGCGTTGTCTCAAAATCCACCTACAAAATTCAGTTCGGTCTGCATAATCCTGAGATTCTAGGGCTTGGACACGTTGATAATGGTAGGTGTGTAAACTCTTATCTCGCAATGTCCTCCATACCACAAAATGGGACACTCCCACACGATTTGCGGAGTCGTGGGTAATTAAAGTTGGATCCTCTTCTACGAGTTCCAATCCGCGAGCTCTGGATAAGTGTAATTTTCTGCCATAATGTCTAAAATTAACTTTTAAATACAGCGTTTTAAAATACTGTACTAAAATAAGTCAATAAAATAAATTCTAACTAAGGATACAGAAAAACGTAGTCCAAATTCGAAAAAAAATAGAAACAATGGCACAAAAAACCGTGTGATTATACGTAATCAAGTAACCGACAGGAACTAAATTAGAGTAGTTTGAAACATTTTGTCTCTTCTAGTTTTTCAAGTATCTTTTATTGGTTTTTAGTCCACGTTAGCTGATGCTATTGGCTGAACAATTTAAATTGAAAGGTGTATATAAGGTCTTTATACGTATTCTGGTTAATTAGAAAGATATAAAACCGCAAAAGTAAAAAACACAAAGGTAGCCGTCGCCGCCGCTACTTTATCGGTGACACTCGGCGGTTTACATGTTAACTTTAATGTTCACTGCTTGACCAGTGTTGTCAGATGTGTGATATTTTAACATGGCACAATGACGAAATTTCATGGCATTTCTTAACTAATCTTGGTAGTTTTGGTATTTATACGTTATTGTGTGTATTTGATAAACTCGAAAGGGCAATAATTTCTTTTTTATTATATCTGAATTATAATCTATGTTTTTGAAACTAAATAGCGTGTAAAATCGGGCCTTTAAAGCACTTAGATAACAACCAATTTTAAACAGTAATAAATGCACCTTCTCTATGTTACCAGTTAAAAATGAAATTCAGAGATTACCTTGTAAAACGAATCTACATTAATTATTTTTCTAATTTTTACTTTGCAGTGCAGGTATAATAAAAAATAGAATATAATACACGTGTATAAGTAGCCTTTAAAGTACTTACTCCTTTAGGACCCTCCTCGCTGGGCTCGTCGTGTCCTAAACCCGTGCGTGCTTTAAAGGCTTACTTATCACTTGTATTATATACTATTCAGAATACAGATTGAACAGAGTTACGCGGCGCACCGATTTGTAAAGTACGGTAAAGTACTACAACATTTCATTTAGTTATGCTCATTTAATAGGAGGGAGTGGAGGGACTAACTTTCTACTTAAATTTGGCAATTTTGTCAACTTTTACTATTAATTTAATTTAATAAAAATGGTATAAAAAGGTAAAAAAATCTAAATAATGGTATAATTTATTACTTGAAAAAAGTGCACGTATACAACAGAAAATAATTGTATAAATACTTATAAAGTTGTACAACTGGCAACATTTCAAGTAGTTATGCACGAATATCGGAGCGTACGCAAATGTCTGAATCAAGCCTCAACATTCCATAAGAGCGGCAGGCCTTTAAACTTTTTATGCCAAGCATACAATAGAGTTGACCTTGAACTTTGTTTAACTTTCACTTCTATTCTGGAATATTGTACCTACTTCAATATTCCAGATGTTCTCAACCAATTTTATTAACAATTAATTAATTTTTTAAACGTTTTTTCCCCCAAAACTATGAACTTTAGAGGGTCTAAAGTTCATAGTTTATAACATAGGGGTTATATAGACTTTTTTTTTGTTTGTCTGGTCGTTCTCCATTACCAGTTTTTTTTAATGACATGATACTACTGGCACTCTATATAAGGAGCAGCGCAACACAGATAACGTCAGTTCAGTTCGAGCAACGAGAAGCAGCTATTAACAGGAACCTGAAGATGGCAGATATGATTTTGTTGAAACGTTATTTAGGCAACCGGTGCTCTTTTGGAAACTACTCTAGTTACATCAAGCCGCTTACTCATATACATGCATTAATACTGTATATACTTCTCTAAGTATACAGGGTGTCTCACCGGGAACTGAATCGATCGATATAGAGAAAAGTACACATCAGAATATTTTGAAAAGTTAGATAATTGCTAATGTCGGTGTGGCCAATCCAACTAAAATAATTACAAGCAACTGGCACTGCCGCTTATACCGGAAGTCAATACCAACTTGCTTATTTCTAATGGAACACCCTATATGTTTTAGGGTTTTCGAAAAGAGCATAAAATTCTGAGTCGAAAATATGTAGCATATCCTATACCTAAACCTAGTCGTTTCAGAGATATTTGACATTTTATAGATAATTTGACAGGTGCAACGGTTTGCAAGAACCGTTATAACTTTCTTCGTGTAAGAGATCCTCATTTGCTTCTTGTCACGTAAAAAAAACACAGGGAGAACTACGTTCTACAACTGAAATAAATTCAATAATATCAAACCAAGTGTTCCGTTTTTCGCGTTACATTTTGTCAACTTCAAACCACGAAAACTTGTTTAGGTCAAATAGAACACCCTGTATTTTTTTACGTCAAGTTGTGTAAAATAGAATTCCCTTTTTTCTGATATTAGCACTGTGGGGGTTAAAGTTACAACTGTTTGAAATATTTGCGATTTTATTAGAAATTCATGAATTGTTGTAATCATTTCATCAAAATAGCCATGATTAGAAACAATCTGTCATTATCTTATGTCAAAAAATGCCAGCACGTTTAAATTATACCAACGAAAACTTTTTAAATTTGTTTATTATTTATGGGGAATGTGATAAAGTAATATCAAGAACTTGCAGCACATTTGCTACTCGATATCCACAAAAACGCAAAATAACACTAACACTGTAACATGCGTATTAATCGAATTGAAGATATGGCATGGACTAAAATAGCAGAGATAAGATCGATTTAAAATATGATTTCATTTTAATTTAATAATTGCTCAAAATTGCGCCCTCGAACCTCGACACATTTTTCGCACCTTCGGATTAGTTCCTCATGGGTAGCTCTTCTAATTGAATCCTGTGATATGTTTTGAAATGCATTTCTTACTCTTTGCATACAATCTTCAATGGTTATTAATGGGCTCTCATAAACTTTATTTTTAATAGTTCCCCAAATAAAATAATCCAGAACTGATATATCAGGCGAGCGAGGAGGCCATAAGAAAGGTCCATTATTGGCAATCCATTGATAATAAAAAGTTTCTTGTAAATAATTATTAATTAAATATGTGTTATGTGGGGGAGCACCGTCGTGCTGATAAAAAATGTTTTTATGTTCGGCGAGAGGTAAATTTTCTAAATAGTTATTATTCAAATTTTGTAAGATATTCAGATATCTTTCACTTAAAAAAAAACAAAAATTTACCTATACATATTAGCAGAAGAGAAAATTTAATTTACCGTTTAAATTTTCCTGATAAAATTGTAATGTCACCACTCTATCGTTTCTTATGACGCAGTAAACATTGAACTGCCAACTTTCCTGAAAGTTTCGCTCTTTGAACATATGAGAATTTGAGTCATTCCAATAATGCGAATTGTGTCTATTAAAAAGTCCATTTTTAGTAAATTTTGCTTCATCTGTCCATATAATATTTCCCAAATAAGAATCGTGACCCTCAGACCGTATTAGAATAAACTCACAAAAATTCTGCCTTCTTGGGAAATTTGTTTCTTTTAATCTTTGAACCATATGGAATGAAAACGGGTGAAACTTATGTTTTAATAAGATTCTGTGAATTGAATCCTTGCATAGTCCCGATTCCAGAGCAGAATGACATCCTTGGGAATGCATGAAAATATCCCAGAATGACTATTTCAATGTTTTCGTCATCAACAATAGGCTTTCTTCTTTGCATTTTTGCCTTGACAGAGCCATAATTTTTAAAATTTTCCAGTATGCGTTTTACAGTATTTGGTGACGGTTTCCGCTTTTCTGGATAATGAGTAGCAAATGTGTTGCAAGTTCTTTATATTACTTTATCACATTCTCTATAAATAATAAACAAATTTAAAAAGTCTTCGTGGGTGTAATTTAAACGTGCTGGCATTTTTTGACATGATTGTTTCTAATCATGGCTATTTTCATGAATTTCTAATAAAATCGCAAATATTTCAAAAAGTTGTAACTTTAACCCCCACAATGATATCAGAAAAAGGGAATTCAATTTTACACAA
Source organism: Leptura quadrifasciata (assembly GCA_963675555.1). Taxonomy (NCBI): domain Eukaryota; kingdom Metazoa; phylum Arthropoda; class Insecta; order Coleoptera; family Cerambycidae; genus Leptura; species Leptura quadrifasciata. Next base: position 15,804,269 of record OY776677.1, on the reverse strand, counting down.
CTTGATAGGGTGTTCCATTTGACCTAAACAAGTTTTCGCGGTTTGAAGTTGACAAAATGTAACGCGAAAAACACTTGGTATGATATTATTGAATTTATTTCAGTTGTAGAACGTAGTTCTCCTTGTGTTCTTTTTATGTGATGAGAAGCAAATGAGGATCTTTCACACGAAGAAAGTTATAACGGTTCTTGCAAACCGTTGCACCTGTCAAGTGTTCTATAAAATGTCAAATATCTCTGAAACGGCTATTTTTAGGTATAGGATATGCCACATATTTTCGACTCAGAATTTTATGCTCTTTTCGAAAACCCTAAAATATATAGGGTGCTCCATTTGAAATAAGCAAGTTGGTATCGACTTCCGGTATAAGCGGAAGTGCCAGCTGCTTGTAATTACTTTAGTTAGATTGGCCACACCGACATTAGTAATTATCTAAATTTTCAAAATTTATCAATCGATTCAGTTCCCGGTGACATTTAATGTTGTGTATATGAGTAAGCGGTTTCCTTGCAACTAGTTTTATTAGACTAGTACAATCTTCATGCTGCTAAAACTTTCAACGACGCTAAATGTACAAGGAATCATGAATTAGATAGTTCTTAAAAACACTCACGCTTTCTTAAAGCACAAAATTTTAAAAATATATAATTCTTTTTATTAAATTTCTAATTGCTCTTTAGTATAGTATTTTCGTTTGTTCTAAAGCATATTTTAAGCCTTAGTGTGTTTGTTATTTGCGAGCTTATCTTAAAATTCGTTTAAAACCCGTTGAATACAAGCACATTAAAACTTACAAGATTTATGGTGCCCGAGCATAACCTAAAAATTCAGTTTGCCATGGCACAAAACGTGTATGTATCTCTTTAACATTTTGTCACTTTTGGAAAATGTTAGTGCCGGTACCAATTACCATTATGAGGGTTAGACTTGAAACTTAGAGGTCTCAAATTTATAACCCTACATTACTATCCACTGGATGCGTTTTAAAATTTTTGGTGACCTTAGGTTATCTGATTTCACTCCAGCTACAGTTTCATTGTCTTAAATACCACCTTGTATATTGCTTTAGAATCTTCGTCACTATGACCCAAACTAGTTGTGCCTATTGTACTATTAAGTATTGATTCATCAAAAAATCAAATTTGTTGTTACTCACTTCGTGTATAATTAGCAAAATGACTTGGCAGAAACTACTATTTAATTGTCCCAATTAAAAAGAATGAATTTTATTCACTTGAAAAAATAAACGCACTATCAGTGATTTACAACAATTAATTGTTTATTTAAACGAATGTTTAGTGTAGGTAATTAATAGTATGGACAAAAATAATACACCTAAAATAAAATCTCGTACACAGCTTTTTTATTCTCTCTACTGATACAGTTATGAGCAAAAGTAAAGTTTAAATTGACAAAGTTTTACACTAAAGTTAAAGTCTCGTTACAATTCTGAAAACGTTTATTTTTATCTAGTTAGCGAGTCCCTTTAACTTTCTAACTTAGTTCGAGGAACACCTTTGCCGACAATTTAATAATCATATCCAGGATATCAATATCAATCAAATCAGACACTTCAAATAATTTATTTATTTATTTCAATACAGATCCAACAGGCAAATGCCCAGTTACAGGGTAGGGTAGAGAAAGAGAGTATAAAATAATATACATAAAAAGAGTATACATAAATATACAACTACAAACATACATAGATATACGTAAATAAATTTAAGTGAATATAAGATATATAACCATTTACACTATACGGGTACAGAACAAATTTTAAAATTTTTAAACTAAAATTAAAACAGAGTTCAGCTATTTAAGAAAGTTCTCTTAATTTGATATATGCTGGAATGGAATATATCAATACTGTCCTCGAGGCAACTGTAGTTTGTAATCATTTGATAGATTGGCGAAGCAATTAAGTAATATATTGGTTCGAGGAATAGGGATGTTAAAAATATTATTATGGCGTGAAGACACTCTAGGGACACGATACATGATTAGATTCAGCAGGGCTGTACAGTTCAGCTTATTATTGACTAATTTATAAAGAAATACAACTGACTGCATACATCTTCTAGTCCCAAGACTAGTAAGATTAAAACGACTTAACAATGTTTCCTGAGAAATACCTCTGGGTGGATATTCACCATCCAGGGTATATACCGCTAACTTTAAGAAACGTCTCTGAATTTTTTCTAAGGATGCCATGTGTATATTATAGATAGAATTCCAAATTATTGATGCATACTCCAAGCGAGATCTTACAAGAGACACATAAAGTACACGAAGTGTATGCATTTAGTGAAGCTTTTAAGGTTACGTATATAAGTCTTTTAATCGCAGCTAACGTGGTGGCCTCAATATGATTAGTAAAGTTCAGTTTTTTGTCAAAAATGACCCCGAGATCCTTGATAGTATCAGGTCGCTGCAAAAGCGAATCATCCAAATTATATTCAAAAATTTCAGGACTAGATTTTCTGCAGAATGTCATTACATTGCATTTAGACGCATTTAGTGGTAGGTTATTACTGCTACACCAAGATTCAATCAAATTTAAGACACCTTGAAGACGGTCGCAGTATGCTAAAGATGTTATTTCGGTGTACAATTTCAAGTCATCCGCATACATCAAGCAATGTACATCCAAGTCAGATGTTATGTCATTTATAAAAATATCAAAGAATAGTGGTCCAAGTATCGAACCCTGCGGAACCCCGGATCTTTGATGGAAATTAACAGACTTAAGACCATGGTACTGAACAGATATCTGTCGTGTAGGTAATCGGCAAACAACTTTATTAAGCCTGAAGACAGACCAAATGAATTTAATTTCTTCAGCAAAATACCATGGTCTAATCTGTCGAACGCCTTCGAAAAGTCCGTGTATATGGCATCAAGTTGACTATGTTGATCAAGTTTTTCACAAATATACTGGGTTTTACACGCAAGATTCGTAACTGTAGATCGCCCTTTCATAAAACCGTGTTGATCAGTAGACAGCAACCCTGATACATGATTGTACATTGCAGAGTGCAGCAAAAACCAAAATTGCACAATAACGTAATTGGTCTATAGTTAGTAAGATCACTTTTATCTCCTTTCTTGTAGACTGGACAAACGCGAGATAGTTTTCAAAGCTGCCGAAAACATGAGGTTTTCAAAATAAGGTTAAATACGACAGTGTGTGCTTTAACACTTACTAATATTATTATGTATATCAAGTTAGTAGGTCAACTTTTGCGATTCGGTCTCGGTATAGCATGAACTTTTGCCGTTTTTTAGTCGTCAATTATCCGTGGAAGAAAAAATTTTGCCGCTTTTGTTTTTTAAAAAATATTAGATATCCTGCTAACTTCATATGAATACTAAGACGACTGGAGTAATAAACTACCGCAACTATAAGACATGTCCATTCGCGAAGCATAAGAAATTAATGTCCCTAATTTCCTTCCCGAACTGAGATATGTATGAATAGTGCATCAAAATGCTGACTTTAATTTAAAAAATTAAATTCCACTGGGTTAAGACTCTTTGAGGAACTTTTATCTAAACTTCAGTGGGAAATAAATGAGTTTTCGAGCAAGCGGCTGTATAGGAATAGGTACGTACATAAATTCAACATCATTTAAGCTTTCATTTAAAAACATTTTTCGTAAAATTTGTGCTAGCGTTTACGTTAGCTAAATTCCACGGATTATAAGTTCAAAGAAACTGAATGAGTATTACAAGGATTAGAGATTTAAGTTATATCCCCAAGATCGCAAAATTGCGTAGATAAATAAACTCCACCCTGGTCTAAAATTCGCATTTTCTTAATTAATGAAGGTAATATTTTAAAAATACAGCTATTAGGTAGGGATTGTTTACCCTGGTGAATCGTTTGTCTATTTTTATTATTGGCTAAGATTCAAAATAATACATAAAATCAGAATGTGTCATAATCTTTATCAGCCTGTTTATGTATGGTATGAAGACAAACGCGAATAAATGGATAATAAGAAATTTTATGGTTCCGTGATTCAAGGCTACGTTTTCACCTGTTATTTAACCGTAAAATGGTATTATTAGACTGTTTCAAGTGAAGATGAATGACTCATTTTAAATCAAATTTAGTGATTAAAAAGTGCTGGCGGGTTTAAACGATTTGTAAATCTCGTTGGAAATATTCAGTGCTCATCATATTGGCAAAAAAGTAAAGAAATAACAAAATAAATGCAGCTGAGATGTGCTGGAGGTGCTCCAAAAACTTTTTGTTGAATTATGTAAAAGTAAGAGGGTTAAAGAACTAACGAAAGTCGATATCATATTAAAACGATGGAGAGAAATAACTATTGTGGTATTGCCGGCCCAACCAAAGCCTCTTGGAGACGATAGAGAGAAGAAATAAAAACAATGGGTAGTTTTAAGCATATGCTTGTTGAAAACATGGGCATCCTATTTCGAGAATCTTAAATGTTTATTTATGCACAAAGGGACAAAAAAGTAATAAATTTCGCCACTGTACACCTAGAAATTAATAGAATTTAATGAGACACTACCAGAGAGTAAATTACTTTCAGTATACCCTTCAATTATTCGCAGTCTGAACTATTAGATTCCATAATCAGAGGTAGCAGATATCTGACCAACTTCCTACGTCGCATGTCAGATTCAACATGGAAGCCAAATTCAACCAACATATAATAAACCGGGATTTTTGAAATTCATATTTCTTTCAACCAAAAACAGTATTGAAATTAGATATATTACTACTAATCTGTGGAGAAACTAATTCGTTTGTAGCGAAATCATGGGCCACAATAGAAACCCCTTGTTAGTTCTAAATGTGAGGTTGAAATTACTTTCAACCTCGCATTTAGAACGAACAAGGGGTTTCTATTATTATTATTCTAGTTATTTACATAACTGCTGTTATAAATACTAAAAGGAAGTAATTGTATTTATATACTGTGATTTGTTTACACCCTCCAGTAAACACGCTGAACGTAGGTCCAATAATTGCAACACGAATTTTCACTAACCACTAAATTTACAATAATTAGTCCTTATAATAACAACTTAATTATATCCTTTATCTACTACAGATTCACAACTTGCTGCTGTTATTTTCGCTTGGCTCATCTCAGAACTGTACTGAACTGACTGACGTGTTGGTTCCGCTACTTATATATTCCATAGGGCTTATTCTAGAGTTTTCTCTTTTGTTCAAGTCTGCCATTCGAAATGATTATACTGTTTTCTATTTTATCCGTGATAATGGCGCCATCTCTAGGCCAACTGGTGAAGTACCGTTTTACTGGTAGCTAATTAGGCAGGCTTCCTTTTACTCTGCCCCCTCTTCGTAAGAAGGCGTGGGCGTACATATAACACTGCCCCTTAATAGCCTGAACGAATCGCCAACATACTTCGCTAGTCTATCCAGGTGCACGATTTTTATCATGGACTTCTTACTACGTTGAATCCGATAAACAACGTCATTAATCCTAGTAATGACAGAATACCGTCCTTCCCAAGGTGAGCGAGGCTTCGAGAGTCCTTCTCACTCCGCTGTGGGTTGTACAGCTAAACTAATTCCCCCAGCTTGACTCCCGCTGAACTGACGTTACTTCGCCCTTCATTCACCACTCCCTGTAGGTGACCCCTTGGTGGCTGCATCCGCACAAATCTTGCATTTGCGACACCAAGCCTCTACATCCTGACAATTGTTTATCCAGTAGAATCGTTCCCGTACTCTATCTAAGGTCGTATTTTTACCAAATGCTCTCCAGATATTCCCTCGTGCACTTTCCGAAGTACTTTTGGTACCCGGCATCCGGTATCACCAACCGCATAGTAACTTCCTTCTCATCCGGGCTCTCCCACGCCCTAAATAGTAGTCCAACTGCAAGCCTTAGGGAATCCCATTGCGCCCATAAAGCTTTCAGTCCAACACTTTTCTTGAAACGTTTCATTCTGGACGGATTTCTTTTTCCTTCGCTTTTAGTATTGGTCCAATTTTGTCGTTGTTAAGTTCTTCCTTCCTTACGATTTCTTTTGTCCAGTCCTTCGAAACCTCTATTTTAATCGTCTTCACTTTATCTGGCGACAGTACCTCTTGACATCCCCAGTTGTAACAGATTCCTTTTGTCAGCCTTTCACCGCTTCGTTGTTGTTGTTTCGGCTCCTTAATTCGCTCAGTACTTGCGCGACCATTTTCTGTATTTCCGTTAGCATAACCATCAATTTCGGCTTTCGACAATCTCGCATTATATACCCTGGTTTGCTGCACAGGTAACATCGGATACCTCCGCTAGGCTACACCTCCTTGTCGGTATTCCTGTTTTCCTGAAAAGCTTGTCTTGGTCTTCTGTATGTTCTTTAGTTTGGTGTCCAAATTCGTTTCATCTGAGCCTCTTCTACAGAGACAGCTCGTACACTCTGCTATAGGGAAGTGATATAGGCGGCCTCTATCTCAAGAGTGTGGATCATTGCTTCGCTACTAGTCTTGTGCCTAATCTCCTCTTTTTTATGCCACCAATAAACGTCTCAATGCCAATTGCTCCTGGATCTGCCTTGATGCATCCGGGTAAGTCAAGTGTGCCAGTCTCAAATTCTTGTAAGCTCTCCCTTTTTGTATACATGATTTCAACTGGATCTGATATAGTTGAGCAAGGTGTTAGTCAACATATCTTAAGTTGAATAGAGCTTCTAAAACTTTAAAATCCTGTTGCTGCGCCACTGGGATCATCTGAAGCAATTCTAATGCTTGACCTGTCAATGCTAGAATTAGCGCCATAGCCTTGTCCTCATTGTTCCATTTGTTGGCATACGCAGCAGCCTCAAACTGACTCTTATATATCGTCCATGAAGTTTGACTGTCAAAGGCGGGTGGTTGTAACCGAGAGCCTGATGATGTTAGTTAGTAAGTGTATACCGTATAAAAACTAAAAGCCGGCAAAAACAATAGGCATCTCTTGCGGAGGTAAACAGAAATATTTGTCATAAGAAAAACAATAAAGAGATGCCTACTGTTTTTGCCGGCTTTTAGTTTTATACGGTTTCAATTCTGGTCGTATACACTATACTAGCTGACCTTCTCCCTTCAACTGTCGCTTAAATTGTTCTATTTTTGCATCAACTCCCGAAATTTTCCTTCAATATCACTCATTTTTTCATCGACATCAATAACTGTTGCTTCAACTTTACCAACTTTTTCTCACACGTCATTAACTTTAGCATTTACAATTCCTATATTTTCTTTGATTTCGTTTTTAATTTCTTCAGTGGGTGAGAGGATAGCGCCCTGTGATATCTAAAATGTTGGTTGGTCGTAACTAATAAACCAATTCCATCAATTCTCAATTTTTATGCAATCGTACTTAAAATTGTCTCCGGAATCAAAACATGTAAGAATACAGGGTGTTCTATTTAAAATTTCATTTTGAAGTTCCGGAGAAACCGGAGGTGTTGGAAAAGCGTCAATTAATGGATAATTTACAGCTTTTGGTTTATATTACTTCTACCGAAACCCTAGAAACTATGGTTTGTCAAATGATTCCGTTGACGCCCGGTATACACAAATATATTTTTTTATATATACATTTATTTAACGTCGTCCTATTTCCGCTACTGAGGCCTAACACCGACGCCTGTAGACGAGCTACCCCCAACCAGGAATTTTGCCGAACCTCTTCCCTTAAGAAGAGTAGGGAACTTTTACTTGCCTAACAATTAATAGACAAGGAACCGACGGCTTTACATCCCCTCCGAAGGATGGCATATCTCCTATACAACCCTCGCCTAAGGTTGTATAGCTTCCGCGCATACACTGATATACAAGCCGCTGGAAGATGTGTGAGGCGAGGACGCGGTTTCCGTTGGAATGGTCACCCATCCAAGTACTAACTGCGCCTGTCGTTGCTTTACATCGCATACCGAAGTATGTACATAGTAAAGACGCACCTACGCTCACCCCTACATAAATATATTTACCCATCTTGTTTCAATTCGTACTTTCATAAAACCAATTATTCGTTATAGTTTTAATAAAGCAGCAAACGTTCTTAATAAATGAGTCAAAAGCGTAAAAGTATTTGATTTCCCTTTGTCTAGACTGTTTTAAAATACAGTTTGCCTCGGCAGTTTAGTCGGTATAAAATAAAATCACTCAAAAAATCTTCAATGATACCGCGTTCTCTAGTCAAGTAGATATAAAGAAGGAGGTATAGGGCTGGGTTTAGCTTTTCTCAAGCTTCTTAACATTTCCTGGTTAACAGTAACGATATTATTTCTTCGTAATTCCTTATATATTATAGGCAACGGAGACGATTCTGTATACCAGTAGCACTTGTGGTATTTTAATAGTTATGAAACAGCCGTAAAACTACCGCCTAAAGAAAAAATGTACAGGCGGCCTATCATTTAAACCAATAAACCGATACGCACCTACTAGGTAGCGAGATGTGCGATTGGTGGTTTTTGGGTAATTTTTTTATACCGATTAAACTGCCGCGGCAAACTATACTAAGTAGTTTGAAAACTGTGATAAGATATATTCGCCAACATGTCTGTTTGTGTATAACCGTTGTTAATTTCCCTATTGCTGGCAACAATAATATCAATTTGAAGTCGATATGGCCATGTTATTTTGAGACGGTGTAATTCCATTGCTGGATTGAAAAAATCCCTCGATACTTCTCCCTTTATTTCCCCGTGTCAGAAGAAGTGAATGTATAGCATACAAAACGACGGTTTGAGGTAGGTTCACGCGAAACGGCGTTTTTATTAAATTACCTCCTGAATTTTCTTGGTAGCGGGGCGTGAGTCACAAAGGCGAGCAGATTAAATTAAGGCGCAGAGATAAATATTTTTAAAATGTAAAACGTAGTAAACATGTAAACGCTAACGGTGAAAAATAATTACACAAAGAGTACCACAGTTTAAAATTTAATTTTAATCTACCCTCAGGGACTGCCTTTGTGATAAAATGATTTTCATGTCTAGTTTGTCAGGTTCGTTATCCCTTTGTCTGTTATTTATATAAAATATTCATTATTATATTTTATGAATAATACTGTAGTTGGCAGAGCGCCTTTGATGAGCGGCAAATTCGAGAATAACCCTTTAAAAAACATGCCGTCTGTTGGCAACCATTTTGTGTTTGTAATAGAAATTAAAACCCGTTACCTTAGGCACACCTTTACTAGTCATGTTACGTGTTAGGCTAGACCTGGGTGTTCCGTGCTCGAATCCTAGGGCGTGGATGTTTAGTGGTGTTTTCCATGTGCTGCCGAGACGGTGGCAGTTGGGTAGATCGCGGTTCTGTGAGCCACAACACGGCTAGTCACTACTTTCTCTAGTGAGTTCGAGTCAAATCTATAGTAGATGACAAGGTCGTAGGGGTTGTTTGTATAAATGTTTGTGTGTACATGTGTCCTGATTTAATACGTTACTTTAAATAAGGCAGTTAAAATTAAAAGAGATATTTTGCGCAATGCCGACCCTGCGAATAATTTTTTTTTATCGCCTTATTTAGATTAACGTCATATACATAGACAATTATACAACGACCATTCCCTACGACATTTCCATCTGCCGCAGCTGAGACTCGACTAGCCGTGTTGTCTCTCACACAACGTCGTCTAGTCCACTGTCACCAACGCGGTAACATATAAAAAATAGCACTAAACATCCATACCCTAGTCAGGATTCGAACCCGGGACTCCTTAGTTACAAGCCTAACACTTAAGCCATTAACCATTAAAATCATTTATTTAATAAATTTTTAATTGTACATTAAATACCCAAAAATACCCGGCGCGTTACATTATGCAAATTGCATAGAAACGAGGCGGGGGGCAGATGGAAGCCTTATAATATCAGCAGAAATTTATAGTAGTAGATAAAAAAATGTAGGGTATTCTTAGTTTCACTATAACAAGCTTATTTTTCTATGTCGCGTTGCTCCATGTAAAATTTTCTCTGCAAATCTATATTTACTCCACTATCTTGTTAATTTTTTTACAATTTTATACTCTTCAAAGTAGCTATTTTATATGTGTGGTTGGTTTTACTGGAGTTTAATCACAGAAAAACTACTAAAACCTGCTTTAAAACAGTCATATTAAATAAAAATAAAAGGTTTATTCTAAAATAATAATAATAATAACAATAATTTTTCTCTAGTTTTAAAAATAGTTGGGGTTGAAAAAAGGGAAAAGGAAGGAGAAGAAGAGCTATTTAGCGGGAAAGAATATTATGAGTCGTAGTGCAGTCGCTATTCTTTCCATGAAGATTGGAAATTTCTGATGTATTAATCGGTGTAAGTGCGTCGGGTTGTCATGTATCCGTACGTCGGTTATATCTCTGGTCAATTCCGATCATTAAATTTTGCCCCGGAAGAATGTTTCGAAGGCCTCCACGATGATATCTTTTATAATGGGGACCGATGCAATTCAGCAATCGAAATGTATCGATTAGAGTTAGTCAATAGTCGGAGTATTTTATTCTGCGTCGTCTGTAGTCTTTTGCACTGCGTGTCTGAATGAAATAAAATTCCATGACACGCAGGCATATGTCAGGGTAGGTTGAAGTATTACTTTAAAAAGCGTCATCTTATTGTCTGTAGTTAGTCTGTTTCGCCTATTTACCAATGGGTAAAGGCAACTAAGCGAAGCGTACGCCCTGTTAAGTGTCTTTGTGATGTGAGGCCCGATACTCAGCCAGGGTGACCCCTAGATATTTGGCCGAGTTGCGTTCCTCAATCACTTTGTCGTTGATTTTCAGTTTAGTTCTCGGGTTTAGTTATTGTCTGTATGTTCGTAAATTTCCTGTTAAATGTTATTGTCTCTGTCTTGTCCTCGTTTATTCCAATTTTCCATTGTCTATAATAGGTTATTAGTCTGTTCAGATGATACCGCATCTTCTGGGCATAGAAAGACTGCCCATAGATAATGTTAAAGAACACGCTAAAACCTTCGATGAACTTTTTGAAACTGTAACAAAATCAGACTTTTCTCAATTTTTTCAAATGGAACACCCTGTATATTTTTCGACGATGTGATGTAGAAATGAAAAACGAACATTTTTTATAAGTACTTCCCTATGGCTAATTGTAACCATTTTCGTTTTATAAATAAATAACTGTTTATTTTTCAATTAAGAACTTTTAAATTGAATTTTCTCAATTTTTTCGAATGGAACACCCTGTATATTTTTCGACGATGTGATGTAGAATTGAAAAATTAGCATTGTTTGTAAGTATTTCCCTATGGCTAATTGTAACCATTTGCGTTTTATAAATAAATAAGTGTCAAATTCAAGAATAAACTTAAAAAAAGAGGTTACCTCAAATAATTCATTAGAAAAATTTATAATAGGTGTTCGACGTTTTGCTCATTTTGATTGACACACGTCTTTATGCAATTTTGAAATGAGGCCATTTAGTACGACCATTTCTTCCAATCCATTGAAATGAGTAAATAGTATTTAACCGGTCCTTTACTGTAATGTTTTTTTTGTAGATTTTTTGCTGTTTTCATTATTCGACAAGCAATATAACCTCAGTTTGATATAAATTGTCGTGTACACAGAAGCATTTATCACACCTATCGGTCGTTATAATTTGTATTGAATTTAAAATATTTGGAATTTTACTAAACGAATTTCAATAAAGCGGAACTTGTAGACATGACTTTTGTTTTGGGCGAGTCAGATAGAAATTGTATACTTGCCAATAGAACTTATCACCAACGTTATCCTGAAAGTAGGATTCCTGGTGTTAGCAGCTTCCAAAACCTTCAAATAAGTTGCATGCATATCATATTCAAATGCACCAGGAATTATCCGATGACGATTTTCAAAAGCGCCTACAATTTTGTAATTGGGCCAGAGGTGAAATGCAACATGATGTCAGCTTCTTCAATACTGTTTTATTCAGTGATGAGGCAACTTTTCTTAAAAATTGATTTGTTAAGGCACAATTTTCATTATTAATGCTTCGGGAAATCGTCACTTTTTATGCAAGTTGATAACCAACACAGATGGTCTATAAACGTTTGGGGAGGAATTATTGGAGAACATGTAATAGGGCCACATTTCTTTGATGGTATATTGACTATTGATCTTCATTTTTTGGAAAACTATCTGCCACAATTATTGGTAAACCTCCCTGAAAGAATTCGAAATAGGATGTGGTTTCATCAAGATGGTGCTCCACCACTTTATTTAAATTCAGTTAGAGACCATTTAAATAATACCTACCCTAATTAATGGTTTGGAAGAAATGGGCCCATTAAATGGCCTGCTAGATCCCCAGATCTTACAAAAATGGATTTCTTTTTATGGGAATACGTGAAGGAAATTGTTTATAGAGACACACCAACAACAGTACAAAATATGAAGGAAAGAATAATAACTTCCTTTACATCTATCACACCGGCAGTTTTAGGAACACTGGGAACTTCATTTCAAAAGCGCATAGAGATGTGTGTCAATCAAAATGAGCAACATGTGGAACATTTATTATAATTTTTTATACTGAGTTATTTGAAGAAACTCCTTTTTTTAAATTTATTTTTGATTTTTGTAATTATTGCTAAATGAAACGAAATTGGTTGCAATTAGCCCTAGGGAAGTACTTATAAAAAATGTTCGTTTTTCATTTCTACATCACATCGTCGAAAAATATACAGGGTGTTCCATTTGAAAAAATTGAGAAAATTCAATTTAAAATGTTCTTCATTGAATAATAATTTTTGGCCACCCTGTACATTTTTAGGAACTGAAAATGATTCAAAAACTTTAATTAGATGTCTCATAACTGGTATTCACATAAATTTTTCTGTGATTTTTTTAATATTCGTCTGCAGACTGCATTATTTCAACAAAAAAAATCATTACATCCAAGTGGTTGGGAGATATTCAATGCTAATACAGGAATGAATAGAGCCTTGAAAGAGGCTTCAAAAAATGTACTGATGTACATAGCATTCCATTAAAAAAAGGCACTTGGGCTTGTAATTTAGACTTGGCTCGCCCTGTATGTTTGAAAATAATTTCCAGTTATAGACTTTTTATCTAGTTTACTTGAAATTTTTTAAATAATTTCTAGCTATCGTAGAACTCGAGATATCGAGGTTCGACGCACTATTGCTTCACCCTGTATATTTCGTTTACAATTTGTAACAAACTGAAAATGTAATAAATGTCGTTTAATTTTTTAGTTCTCGAATATTGTTAAAGATGGATTAATATCTCGGTAGCTAAAGTCAATCAGATATTGTTGTCCTGCAACTTTGATTTATTTTTATTTCTATACTTGTGTAGTGACGCATGGAAATTGTTCATTTATTAATATTGTTTACTGCTTCATAAATAAAACAGCACATAAATATGCAAACCAGGAGTCAATAACAACGTATCATATTACACGGGGTAACAAAGAAACGTCCCCTGTACGATCGTGTGGTGATAAATATTAAAAAAAAAAACTTAATGTTATTTCTGCATGAAATCTTTGCGTCACATCAGCAAATATTTAAAAGAGTGAGGTCGGTAAACTGGTTAAATCCTCCTTTTGTCAATAACCGAAGGCCTCCTGCATAGACTTCAGTTTGCTCCCTAATGCAATACGTGCATTTGAATAAGTTATTATGATGAGTCAAGCTTAAAGCAGGGCCGTACGTTAAGATCTCTAGGGTTTACTTCCTGCGGGGTGCAATCCTGTTTCAAATAGTTGAACTTGCAAATGGATTTGACATAGCTCCTGTCTCAGAGTCGTTTACATTTTTATTTCAAATGTTTTAAATTGCAACATGGAAACCAGAACTGAATGATGAGTGGAAGTTGTTTGATTAATTGTAGCACATAAAGTGCTCAATAAACAAAACGAAAGAAAGAAATATATGTAAATATTATTTTCGCTAGTTTATTTAAATTTTCATACCGGACGGGATAAAGCTTGCCAAAACTACGAAACTACAATCTAAGCATTTGCAGGAACAATCAAGTTTTTGTTTCTTAAAGTACAAACAGAAATATATGAAGACGGTATTTGTTGTTAATGTTGTATATTGAGTTCTTAAAAACAAATTAACGTATGGCTGTTTGTAATTGGATTTTAATAATTTTTACAGCATCAGGAACTATCTTTGTAAAGTAGAACTGTTACTAAATTTCTACCTCGGTATCCTAGTGACCCGAACTGATCAATCAGTTGACTGACGATATGTGTTGCATGTGAAGTAGTTCATAGAACCAATGACTCCATTTTATCAGGAGGACCATCAGTAAGTAGCTAATCAGTCGCATGTACAAGGGCTCTAAAGTGTTTTACCTGCGGGTCCATCTACTGTCTGACCTTGGGCAAACGCGACCTATGACCTTAACATTTTCCTGGTTCATCCATTGTGGCTTGTGAATGTTTAGTTATTGTCGCGTTTTCTCCATTTCAGCCGGTGACGAGGAGAAAAGGGGTCACCCTTTGACACCCGAGCTCCGGAAACGGGTTTTCGGATTTAGCTCGGACGCTAGTCCTAATTTAAGTGAAAGGACACACTACCCACAAGCCGGAAACGAGAGTCTGAGTAGCTCAAGTGGAGAAACGGTACTCCGGTGGGCCAACTTTGAAATTAGAGGTTCACACACAAACAGTAAAACTCGGAATTCGATAAATAATGTTAGTTTATTCAACTAAACCTACTATATACAATTAATTGTTTACTAAATGCAGTTTGAGGACAAGCGTGCAACGAAAGTGGTAGTACCAGATGACTCAAATGGCAGGGACAGCAGTGGTATAGCGCCGGTTGAGGCAGACAGTGACGTCACCGCCACCAAGTATGGGATCTGCAGTACCGGCCGGAGAGGTGGGCTCATGGGATGTCATGGATGGTTCATGGGAGTGCCATAACCTGTTTAATATTCGTACAGACCTGTTTATTTTTCGTACAGACTTGTTTGAAAACCGTATAGACCTGTTATTATACACCCCAGGACCATCCGTGACACCCCAGGAACACACGTTCCCGACCGGTAATGCAGATCCCATACTTGGTGGCAGTGACGTCACTGTCTGCCTCAACCGACGCTATACCTACTGGCAGCAAGCGGTAAAATGGTAGTACAGAATAAGCGGTAACCCGGGGCAACTAGCAAAGCGATAAAGAGAGCGCAGCTAAACACGGATACCAGGCGTGAAAAGCAAGACCACAGATATATAAAAAACTATAGTGCAAAATTTATAGAGAAGTTACGTATCGTCAGTGAAGTAGTAATACCTCCTATCATACAAAAATTGGGATAATATCTCCTATCATCATTACATTTCATGTAAATGTAAAATATTATGAAAACAATATTTTCTTATAATTCCTAAATTTATTTTAAATATAATATGTTAAAAAGGTTAAAATTGTAATTTCGTATAAATATCTAAATATTTTTTACTGTCTCCTGTAAAATTAGGTTCAAATCAGATAGGAGGTATTGCTACTTCACTGACGATATAGTGCTTGACTAATACCTCAGTTTGCTTACTCCTCCATGTACTTACTTCCTGTGGTTACAGTCGGACACGTCTGCTGCGGTAGAGCGGTCGGAACAGAATACACTGCATAGCTCCTCAGGTCCTTTTCTGAAATCAAGCAACTGTCTGCTATCAATGAGTCGCTTTGGCTGACTGCCAACGCGGAACAAATTCAACTATTTGTGTCACTTAAGCAGAAGAGGGAGAAAACGGTGCTAGTGGATGCACCACGGACCGTAATGACGTCAAATCGATATATAATATTTTGGAATAATATCGAGCGAGAATAATTCTATCACCTGAATTTTGGGGCTTACAATATTTTCCTCACAGATCGGAGCAGAACGGTAGATACGTCTTACGCTTGGAACGGTAACTGGGGAACTGAATATCGGACGGCTTCAATTGTACCTTTACGGGAAGGATGACGTAACGTCAGAACGACTTAGAAAATATATCTATTACCTTACATTGAGACTTAAGAATATTTCATATAGATCGTTGTAGGACGGAGAGCTCACACAGAAATATTCAAATATTTCAAATAACCAAACTCATAAAATATTGAAAAAAAATCATATACTAAGTTGTGCTATTGGATATAATTTTTTTTTTTTAATAATTGGTAACGATGATATTATATATTATTTAAGGTTTACTTACTTGCTGTGCTTATCTCTATAAAGAACTAGGTAATTCTTATCAGTACGGAAATTTCACTTGAGTAATTTCTAGATAATGAATTATTCTAAAACCTGTGTGCTGTGTTTTTGCGAGAGACTCCAGTCAGGAAAGATTGAAGATCTTCGGCTACGAAATAAAAAAATATAGATTTAAATCATCTTGGTTACAAACTTACAAATGTTTGACGTATGCCTACTCCGCTGACCGGCCTATTATAGCAACGGCTTATTAAAATTGATAAATTGCCGTTAGCAAGCACAAGAAAATCCACACAACAAATAGTTCTAATATAATTAACATTTTATGATTTAATTTATGGTCTTAATTCCGTCCATAACTTACACTACTCCGCACGCAATCATTTTTTTGTACTGTTAACATTTATATCAGTACCGGTGATATGTTAATCTGAACCAGTGTTCGAAAAATATTAAGGCGGAGTTACTACGGTATATTTTTATGTGTTGAGGCTAGAAATACTGGTTCTTTAATCGTCCATACTATCGTAAATATTAGTCTTCATTAAAGTGGTGTACATTTTGTTGTGGTTCTACAAGCGAAAAAGCAACTAAAACCTGTATGCTATATCAACTTGTCACTGCATTTAAAATCGTACAGGATGTTGATAACGGCGGCGAACTAGGTCGGTTTTTAGATTAAAAATTACTTACCGACTATACCGTGAAAGCTTATAGCAGATAAATTGCAATATTCTATAAAATTCCAATTTTATATTTAACCAAAAAATGCTTTGACGTAGGTCATTATTTTTCGATTATTTTTATATTATTATATTTACTCTATTCAACAGGCCGAGCGACCCAATTACAGAATTGGAGAAATACACAAAAAGAAGTACACATAATTAAAAAATAAAGAAACATAAATTAACAAGACATATTATAAATATAAATGCCAGAGGAGAACAACAGTATGAATCAACAACAGTAAAGAAGCAACGAAATATATCAATCATAAATCCATCTTTTCAATTGACAGGATATTGCAAGACATAGTGTTAAGTGAGCAATTTAAGTTATTGTAATTATTGTTACACATATTGTAAAGAGGGGAATGCTTTTTTATATTTGTTCGTGCAGTTTGCAGATAAAATAGGTTTCGTCTGTCTTGCCTCAGCTCTGGTGGTGTGAAAATTTAACATGCATACAATTTCTGAGCAGTTTGTGTTGTTATGAATTATCTTGTGTAATAAGATCAGATAAACTCTTGTGCGCTTGTGTGAGTAAGTCCAAGCCAATATTTATGAGAGGTTCAGATTCGGGAAACCCTACAGGAGGATATTCCCCTTCCATTTCAAAATAGGCATATTTTAGAAATCTGCGTTATATTCCTTCCAAATTAGGTAGTTAGGACACCAGATAATAGAAGCACATTCTAAATTAGGACGAACAAAGGTGGTATATAGCTTCAGTGTATCAATTTTCTGAAAGTCGCGGCTGTTTCTGATAATAAATCCTAAAGCTTTGTAAGTCTTCGTGGCAATGCACATGATGTGATTGTTAAAGGACAGTTTTTTATCAAAGATAACACCTAGATCACATAACAACGTGTTATTATCAATAGAGTAATCAAAGTGAAGCAATGATTTTTTATGGAATAAGACACCGCGTTACATTTCTGTATATTTAATGGTAAGTTGTTTATTAAGCACCAATCCTTAACGTGATTTAAATTATGTTGAAGTACAAGACAATCGTTGATGCTTGCAACCTTGCAAAAAATATTTAAATCGTCAGCATAAAGAAGACAAGGTACTGTCAAACTGTCAACAATATCATTAATGAATATGATAAAAGAAATGTGTTTTTAAATTTTCTTGGAAACAAGTTTTGGAACGAATCACTGCAGAATCTCCTCAATTTAAAGTTCCAGCTAGATGGACGTTGTGGTCATAATGCTGCTTTGATAAGAAGATGGCTAAATGAATGTTTTGAAAATCATTGAATAGGGCGAAACAGCCTTTGATTGAGTGACCACCGAGATCCCCGGACTTGACGCCACTAGATTTTTTCCTTTAGGATTTAATGAAACGCAAAGTTTACAAATCAAGGCCATACACTGTACAACAACTACGGGCTATGTAATTGCGGGGAAGTTGAAATCTCCCATGACAAGAAAGCTGTCTAAAGACCAGCTCAATTCCTCGATTTTATTGCACAGAATTTTAGACTCCTCCTTCTGTATGTCTAGAGCACTATACATCAGAAATATGACTTTTTTGTTGTCATAGAATTGATATTTTTGAAAAAGTATGTAAGTTGTCAAGCTTCAAATCATTCAAGCGCGTATCTGCGTCATTAGCATCACAATCAGCCCGTTAGTAATAAAATTTCAGACCTCGTTCTTTTCACATATTTACAGATTTACATATTTCTTACATATTTACATATCTTTTGTAAGACAAGCGCAGCTCCCTGTTTTTTTACATTATTGGGCTGATTTTTTTTACACTATTGTCTAATTAATATTTTTGAAATCGAATGGTCAAATTGTCCTACAACTTTTCTGGCAGGTTTTCCAGTTCTACGCCATGAAAGTGTTAGTTCCACAATCAACATGTTTCACGGCTGCGTAGAGGGAAAAATTAGAAGATGAAAATTCAGCCTGTTAGTAATCACTTTAAGAAAGGGGCGTCGGACCTCAGACTATAATGTAAGAGGTTCTGTGCTGCCAGACGCAGATTTAGTCTCTTTTTATTTCTATGGTTTTTCAGTAACAAACATTAAACGAGGATACGCACTGGAGGCAAACGTAAAAGAACCGCACCTCCCGTATGTATGTTATGAATTTATCTGAAAGATTGGTTTTAAGTCTCGTTTCCAATGACTACGAGTATTTTAATCGGATTGCATCCCACATACGCTGTGACAACAATTTTTATCCCCTACCAACATGTTCAGTGTAGCTTTTAATCCATTTTGTGTATACATAATACTAGCTATCGACCTACTTTAAATCTTCTTGTAGTATTTAGCTGTCTTAAAGCAGATTATTTTTCTTGGAAAAAGTTATAGATCTAAATTTATTTTTAGTTCATTCACTAGCTATTTACCGATCAGATCCCTTGGCATGTCAGGCACTTCCGGTTTTCCAATTATTTTAATTAACTTAACATTTACAACAGATAAGGCGATGTCTGTTATTGTGCTCAGTTATTGGCTTAATGACGTCAATTACTGGTGTCACAGAAATCGATAGATATTCGTATATCGGTTAACTTTTTGTTTCTTAATTAAAATGTGTATTTACTATGGATTATAAACAAAAGGAAAATGTAGAGAAAACGATACTGGTAGCAAAAATTTTCATTTACAGGGTTTCTCTAATAAATTATCGAAGCGAGAAACGCCAGTCAATGTGTATATATTATATATTGAAGGTTAATATAGAATATATTTTTATATATTTAAAAAGTGGTAGGGAAGTGGAACCCATCTTTTATATCATCAAATAAGTGGATACATAGTATTTGGAGTAATAAACTTTCTTACATCCATCTTATGGAAATTGGGCGCCAGTGAGTTTTGCTGTTTTGTACATACAGTATAGGGATCGCTATGATGCGTATAGGGAAATCCTATACACTTATGTAGGTACATGTACAATATGAGTTAGAATCACAAGCTGATATGAAGTGGATGGTGTGGCATAGGCATGACAGCTGGTCGATCCGCTGCTGTTAGTAATGTAAATATATTTGTAGCGGGAGGTGTAGGTGGCTGGTCGTCAAATAAGGAATTTTCGAATTACCACGCGTCATCGCAAAATATTAATTTGGGAAATTAAATACGGTGGTCAACAAATAACCAAAATAAACAGTATCTTTCTCAAAATAAGTGGAAGTGGGTCGACTTTTGTACGCTACAATAAATAAATTTAATGTATCACGCAGTGAATGCCCACCATAGTACAATTTAATTATTTTTACTTCCACGTCCAGTGGAAGTATAGTAAAAAAAATAATTTTTTTTTCTTTGTTGAAATAGGCTTAAAATGTCATGAAACGTCGAGATTTTAAATTTGAGCGAAAAAAATGTCCTGTCTGTCTGTCTGTCTGTCTGTCTGTCGGCCTGTAACTTTTTTTTTCAATTTAGGGCATGCACAAAAAGTTAAGGTCTCAAAAATTTTTTTCGACATCAGCCATCCTCCCCCTACTGTCACCCCCAAACCACCTCTACACTATTATGAAAGGGAGTAAAAAAAAAAATAATGTGGTTTAGTGTATATACAAGAACAAAACGTCTAAAAAAATTATTTTGATGTTAGCTACCCCCTCTACCACCCCCATTGCCACCCTCGCCGTATTATTAATAGGGTAAAAAAATTTAAATGTGATTTAGAGTGTATACAAGAAAGAAACGTTTAAAAAAAATTTTTTTTTCGTTAGCTACCCCCTCTACCACCCCCATTGCTACCCTCACCCTATTATTAAAGGGGTAAAAAAATTAAAATGTGATTTAGTGTGTATACAAAAACGAAACCTCTAAAGAAATATTTTTGGCGTTAGCTATCCCCTCTACCACCTCCATTGTCACCCCCATCCTATTGTTTAAGGGAAAAAAAAATTGAGATTTAGTGTATATACGAGAAGCAAGAACTTCTAATTTTTTTTTACATTACCCACCCCCTCTACCACCCCCAATCTATTATTAAAGGGAATAAAATATTACATTGGGATTTAGTGTGCACAAAACTTGGATACAAAATCTGGATGTGGAAGTAGTGATTCCTTGGGCAGCGGTTTACTAAATTGTGAAAATAATAGTAAACGGAAAAACGGACTAAATACCGGGATGCTTATAAAAATCCGCTGCCCAAGGAAGCACTACTTCCACATCCAGATCTCAGGAGCGGACACGTCTGCTGTCGATGAGTGGCTCTGACTGATTCAAATACTGGACGGCTTCAACTATTCTCTTCACTTATTAAAAGAGTAAGGGAACGGCGCTAGAGGATGCGCCACGGAACGTGGTGACGTCAAAGTGACAGAAAATATTTCGTAATAATATCGATAATAATATTTTCATGTAGATCGGAACAGGCGGCCGGCAGACACGTCTAACGTTTGGAACGGCAACTAGTGAACTGAAATGTCGGATGGCTTATGGCTTCACCGTTCCCCTTACTACTGCAAGAGTGAGAGGGTGACGCTAAACAGGTGCGCCACGGATTGTAGTGATGTCAGAATGACTTTGAAAATATTTCAAAATAATAGCGGTTTACGGAAAATTATCGTACAGATCAGCACAGGCAGCGGGCAGGCACATCTAATGCTTGCCGTCGCCCCCTCGTCACCTGAGTACATCTGCACTAAAGTCGGTTAATTTATTTCATACGTGTAACTGCATACAAAATAATAATTATGACTTTTTAATAATTAGTTAATATTAATTAATTTGGTTAGCTCCAAGGCGGTACAATACATAGTTTTATACTTATTCTAACAGCAATAGAGTAGAAACAATACAGAGGGTATAAAAATAAAATTACAAATTCTGTGCAGATTTCCGAGACGAAAATTGCTTCATTACAAGCTTTTAGCCATGGTATAACTCAATAACACAATGTGGACTCCTGTATATAATTTAACATAATTTTTTAAAGAATTTATTTTTTAAACCACATTTTTCACTTTTTTTTGGATACCTTCCATTGTATTTGTCCTATCGAAAAGATAAAAATCACAATTAAATCTATGATAAAACATGACTAGTAAAAGTTATTTCTATTAATTTGTTAAGTTGCAAAAAATAAAAGCTAAAAAACAACTGATTTTTTTAAATTTGCCATATCTTAAATTGTTACAAGCATTATATCTGATGAAAACATGTACCAAAAAAGCTCCTAACTGAAACTTTCATTACATGTATGCCAGCTGAAAAACTTCAGTTTTAGAGTTATATGTTATCAATATGTTACTGATCAGTTCCAGTTTAATTTAGAATGTAGTCGTGAATGCAGTATGATCCTACACTTATTTATTTTTTGTGATTGTAAGTAATTAAGCGACTGCTTCTTTCACATATTATTAGCAAAAACACGGTGTTTTGATTTCCAGAATATTCATGGACGATGCAGAATGATCTGCACGTTCTCAACTATCGCTCCTTTAATCACAGAATTCAATAAGTATATTATAAATATTATAATTATATCGACATTAGCTGATTCCGGCCATATATCATCATATAATCAAATCATCCTCAATTTATTGTAACTAATAAGATATAAACATGTCAATCATTCACACTTACAGCAGATAATAAAGCGCTAAAACTTGTAAAAAATATCCGATAATCTATATACACGAAAAAGTGATTGATGTAACCGTTGGATCTAAATTGGTGCTAGGTGCGATGATATGCCACTACCAGCGTAGTTCTGCTAATGGACTTTAATGATTCATATTCCTTAATGAATGATTAGTCATTAATTAATGCGGGTTTTATGTTTTAAAAAGGTTTATATTTAACTGATCGATATTTTATTGCATTTGGTAAGTAATAAAGGGAGTTTTACCAGTAAAAAATTGCAAGCCGAACTTGCAACGAGCACGCCGTGATGCGTGACGATCTTTCACTTTGATTCAGTTCATTATCTATATGTACATGCGTACATGTATTGAACAAGTTTCCTCCACACCATATTTAGTTATCTCAATTTTGGTTCACGGTAAATTAACAAATTGCTCTTTTACGTGATCGTCTAGGTTTAGAAAAGTTAGGGCCCAAATTACATTGTATTTGTGGCAGACATTTTATTACTATTTACCATAAGTTCAAAAGAATCATACGAAGTGTTGATATTACTTATTCTAATTCTATGATTTACCTGTGCTTTTAGAAAATTAATAATATATTTAATTTTGTAAAATTTAATAAACAGTTTTATTTGTACTTCTCATTTTTGTCAATCTAAGTTACGGGTATGTTTTGGTAAGGTAGGCTTGCTGTGTTCTTCTTTAATAAATAAACCATCACCAATTTTTTAAATTTCAATCCTTTCAATAAATAAATTTTATCTTAATCAAGCGTACCACTCTCTTCATATAAATTTTTCTTCATAAAATGATGTAAGGAATCACTCCCTGAAAGATTATCACGTCATTAAGGACGTATAACTGGGATAGGGGTAAAGTACTTGGCGCGTTTTTCTGCGCGATGTCGCCTATAGGCCTAATCCACTAATTATCGGAAGGTTACCAACGTTATTTAATCTTCGTCGTCTTCCATAGATTCGACATTCACGCATGCTTGTCCGTGGCGATGGTAACACATCGCACCTTAATTTGCACGAACAAGAAACTAGTGTTACAACAGATTCGGGAGCTAGTTCTTTTGTTGCCATAGTTGGGGTTAATATACCGCCGACTTTTGTCCATCTCCAAGCAGTAGCATTTAGCGTAAAGTTTTTCCATGTCTGGATTTGGTAAAAAACGCGGTATTAGAGTTGCCAAGCAGCAGCAGAAGTTGGTGTTAGTTTTGATAACATTACAGTATTGTTCGCTTTACCAATAAGTTTGTTAAAAGACATAAATCTGAGGGAAGCATCTGCTGTATATTCTTCACTATTCGAAACCGTACACCTACTTTCATTTTGAATAAAATCTTCTTCAGCCTATCTGTGACTCCTACGACATAAGGTTGGCATGCATACGTTGTAGGTTGTTGCTGTTCTTCTGTAGCTCTCCTCTGGTTATTTACTACTCGTTGTATATTGCTTTGACTGTGTCCGTTCTTCTTTAAAGCTTGTTGGACATTCTGTAGTTCCTCAGGTTTGTTATCGTCGTCGCATATTGTGTTGGCTCTGTGGAGCAAGGTTCTAATTAACGCTCTCTTCTGTTGTGGATGGTGGTGAGATGTCGCATGTAGGTAACGATCGGTGTGCATTTTCTTTCTGTAGACACCGTGGGCCAGCTTGCCATTGTGTGACCTTTTCACTAATACATCTAAGAAAGGTAAAGCTCCATCTTGCTCGGTCTCCATTGTAAATTTGATACTTGGATGCTGTTTATTCAAACGGTCGAAGAAAACAGATAAAGATAATTCACCATGTGGCCATATGATGAACGTATCGTCTAAGCCAGCACTTTGGTTTATTCTCACTGCAGCGTATAGCTTCCTTTTCAAAACCCGAGGAACTACAGAATGTCCAACAAGCTTTAGAGAAGAACGGATACAGTCAAAGCAATATACAACGAGTAGTAAATAACCAGAGGAGAACTACAGAAGAAGAACAGCAACAACCAACAACATACGCATACCTACCCTACGTCGCGGGGGCCACAGATAGGCTGAAGAAGATTTTAATCAAAAAGAAAGTAGGTGTACGGTTTCGAACAGTGAAGAAAATACAGCAGATGCTTCCCTCAGTCAAAGACCCTGTCCCCAAACTGCTATCAAAAGGTGTTTACTAGTTTAAGTGCACATGTGGTAAGAGCTACATCGGACAAACAGACGGAGTATCCAGTGCAGAATCAAAGAACACCAGAGAAATACCAGAATTGGATACACGGATAGGTCGGCGATAACAAAACATGTCCATAATAACGAGAACCATAAAATTGACTACGAGGACATCAATATATTAGACAGGAATACGCGCTATTATCCGCGAATCATTAGGGAATCACTGGAAATTATGAAAAATGTGAACAGCTTTAACAGAGAGGATGGGTATCGACTTAGTAACACGCGGTATTGCCAAGTACCAGCACCGTAGTAAGTCACGATCAACCAAACACGATGAATGAACAGCGAAGCGAACCAGGCGCGACCAATGGCCAGCGAAGCGGCGCCTAGGCATATAACGAGGAGTGTAACACAACAAATTCAGTCTTTAAAATCATTCTGAAGAAGCTGACAGCATGATCAGCGAAACGTCGAGTCAAGTTCGACGACCACGGCAAGACCCGGAAGAAACTGTTTCATAAGCTAAATATAGTTTTCAACTAAATAAATTTTGTAGTCAGCAAATTAACGAATTTATATACCAATTAGGTATTCAAAATTTCATAGCGTCTTTGCCCTGAACATAAAGCACGAAGGTGTCAGAATCATCGTAGAATGTCGGCACCTTGTTTTTAATCCCATTTGATTCGAAAGTTCTTATGGGAGGAGATAAATGTAGGACGTTTACAGAATACTTGTATTTGTGTGACACACTATAAAAATGAGGGACGGTCCCGCAAAATGCGGAACTATGGTCACCTTATCCTTAAGTTGTGTGCGAATAATAGTGCTTTATATTTCCATTCTAATAATTTGTCGTTGATAAGAATCAGAAACAAAAGTGGGCCCAGGTAGGACATTTGGGGGACACCGTACACCGGATGATGGGCGTTATAGAGATAGAATAATTTTCTGTTTTAACTGTAAGAGTTCGATAGCTACGATGCCAATGAAGAAGGAGCCCAGTCAAACCTGCGTTTTTACATTTATGTAATAAAATATCTAACCTACCAAACGCTTTTATGAAATCAGTATACACTGAATCTAGTTGCGTCCCTTCTTCAATAGCTGCATGATTTGATTACTCTAGATAGCTAAATCTAAACAAGTTGATTTTCTACTGAGGTATAATAGTCGTCTGCAATTTTACTCTGCAGATAAAAAGACAACAAAAACTTTACGAGCTCATTATTAACGCCGTTGAACCATTAGGTATGGTGTCATCAAACAAGCCGACGCCGAGGTATTAATAAACATATAAATGCAAGTGACTCAATTTACGGACGAAATAGTACAGAGAATGACGGTATTTTTAATGAGGTCGTAAAATTTCTGTTACCTTTTTTATCTGCAGAGTAAAATTGCAGGCGACTATAATTGTGTTGTTCTGGGATTATGGTTTATTTAGCGATAGATTATATAATATGTATAAAAGTAACGCCAATGATAGACTACACATTTTTACAGAATTTGTGGACATATTGTCTGGTCCTGCACTTTTATTGCTGTCGAGGGACACAAGCTCATTGAAAACTTCGTCAGAGATAAACTGCAAATTAAATATCCTTCTTCGTACAACTCACTAAGTGTGTTATTGTCTACAACCAAATAAATAATGACTATTGTAAATAGTGGCTGAATTTTTAAATAAAGCGTATGGCTATTTCTAATTGAGTATTACAATGCTTACAGATTAAAAATATAGTATTTTCGATCATAATTTGCGCCAATGATAAAATAAAAAAATGAGACGAGTGATTGATAACGCCACTTCTTCATTAATCACTGGGTTTATTCAATCCATGTCCAGCCTCATCTCGATGCTAATTTCAATTCCAAACAGCTAAACAATAAACTTTTTTGACAAGGCACTTGCAAATTCCGTCCGTATTCCTTCGTGGGTGTCCAAGAAATAATCTTGTCTCCGATGAAAAAATGGTGAGACCCGTAAATGACAAATGTTTAATCTGACTGTGATCTATGATGTTTCATATACCTTTAACATGCCTAATTGATTATTTAACCCACGCTGTACTTCCCTCAGGTGTATAAAGTAAGCATTATTAGTCATAGTAAATTAAACAATAATAAACCGGCATTTCACATCAAAAGCATTATGGGTAATAAAATATCAACAAGAAATTCATTGAAGTAGTTCTTACATAAAGGATAGTACTAATTAAAAGCTTTATATTTACGGACTTACTTTCGAGGAATTGCCCAATAGCCAATACGTAGGCACTTTTGTCAATCCTAGAATACTTTAATGGTTTTCAAAAAACACCAAAACATTGAACAATACTACAGCTTATGGGGATCGTTAAAACTAAAGCTAATCTAAACATGTTCTCAATATTATACTCGATATTATACCTAAACTATTCGCTTAGCGATACGTTTCTCACTAGTTTCAAATCAGGATTTAGATGGTCAAAATTATGAAAATTTCAATTCAACTTCAGTTTCAATAAAAAATCACAATAAAATCACCGGCTCAGTGGCTCGATGTTTACGTGTTAGGCTTGCAACCATAGAGCTCCGGGTTCGAATACTGGCCAGGGTATAAATGTTTAGTGGCTTTTTCATGTATTACCGAATTGGTAGCATTGAATCAAGCAGCAAATAGTGACCTGCCAGGCCAACTGATATGAATCTTATAGAGCATGTCTGGTTTAAAACTAAATTATAATTGAATAGACATAGAACCGTTTGTAAATATGAATTAGTTGCTTACCTACCATTGTATAAAAATGGGGTACTATTTGTTAAGTTAGTTAACAATTTGATTAGAACTTTAATCCATTTACATTTTGCGTTGTAGAGACGGTCCAACAAAGTACTGAAGGCTTTTTAAATTTTATCCTACAATAAATACCACACAGTAGACACCACATACGTCACATTTTCGTCTCTGATACTATATTTCATTTGGGAATGGCAAAGAGGAACAAATCAGTTAGTTTATTTTGTGCAGCTGTAATAGTGCCTCTTAGCCTAAAAAAACTCAATTTAATCTTTAGATATTTTATCGTGTTGACATAAAATAAACGAGACACATGCACTTCAGCAATACATAATTTTTGTTAGTATTAGATAAACCAAGTGTTTAGGTGCAGACTACAAGAATGTTTGCATGTGTTGATCTTCTCGCTCCTTTACTAAATGGGGTACCGTCGCGTTGACAGGGGAATACATAGCAACCGCGGTTTCTCCTCTGCATCAGAGGTTATGATCCAACGTTCGGGAGTAAAGATCTGAGGCCGCGCCGCCCTAAGTATTGGATAGCACGTAGACAATCCACTAAGCGCTGCTTGCTCAGATAATGCGCTCAGATTCGAACCTTTTCGAGAGCCTTTTGAAATGTAATGAATCATTAAGTAGATTTTTCAGTTAATAGTCAGTGTCACAAAATGTTCGAATTAAAAAAGTGATTAATTTTCTAAAGTCGTAGGCAAAACATATTAGATTCAGAGGCAAGTAATTTCAAACTTTATATAAAAGAATTTGGTGTACACAACAATAATAAATTAGGCAACAACAAACACAACATAATTTAACTCCTAACTTTTTCAAAACTAGATGGTCACGTAAATGGCCACCCTGTATTTTTTTACATCAAGTTGTGTAAAATTGAATTCCCTTTTTTCTGATATTAGCATTGTGGGGGTTAAAGTTACAACTTTTTGAAATATTTGTGATTTTATTAGAAATTCATGAATTGTTGTAATCATTTCATCAAAATAGCCATGATTAGAAACAATCAGTCATTATCTTATGTCAAAAAATGCCAGCACGTTTAAATTACACCCACGAAGACTTTTCAAATTTGTTTATTATTTATGGAGAATGTGATAAAGTAATATCAAGAACTTGCAGCACATTTGCTACTCGATATCCAGAAAAACGGAAACCGTCACCAAACACTGTAAAACACATACTGGGAAATTTTAAAAATTATGGCTTTGTCAATGCAAAAATGCAAAAAAGAAAGCCTATTGTTGATGGCGAAAACATTGAAATAGTCATTCTGGAATATTTTCATGCATTTCCAAGGATGTCATTAAGACTATGCAAGGATTCAATTCACAGAATCTTATTAAAACATAAGTTTCACCCGTTTTCATCCCATATGATTCAAGGATTAAAAGAAATAGTTTTCCTAAGAAGACAGAATTTTTTTGAGTTTATTCTAATAAGATCTGAGGCTCACGATTCTTATTTGAGAAATATTATATGGACAGATGAAGCAAAATTTACTAAAAATGGACTTTTTAATAGACACAATTCGCATTATTGGAGTGACTCAAATCCTCATATGTTCAAAGAGCGAAACTTTCAGGAAAGTTGGCAGTTCAATGTTTACTGTGCCATAAGAAACGATAGAGTGGTGGCATTACAATTTTATCAGGAAAATTTAAACGGTAAATTAAATTTTCTCTTCTGCTAATATGTATAGGTAAATTTTTGTGTTTTTTTTTAGGTGAAAGATATCTGAATATCTTACAAAATTTTAATAATAACTATTTAGAAAATTTGCCTCTCGTCGAACATAGAAACATTTTTTTTCAGCACGACGGTGCTCCCCCACATAACGCATATTTAATTAATAATTATTTACAAGAAACTTTTTATGATCAATGGATTGCCAATAATGGACCTTTCTTATGGCCTCCTCGCTCGCCTGATTTATCAGTTCTGGATTATTTCATTTGGGGAACTATTAAAAATAAAGTTTATGAGAGCCCATTAACAACCATTGAAGATTGTATGCAAAGAGTAAGGAATGCATTTCAAAACATATCACAGGATTCAATTAGAAGAGCTGCCCATGAGGAACTAATCCGAAGGTGCGAAAAATGTGTCGAGGTTTGAGGGTGGAATTTTGAGTAATTATTAAATTAAACTGAAATCGTATTTTAAATTGATCTTATCTCTGCTATTTTAGTTCATGACATATCTTCAATTCGATTAATACGCATGTTATAGTGTTAGTATTATTTTGCGTTTTTGTGGATATCGAGTAACAAATGTGCTGCAAGTTCTTGATATTACTTTATCACATTCTCCATATACAATAAACAAATTTAAAAAGTTTTCGTTGGTATAATTTAAAGGTGCTGACATTTTTTGACATAAGGTAATGACAGATTGTTCTGTAATCATGGCTATTTTAATGAAATGATTACAACAATTCATAAATTTCTAATAAAATCGCAAATATTTCAAAAAGTTGTAACTTTAACCCAGACAATGCTAATATCAGAAAAAAGGGAATTCAATTTTGCACAACTTGACGTAAAAAAATACAGGGTGTTCCATTTGACCTAAACAAGTTTTCGCGGTTTGAAGTTGACAAAATGTAACGCGAAAAACGGAACACTTGATATGATATTATTGAATTTATTTCAGTTGTAGAACGTAGTTCTCCTTGTGTTCTTTTTACGTGACAAGAAGCAAATGAGGATTTTTTACACGAAGAAAGTTATAACGGTTCTTGCAAACCGTTGCACCTGTAAATTTTTTTATAAAATGTCAAATATCTGTGAAACGGCTAGGTTTAGGTATAGGATATGCTACACATTTTCGACTCAGAATTTTATGCTCTTTTCGAAAACCCTAAAATATATAGGGTGTTCCATTTGAAATAAGCAAGTTGGTATCGACTTCCGGTATAAACGGAAGTGCCAACTGCTTGTAGTTATTTTAGTTGGATTGGCCACACCGACATTAGTAATTATCTAAATTTTCAAAATTTTCTGATGCGTACTTTTCTCTATATCGATCGATTTTGTTCCCGGTGAGACACCCTGTATAGTGGTTCGATTGTCTCGTGATCTTAGGGTGTGCGAGGGCGAACCCCCGTAAGACCGGCTGTGATGTTTGGCCGAATGGGCACGCATATAAATGAGGCAGCGACAAAGATAATTTGAAGGGAAGAACTGTAAATACTTTAAAAGTGCCAGCTTCCCATTATAAAAAACAAGAAAATATTTAAAGTTCCTTACAAGCAACCTCACCATGTTTTTTAGAGAATTTGCATATAATCTAATGAGGTTTTACTCGCTTCCATTTTCAAACACGGCAATATCTTTGGTAAGTTACCCTAAAATTCCGTGGAATTGTTATAAATTTTTTATTTATTTTATAAAACAATAACAATCTATAAGGCTACCGGATGTAATAAATATTCCATTACTTATATTTACGTCTGTAGAACATTCTAATTAACGATATCTATGTTTGTCCAGCCAGTGATAAAGCCAATACGATCATTTAAACAAAAGCGAAGCAGTTGTTTTTAGTATAGTTATTACTCTTATTTGAAAAATGGAAACTGTAACAGCTGTTTGGATTGTATTTTATTCAACATTTATCACACTCCACCGAAATACCTGGATATCTTTCGATGTCTACCATTTCATTATTATCCATTTCGCAGAACGTACTATTGCATTTTTCCTAACTGGACCTAGCCTAACCTAATAAAATAAACTTTAAATATTCATAGTATATTGTTGTATATGGAATAAAAGTGGAATTTTTGGTATCGAGGATGCACTTGATCACCATTAATGACGCCCTTGTGTTTTATTTTCAACAATCGCATAAGTCTCGGGTAGATAAAGCTGTATAAGTTAACTTTTTAATTATGGACAGAAATACAATAGCGTTCTCTTTTAGGCATCATGTCTAGCCATTCGGCGATAATTATCACGAAACCAGTCGCCAGTACGGCCACCGAGCAAACAAAGCGTCCATTAACAAATAGTAAATCTAGAAAAATAGCCCCCGAAGAATTGTTTGCATAAATAAATGATGCTGGTACCTCATTCCTTCACAAATAAATTGGTTTTAATCTCGCATCCGATTTGTTAACACCACATTTGCATTAATATTTAATAGGACCATTCCCGTAGTAAAGGCAATAAGATTTATGTCAAGTTTATCGATTGGTTCGTAGAAGGTAAAGAAATAGAATATCTCGAATGTAATCATAGCAGTCTTGTTCAGATTTACTTGTTCGCCCACTCATGCAAAAGAGCAGTATATGAATATGGGCTAAAGCAATATAATATGTTTCATAATCTTGTTTTCAGGTATAGGTACAACTAAAAATATACTATAAAAATATAATATAACTGCAGTCCTATCGAAATTTGAACAATAAGTTGGTTTCAAAATGCGTGCGAAAATTTCTGGATGAACCAATGAATGATATTCTCTGAAAATTCTCATGTTTAAGAAATTCAATTTTGTTATGAAAACCTTCGATTTGGAATGTCCTCAGGAAAATCGAAGACATCGAGATCGGGTGACCTAGGTGGCTATTCCGTAGGGCTCCTTTAAATCCATCGCCCAAAAAAAACGGCTACTGCAAAATGCAGCGGTAGGCCAACCTGAAATTCTTCAAAAGTTTATCCTTTTTCTTCGAGGGTGTGGGTAATCATGGGAGCGACGTAATTTTCTTAAAAAATCGACGTGCAACAGGATGAGACACCCCGTTTTGTTGTAATCGCCTGTCAATTGTTGGATAATTGGCTTCCTGGTTGGTGGATTGGAAAATATCCTGTACTATGTCATATACTACACTAGGTCAGCCAAATCACCCGATTTCATTCCCTAGAAATGTGTGAAGTAGAACACAAAAATTTGAAATAACTAACTAAATTATCGTGTTCCTCTATCCGCTTCCTAATTGACTTCCATTTTATGAAATTTTCTTCAGTCGTTTGTTTACTTAATATTTATTCATTTTTTAAAGTACTGCTTATGTTGTAATATTTTACGCTGTTCGTGTTGTTAAAAAAAATAGATTTTTAACTTTTCTTTTATTACTTCATAACAGATATGTAGTCGAAAACTGAAAAATACTCGGAAAAATTTTAAAATTCGGATGTCGATTAACAGCTACCCGATATGAGGTATCGAACCTTTGTTATAAAAGTACGTGAGGCAACTTCGAATCTAATGCACTGTTCAATTTGTCGACAAAAAATTGCCGGACAGCCGATCTCTATATTTTGATTCATTTAGGATACCTTAATATGCCTT
This sequence comes from Leptura quadrifasciata, assembly GCA_963675555.1. NCBI lineage: Eukaryota > Metazoa > Arthropoda > Insecta > Coleoptera > Cerambycidae > Leptura > Leptura quadrifasciata. Next base: position 15,771,551 of record OY776677.1, on the reverse strand, counting down.
GAAATTATGGAAATTGCAAATTTTTCAAAATAGTCAAATACTGCCAAAACATTGTCTTTATTTCTCACTTCCAGTGGGCGATATTAGTGTAACGAGTCTTTCTTAGACTCTGTAGATAGAAAGAAGTATCATTTTGGTTCTCGCACACCAGTTCTAGTTTTAAGTGTTGGAATAACTCTACTCTACAAGCCTGTTAAGCAGGGCTTGTGTAACTCCAGTGGAGAAACGGCGTGTCCAGTAGGTCAGTTGTTGAATAATTGGTCACAACAAAAGCTAGGTGTCACTAGTATCGCCAACTTTGTGCATGCGTTTAATTTGAGGAACTGGGTTAAGATTTCAAACAGAAGACAGAATTATTTGTATCTCCAGTGTCGAATTGTAAGGACGTATAGGATATTATTGTAGTGCTGCATTGTGTAAAAACAATTCCAGTTATTGTAAAATGCATCGAATATACAAATGCATTTAATATGGTATCTATATTTTTTTCATCAAATACCTGCCTTTCATAAAAGAGTCCTGAAGATATTACAAAAAAAATATTGTTTTTATATCATAACCAGATAGCCAGACTAAGACATTTTATAAAAAGGTTGATGTGGGTAGTCTTTTTACAAAATTATTTTGATGATGACAAGTAATTTAAACAGAACATTAATATATTCAAAAGCGCCGCCAATAATCTGTTAGTGGTTCACAACAACTCAGAGTGGACGATTTCGCAGCCTTTTTTTTATACATTTATTTAATGTCGGCCTATTTCCGCTACTGAGGTCTAACACCGACGCCTGTAGACGAGCTACCCTCAACCAGGAATTTTGCCGAACCTCTTCCCTTAAGAATAGTAGGGATCTTTTACTTGCCTAACATTTAATAGACAAGGGACCGACGGCTTTACATCCCCTCCGAAGGATGGTATATCTCCTATACAACCCTCGCCTAAGGTTGTATAGCTTCCGCGCATACACTGATATACAAGCCGCTGGAAGATGTGTGAGGCGAGAACGCGGTTTCCGTTGGAATGGTCACCATCCAAGTACTAACTGCGCCTGTCGTTGCTTTACGTCGCATACCGAAGTATGTACATAGTAAAGACGCACCTACGCTCGCCTTGTAGTAACAGTTATCCATCTTAGCTTAAGAACATGGGTGAAATATGTCTATAAAAGAAATAACTAATTAACTAATCTAAAATAAACACAATTGTATGATTTGAATACTTTAAAACAAATAGAAAATTATATAATATGAATCATAAAGTAATACCCTTAAAATAATAGAAATTTTCCGTAACAAAAATCACTTCGTTACACTAGCTTTTTCTGTGGATAATATATAGGAACAATTGAATAAATTGCAATATATTAAATACTTCAAGTCCTTACACTGAGTTTATATTACCAGTAATTTTAATGCGATTACAAAAAAGTGCATATTATTATTCGTAATACCTGTATACATTTTCAGGGGATTAAGTAAGTTAATACTTCACGCTTAGCATTTGTCTGGAGATCGGGCCCAGCCATTATTTATGAGAGGATTATGTAACCTACTGAATGTAATGCCAATTTGTGTTTCTGAATATTCATGTTAGGTTCATATTATACACGACATGAATATTGTGGTCACTATAACACTATAATTTCAATTCTATGTTAAAATAAGAAAATATTAACCAGATAACCTCCGCTAATTTTATATTCCTTATGAAGCTTTTGGCAATCCTATGAAAGCATGAATACATGATAATAAAAAGGGACCTAGTGTATGGTTTGTTGTGCTACCACTTAAGAATCATATTGATTATGATAATCTTGCCACACAACGTTGCCAGTACATAACATAGAAGGGACACATATTATTTTTATTCAAACAATAACTTAGGATCAATCTATGTAGAATGTTACCGAGATCTCCGTTTAGACTACGTTTTTTGAGTTTGTTTTGGGATGTCTGAGGGCACCAGTAATCTAGTTGGGGGATTGGTACGTTGCTGTGGATGAACTGCTGCTCTCAGGGTCGATTTTGATTGTTGTTGCGATGAGACTCTTACGTTGTAGGTGGGTATTGCTGCGTCGTTTGAGGTGACGTATTATTTACGATTTGCATTGACTTCCACGACGGCAGAAGGGCCCAGTTGCAAATAGAATTAAAACAAAACGCGATATTCTTCCAAAAATAACTAAAAGCAACTCGAACAGCGTTCGTGATGTTAGAAAAAATGTTACTGAGCTAAAACTGACTACTAGTTCCCGCACTACTATGCACTTGTCTTTCGTTTGAAAGTCGCGGTTGTCGCTGTACTGCTGATCGTACTCTTCTCCGCAACAATAACAGAGCCTTGTAACGTGCGTTAGCGGCAGACAAAGCGCCGAGCAGATGCTGGAAGGCCGGACTGTAGCTGACTGGTAGGCTGGATTGTGGTTGGCTGGCAGACTGGATACTCTCATAGTTGATTTGAAGTTCTGGAAGTAGCGGCAGCGAACTGAGATGCTGCTGCTACAAGGTATGAGCGCGCCAAAAACTGCTTGAGGTTTCCGCCGATTGGGGCACTTACCTCGGATGTTGTGGCTCTTTATGTGTTGTCTATCTGTGGGATATGGATTGGAGGGGTAAGGTAGCGAGGGCTGTTGTTTTTGTTGATGTGCAATTGTGCACGGCTAGACGTTGAAGTAGAAGTAGAAGTGAGGAGGACGACCTGACACAAAATAGGGGTGAATGTTTGTGGGTTGTTTGTTTATGGGTTGTATATATAATTTAATGAAGGGTATTTGGGGGCCTGTTAGAATTTTGCTATTAAGGAAGTTTAATGAGTGGTAGGGGTGTCTTACTAGCTTTTCGGCAAAATTAGGCATTAGTCGTGTATATATAAATTCATCTAGCATAGGAGTATCATTGGTATTGTGGATATATGTTGTTGTGGTACTTTAACGGCCCAGCGTAGGTGTTCGTTTTGGATTCGTTGTAGAATTTGTCTATTTGATTGCATTGTAAGGGGGTACAAGACAGGAGACGCGTATATGATGATGGGCCTTATATAATACTTATACAGTAGGGTTGAAATGTAAGACAGGACAGATCTTAAAATAGGGTAGAGTGCGACGATCGAACATGGGCTTTTGCTATGATTGTTTTAGTGTGTTTGGTAAAATTTAACTTACTGTCAATTTGGATACCTAGGTATGATATTTCATTGCCCCATTCGATGCTCTGGTTTTTAATGACTATTTCATTACGTGGTGTTTTGTGTTGTTTTTTGGTAGCGACTATGGCTTGTGTTTTGTTGGGGTTAACAATTAAGCCCCATTTTTAAAAAAATGTCGTAGCCTTTTCTGTCTGTTTTTGCAAAAGTTTTGACAGGATGTTAGGGTCTTTTGATGTACCTATAATGGCTGTATCGTCGGCCTATGTTGCGTATGTAAGTCCATGGTCTTTTAGTAAGGAGATGTCGTTGACGTATAGGAGGAATATGGCGGGACCAAGGGATGATCCTTGGGGGACTCCAGAGAGAGCGGGAAAAGGATTGGAGCACTCCTGTTGGATTGCAACTCGGAATTGACGATTAGAAAGATATGATTGTATTATCTTGATAATGTGAATCGGAACGTCCGCAATATGGAGTTTATATAGCAATTCAGGATGCCAAACTTTGTCAAACGCCTTCTCGAGGTCCAGGAATACTATCCCTGTTAGGAGACCCCGATTGACGTTTGTGGACAGTATATCACCTGCTCGGAATAGCTGGTAGGTAGTGGAATGTTCCGGACGGAAGCCGAACTGAAAGTGTCGCTAAGGACCTTTCTATTTTCGGCTCCGTCCAGAAGTTATGTTAGGATAAGGGAATGAAGGACTTTCCCCAGGATTGGCAGGAGGTTAGTGGGACGATAGCTGGTAGGGAGGTTTGAGGATTTATTGGGTTTGGGGACTGGAGCTATCTTTGCACTTTTTCAGGGTGTAGGGTAGTGGGATAGCTGCATACAGGTGTTGTATAATCTGGCGAGATATAGGATGGCCTTGGGAGGTGACGAAGGGCGTAAGGGTATTTTGTCCTGGGGATTTTTTGGGATTTAGTTTTTAATCTGTGAGATGACCTGTGTGGGGGTGATTGGGATAGGATGGTCGGTTGAATCGAGTCTGGTCTGTTTCAGCCAGCTTTCGTACTCCTCCGACCTGGTCTGGTGTCTAGGATATATGTGGTTAGGGGTGAATTGGGTGGAATAGAGGGAAGTGAAAGATTCCAACTTTTCTTTGTCAGTTATGGCCAGTCCAAATTGTATTTTTAGGGGTGGTATTGTTTTGCAGAAATTTTCTAGGGAGATGATAGGGTGGGATAGTATGTCTTCGGTTATTTTTTCATTTCTGACAGTTCTTATTTCGTGCGCTATTTGCGTTTTTGTTTTATTGAATATTGTTTTGATTCTGAGATCTCTAGTATTTTGATAATTTTCGCGGATTTTGTTTGCTATCAATGTGGTAATGTTGCTAGGAAGTTTGTTTAGGAATTGTGGGTTGGGAGCTTTCTCTGGCTTAGGATGAGTGCTTCGGTTATGGACTGGGTGAGGTGGGAAGCTGGTTGGTCGATTTCTTCTGGGCTGTCGCAGGGGGATTGTACACAAGTACTTGGGATAGGGATTGGGAGAACCTCGTCCAGTCATAGTCCACCTCTTTGGGCTTAGTGACGTTTACCATGTAATCGTGTGATTTGCAGTTCAATGATCATTAGTAGGTGATCACATCTGATTTTGTTGAGTAGTGTATATTGGTGAGTAAGTTTATGGATGAGGCTGGGGGTGTGGCGGGAAAAGGACTTTGGTGCTAGAATTATTCACTAGGAACCCGTGCGACACGATCCCCGATTGGTTCGAGGACCGGTTGAACAGGTTCCAGTGGGGTTGTTTGGAGTTTAAATTGCCAAGCAGTATGTAGTTGGGGTTGTTTGTCTTTATCATGTCCAGGTCTCGTTCGTCTAGTGTTGTATTCGGTCTGCAGTATGTGGATGTAATTGAGATATTCTGATTTTGTATGTTTAGTATAATAGCTGTTGTCTGTAGGGTGTTGAGCCCTTGTATTGCTGTTTCAAAGTGTTTTAGATTTTATCTCACGATGAGTTTCGCGCCCCTGTTCTACATATCCTGTAACCGGGACAATTTTTGTGATGGTTTTACCAGTGTCTCACATACTGCACATATGTCTATGTCATAGTCGTGTATTAGTCTTTCAACTTCTTCGAATTCTTCAATATCATAAATATCAGGACTAATTTCTAATTGCTCAGGCACTTCATCAACCACAGTTTCGTCAACAATATTTTCTGCATTTTGGCATAAAGCTTTCCTTCCATTATCTGTTGTTTGCTGCCACCCAAAATTGACAGGATTTTGGATGGCAGCAAACAACAGATAATGAACTGATGCCGATAAGGACTGATAAAGCTTCTCTTCCTAATGAATTACTTAATATAACTGCTTGTAAGGTCGGTTGCAAAACTAAACGTTGCTCATGCAAAACCATTGGCGTCACATGCAGCAATTTATGCCACAATGGAAGGAATACTTTGTGTCAAAATACAGAAAATATTGCTGTGGTTGATGAAGTGCCTGAGCAATTAGAAATTAGTCCTGATCAGGGGCCGCTCTAGCTCTTTCGCCGTCCCCCTCCATGCGCTATAAACAAAGCTCTGTTTCAGCACTTCCTAAAAACATTAGCTGGCTATGTAACGAGACATATGGTAGATATCTGAGTCAATGTTTTCAAAATGTACTTATACCGTACAACAAGCTCCGCCTTTTGCACATTTCGCGGCTCATGAGGTTTTGAAATTACTTCTCCAGTGATATTCACTTTTGTCGTGACAAGTTGCGATTCTTAACATATTCGTATCGCTACGCCGAAAATGCAGCCTTTATAATTCTGGCCCACCGTCTGGAGCGGCCCCTGGTCCTGCTATTTATGATATTGAAAAATTAGGAGAAGTTGGTAATTATGAAGAAGATATTAGTACTTCAGAGAATATCTCAGATGTATACGATTTTAGCGATGACGAGGGTGAAGAAACATTCCAAATTGCAGTTACCGATTCGGAAGTAGACACTTCTTGCAGTAGCACATCTAGTACAGCTAACTAAAAATGGAATTGGTGCAAAATTATTGGATATTTTTTGCAAATTTTTGGCAGGATATTTCTTGGTTATATAGGTTACTGTCGTCTAAAATTTCATCAAATTCTGTTGAATTTTGGCCAAGTTAGCCGTAATTTATTTTTTTTTACGTTTTTTCAATATATATATGTACATATCGTGGGGGGCGGTCAACCGAATGTTGCTTGAACATCGACAATAAAAGGGTAAAATTCTCGTTTCTTAACTAGTATTTTAAAGGGTCCAAAATAAATTAAAACTGAAAAACCACCCATAAATATGACCAATTTTCCTACCACCTACTCGATGCAGAAAACTAAGTTTATACTTACAAACTTATTTTTTTGTCGCGTTGCCCTATGCAACATTTTCTCGCAAAATCTATATTTACTCCACTGTGTGTATCTTATTCATTCAATCGTACAACTCTCCAAAATTTGAAATCGATGTCTTTTTTACAAGAAAGTTATTTGCTGGCTAGTTATATCGTATGCACCCGGTATATCTAGTCCATTTTATTTTTGTTACGAAAATTTTTACATATTCACTTGGATTTTTGCTCTCATGTATTGGTTTAATAGATAAGTGCACTTTTCTTGAAAAGCGAGGTGTTAAACAAAACTGACTAGGATGTACGTGATCTTTTTATTTATTTTTACGAACTGTCTCATGTACAATCCATTATCTTCAAAACTAATATAATATGTAAGATTTTCTCTTGTCAAGATACGCCCCTTTACTCGTCAATCACAAATAAAAGTTATAGGTATAATCAGTATACCTTTCAGAAACATAAGTACCTGCTGCTCATGACATCTCAGACTGACGCACATAAATCTAAAAATAATACACTCGCCACATTAGAAACAAGCGTTATAATTTGAAATAAATAATAAATGCATTGGTATAGACACAATGGATGTAAGAAATTTATGCCGATCTTTAATCAAACAAATTTTAAATTATTAATGCTTGTAATGTTAATGTTTGGGAGGGATGATGGTATATGGATGTAATAAGGTAATAAAGATTTCATTCTATTAAAAATATGTTTTATTGCGCAGTGAGATCTGGACGTTTTATATTTATTGCAATTTGCTGCAAAATACATACTTTTTACATAAAATACATTTAAATGACAACCAGTAGTCCATGAGAAAACTATAGGGTGAATAATTGGTAACTTAAATGTACAATTTTGTTTGCTTATTTGTGCATATCTATGGCATACAGATATATAATATAATATATCTTTATTTATCCAAGACATCACACTTAATCTGTCTGGTCGACACACAATGTCTGGTCGATAGCCGAGTAGGTTAAGGCGCAAAGTGGCAATCGCGATTAATCACACGGACATCGCACCACCGGGTTCGAATCCTGGCTCCGGCACTGTCGGAGGAAATGATTGTATGTCCGCGTTTTTTCAATGTGTAACCCCCTTCCGCACAAGCCCTGGCTTCTGGAATTGGGGGTTGTCAAATTTCTATGGTGTTTATTTATTTATCATTTATTTATTATAAACGGATATAGGACATGCCAACAAGAAAAGCACGTGATTTTAAAACATCAATGAATAAAATATAAAAGACAAGTAAATAGAAATATATAAAAAAGTAAATAGGATGAAAGATACTAACATTATTACAAAAAATACATGTGATAAAAATACTCATCTACAGAATAGAAAGCATTCTCTAGTAAAATGTTATATATAAGTGTAAAAAATCTTGTTGCACTTGCATGTTTAATATTTTCTGGTAATTTGTTGTACAGGGTTATACCTATATAATAATGATTTGATTTGTATAATTCCAATCTATGTAAATTATATTCAAATCATTTCCATGTCTAATCGAATAATTATGAAATTCATTTTGAAAATTAAAATTAGCAACATTTTGCTTAACAAATTTTAGCACATCTAGTATGTAGATACAGGGAAGCGTTAGTAGCTTTTCTCGAATAAATGTTGTTTTACATGTTTCTCGAAATTTTAGTCCAAACATACATCTAATTGCTTACTCTCTTTTGTAAAATGGATATTCTATTTACTACTGTCAAATTTTCCCAAATAATTATTCCGTACCTAATAGACTCAAAATTTGAATGATACATTGTTATTGTTATCGAATTCTTTGAATACTGTGTCCAAAATTTCTATTAGAGCCGATATTGTAGACTATTTTCCCCTAAAACCATGTTTACGTACACGCATATACTTAATAAAATAAATAGAATTTCCAGCTAATTGAAATCGGTCAAGAGTTAAAGATTATAAAATTTATTTATAGCATTCTATATAATAGAAAATAATAAAATTTTTAAATAATCTGAAGGAAGGTGAGGCAAAAGTAACACAAGCCACCTACCTTATCCAGATATTTTTCCGAAATATGTTTCCATTGATGCGATGCACCGTTCTAGATACGACAAAAAAGAATTCTAACCCAAAATTGATTTAGCATTATCTAAAGGCTGAAGTCATTTTCTATGTTTATAAAAGTATATTTATACAACGTGTCCTAAAAGGTATATAGAATACTTAAAGATAAATGAATTTTCTCATTGAAACGCTCCTGATTGATAATTTCCCCTCAGATATTATCAATTCCATTTTATTTACCATACACTCTCAAATGGTTTCTGTTTTGTTAAGGTCTGGACTATGTGCTAGTCATGGTAAAGTTTCAGCAAACTTAATCAAGTAATCCAAGATATAACATTGGCGCAGTCGGTAGGATTTGAAAACATCACAGTTCGGGAGCCTAACCACATCAAGACATATCCAAGGGAACAAGGATCTGAAAAATCTACATAACCGGACGAAAAGAGCTTCTGGAACAAGCTGTGGTGGTGGTTCCCAATCCTTAATTCAGGAAAAGGACCTACAATTGCAATTAAGAAGAAAACAACAAAGCATCGCAAAAAATACAAGCAATAATAATTAGCATGTAAAGAAATGATCCCGTCCCGTAGTCAGTGTTTTCGGCGCTAAAACGAATCTGCGACAGGAACACTTTATGACGTCTCCGACAGAGACCGTTAATGTAGCGAGCTTCACGAAGGCTTAGTCAACCGGACCACGAGGAACAAAAAATTTAATGTTTCTCCTGCTGTTCGGATCAGCATATAAAATAACACCAATTAACAACATAATCGGAGTGTATCGCCACCGACACACGAGCATTGTAATGTCTCACAAGAAACTGATTCTGCTCGTGCACAAAGACATATCCACATTTAAGACAGCTTTTGACAAAAACCACAAAATCTACCAGACGCTTTACAGCACCCTTGGCCCATCATATCATTACATGAACGTCTCTTTGAGCGAAGCAAAAACTCGTCTCAGTGTCTGGTCGATAGCCGAGTGGGTTAAGGCGCGAGGTGGCAATCGCGATTAATCACACGGACATCGCACCACCGGGTTCGAATCCTGGCTCCGGCACTGTCGGAGGAAATGGTTGTATGTCCGCGTTTTTTCAATATGTAACCCCCTTCCGCACAAGCCCTTGCCTCTGGAATTGGGGGTTGTCTAATTTCTGTGGTGTGTTTATTTAAAAAAATTAACACAAATTTTTCAATCGATAATAGAAATTCGATGAAGTCTTCCTCGATACAAAACGATATAAGCGGCGAATACTAAACGGTATCGAAATGATTTTTAAGCAAATAATTGTAAATTTAGACGGAGAATATGGTCAAGTATTATTCTGACTAACAAGTTAAATATTGACGAACACCAACTCGAAAATTTAATCAAAAATCGAATATCTGTCATCAAAAACTTTAAAGCAACTATTCTAAAACTACCAGTTGATAAATAAATCGAAACTTCGATTTTAAATATGACCAAAGATTTCGAAATCATTTTCGAATGCCAGTATCACTGGAGACGCTGCCTTTTTGTGGGACACACCAGTGGAGTAGAACCGCAATTTTGATTTGCTAAATTCTCGTTTTACTTGTATTTGAAACTGGAAGTTCTTTTTTAGAAAACGAATCGCTGAGGATGCTGCCTTTATGTGAGCCGCTCTAGTAGAGCCGCATCGTAATTAATTAATTTTGAACAAAAAAATTGTACTGTAATATGAATTATTTATAACCACGTTAATTTATCTAGCAAAAGAAAAATTTACCCGAAATCATGGCCACTGACGTAAACTTTCGTAAATGAAATATGTTATGCACATCGGACAATTTTGAGATTAGTATATATTATGGGACACATGCGAGGAATATTTGACAAAATTATGATTGCCTCTCTAGTATAAGATATGTTTTTTTTGCATTTTTCGCATTTTCTGTAAAGTGAGGCTCACAAAAATTTTCATTTATATTTCTTTAGTATATCTATAACATAATTCAATACCATGTAATTCACTAATTTAATAAATATTTCTTAGGAATTGGTATTTGAATTTTCGGTTTATAATTTTTGTCAAAGTTAGTTTTGTTGCATTAATCTTGCCATCTAATTTTGGATTCTGTGATTGAAGGTGTCACACTCATTTGAAACCAACACACATTCGTTTAAACGTAATGTGACGACACGTGAAATAAGCGACGAATACTAATGAGGAAAAATAGGCAAGTAATATTTAATTTAATTATGTGTAATAAAAATGTATTTTAATACTTCATTACAGTAATTCATAGTTATTTATATTATGACGATCTAAAGTTCACAAAAATATATGAGGTCCTAGGTCTTACTAATCTTTGTGGTGAGTCAGAAACAATAAAAGAAAACGGTTCTAAAAATATCATTTATTACAGATATAATAAATTTACACACAGATAAAATATTTAAAATTATGCATTGTGCTATAAATGTCTAGGCTTTTGCTAGGAATTGATGTTAATTTATAACAATTTTACAAATAAGAAAAATTATAAGTAGAAAAATGAGTACAAGATCTTACCCAATTTTCTTGAACGATATAGCTAAATAATTAATTATTTAACCAGAATATTAATGCTCTAAAATTGTGTTTTTCTGCTACTAATAAAGACAATAGAGTGAATCAAAAAAGAGAATGTTAAGAGGTACGGCTAGATTACGATATGAATTCTAACTTGCTGGTGTAACTGTTAAACTTCGAAGGGTTATGGAAAAAATACGTCGAATTTGTTACACCCTCCTGTTTGCTGCCTCTTGCAATGGTCAAAGAATAACCTCAGGTCCTGATAATACTCTTTGATCAGCTTACCACACCTCTATTATTAATCCTGTTCTTAGGTTTTGGGTTCCCGGGTTCAACAAGTGAACTGGGCTTATCCGTTAGTGATCTAGGTTAAGAAGACAAGTTAATGAGAGTTATTATTCAATGGGTTACCCTACCAAGTGGTTTAAAATTATTTGAAAAAAATCTAAATCGAGTTAGTAAAATTTATTCAACCAGACGACAACAAGATGGAGTACTCAGAATAATGCAATATTTTAGACAAATGTTAAATTTTTAATTTTAAAAAGTACTCAAACTTATTAACATATAATAAGACAGGTAATTCTATTTTCACCAAATGCAATTGCACGTAGTTTACATATATCCCTTTATTAAACAGTTAAAATATCACATAAATAAATGTACTCGATATAAAAATATTAATATACACAAGAAAATTAAACCATAAATCACAAATGCACTAATAACATCAATTAAAAATAGGGACAAAATGAAAAACAATGTTTGAGAGACAAAAATAATGAACAGTTATGGAACCAGTACGAAAACTACAGAAACACGTTAACTAAATTATTACAAAAGTCTAGAAAAGACTCTTACATAAAAAAACTAAATGAAGCAAACAAAAACACAAAGAAAGTCTGGCAAATAATAAAAAATTCAGTGACAGAAAATGATAGCAATAGTAATTACCAAATATATGATCAAAATAATAAAGTTGAAACCAGCGCAAAATAGTATCTGAAATTTTTATTAAATACTTTTCTATTGTTGATGAAAATTTAACTAACAAAATAAAATCAAGTTCACCGCCAGAAACAACAAATATAACATCCAAAATCGCAAATATTGAAAACTTTGTATTTCTAAAACCGGTCACTACAAATGAAATAGCAACCATAATTGATAAATTGAAATTAAACTCATCTCCCGGAATAGATCAAATAACCACAAAAACACTTAAAAATATTAAATCTAATATATATTCTTAATATCCTAGTACATCTGATTAACTTCTCATTCCAAAATGGACAATTTCCAGATTCACTAAAACAAGCTATTATTACACCTATATTTAAAGGTGGCGATCAACTTGTTACAAACAACTATAGACCAATATCGGTAGTTAATAACATAGCCAAAATATTTGAAAAATACATGGTCTCTCGACTTCATAGCCACTCACTGTCTCATAACATAATATCGCCGGAGCAATTCAGATTTAGACAAAACTGCTCCACGGAAAACGCCTTATTTCATTTTACAAACAAAATACATAAACATCTTAACAAAAATGAAAGGATAATTGCCATTGGAATTAGAGGAGTAGCATTAGATTGGTTAAAAAACTATTTATCAAATAGAAAAGCCTTAGTAAAAATTAATGAAACATTAAGTAGTCCAGAAAATGTGACATACGGTGTTCCATAAAGAACAGTTTTAGGTGCGCAATTATTCCTTTTTTGCATAAATGACATGCTGAAATTAAATATAAGTGGAGATATCATCGCATATGCTGATGATACTGCTCTAACATTCCACGGTACAAACTGGTCTGAGGTCACCAAAAAAGCGAAAAGGGACTGTATAAAATTAAATGCTGGATGGACAATAATTTGTTAAGTCTCAATCATTGCAGAAACAAAGCTCATTACTTTCAGCAATAGTTCAAGACTACAACCGATAATTGACAATTTGAAATTCCACGAAAAATGTGACTTAATAATCTGCACGTGCGAGAATGTAATTGGGAACACTACAAACATTAAATATCTGGGTCTTATAATAAATGAGACAATGAGATGGAATGACCATACCGAAGATTTTAATACAAGACTAAGAAAACTTGTCCATGTACTCTATAAGCTTCGCAACATTCTTCCAATTAATGTTTTAAAAATGACATAAATCGTTGGTAGAATACATACTTACCTACTGCATTATAATATGGGGTGGGACATATAACAGCCAATTGAAAAATATAAAAATAACTCAAAAATGGATACTTAAAGTAATGCTGTGAAAAAATCGAAGATATTCTACAGCACAACTTTTTCTAGATAGTAATGTCTTCAATTTAAATGGATTATATATCCTTAATGTAGCAAAATTTATCTACAGAAATAGGGAAGTAAGAGTACCTACAAACCACATACACAATACAAGGCAAGATGAACGCAATGCGCTTTTTACACCTAGACCAAATTCTAATTTGTACAAAAAATCTCTTGGCGTCGCGGGTCCAAAGTATATAATATTATTCCCGAATACATAAAAGCAATAAATAATTACAAATTATTCTATAAAAAGCTGTCAATATTTATCATGCATAATTTACATTTATTTGAACAAATATTCTCATAACTTCTAATTCAATTATTGCACTTAATCTCCATAATTTTATAATAATTCATTATTAGTCTTTTATTTGTTAGTTTTAGTTTTTAGTTGTTAGTAACGAATACGATATGTACATTGATATTGTTAATAATAATATATTAGTGAATATTAAGACACAAAACGATTTCCTTGTCAAATCAGGTGCATTTATACAATAAAGAATAATTACTGTAAAAATAATATTGTAAGATTGGGTTAAAAATAAAGTTATTATTATTATTATTATAAAACCCATAAATATTTACATCGTAACCAGACTTGAGGTCTAGGTTAATAAAATATGTATCCACTAGATACTAATTATCATCATTAAAGCAATATTATACCGTGCATATTTGGCGCAGTTTACCACTATCCATGCATCAAACTTAGAACTTACAAATGATGGAAAGTGCCTGTTTGTCCAACCAAGGCCGATCATATCATTGTCAACGCCACTCGCACAACAATTAATCCATTAACTTAATTACGACAGTACTTTTTATTGCAGTAAATAATTAACATATCGGTTTTTATCAAAAGTATTTATGAATGGACAAAAAAAAAATGCGCTCAACTGTCACCGCGTGGGTGCTAGAATGCAAGTAGGCTTTAATGTTTGGACACATAAATTTGGCGAAAGTAAACAACTTTTAGTTTTATAGTTGGAACTTTTTCATTTACTAGCGATGGAAATTGAATTGTTTTAACCTAAATATTTGATGGAATTTTTTGAAATCGGTTAATAATAATTGATTGTGGTCTTTTATTTAAATAAACACTTATTATGTATATCCGGGATCTGGATTTAATATTAAACATAAGCGCAATATAATATTCAGGTCACATCGATAGTACGTAATCAATACATATATAAATAAATAAATAAATCCATAAAGGTAGGTATTTTCGTAATTTTGATTCTTAGAATTTTCGACGTTTTTGGGCTTGCTTAATAATATCAAAGTCACAAAGTGTTTTAAGAAACTTTGTTTTAACTAATATTTGTTCTACCACAGACAAGGATCCCCGGAGCAACACGATGTGTCAAAAAATAGTACTACATAACATCGGTTCATAATAAACAACTTTAGTCCGTTTTCGAGATAGTTGCTAAATTTACGCCCAGTAGAACGTAATTTGTTATAGTTCCACAAATTGCTCTCCATAGGACGTCGTTTATTGCAGTTGCAAGAATCACGCCTTGTGGAATGATTTTTTGTGATAGTTTTCAAAAATGAAATTTTTATTGTATTTCCGAAAAATACTTTTTTTGTTGCAATTTCCAAAATCTCATTTGGTACCTTTCATTTTACTTCGAAAAATATCTTCCGAAGGCATTTTTATCGAAGAAAATTATTTCTGACTTCAAGGAGGATGACTTTTGATGTGATTAGGTAGGTTCTTTGACAGTATCAGCCCTTATTTCACCTGTGTATAGTTCCCCTGACACATATCCAGAAAAATCAATATTTGACAAATAAATTTAATGGTGAAGCATCTTTTAACTTTCATCTAGCCACCATACGTGAAATAAATTAAATAATTCAACCTGAACTCAAATATTATTCTAGCGATTTTCTAATTTGTGAAAAATAACTATAATTTCTTCTTTGACAAAAATTAGTACTCCTAGGGCATATTCAGATTCGATGCCCATTTCCATCACTGTGACACATGCGACACTTTCGGAAAAGTCATAGTACTGTAATCGTATTGACAGATATTACCGATGACATTTTAAAATTCCTAGATAAAGATTATGCGTCATTTTTAGTACCTTTGGATTTCTCAGAGGCATGTGACATCGTAGATCACACTTTATTATGTGTCAAACTTATTTACTTGAGATTTGATGAAAATTGTGTTTTTCAGGTTTTGCTTGTGCGATAAATTTCAAACTGGATGACACTACCATTGCTATCATCAAAATTACCTCAGGCGTCTTCCAGGCTTTCTGCTCTACGCCCCATCCTGTTCTACTAATAACCACCCTGTATATTAATACAGGGTGGCATAAAAGTACGGGAACGGCAGGATAACTTGAAAAATACGAATCCTAGAAAAATACAAAAGTCATAAGAAAATTTCCTTTGGCTATCTGACGGTGACCTTAGATTTGACCTTGAGTGTGACTTTCAAGGTCGTTAGAAAGTCTAGTCGGTTTTTTCAAATGGAACCCCTTACTTTTAACCCCGGAAATGAAACGAATGGAAAATTTTACGTTCGGGTATGACCTTCGGCACACAAAATTTACCTCTAAGGTCATCTTTACCTTACTCAAGTTGAACTTCAATTGTTGTAAGTGCCGAAGGTCATATCCGAACGTAAAATTTTCCACTGGTTGCATTTCCGCAGTTGAAAGTAGGGGGTTCCGTTTGGAAAACCGATTTGACCTCCAAATGACCTTGAAGGTTATGACTAAGGTCAAATACACCGTCAGATAGCCAGGGAAATTTCCTAAAATTTTTGTATTTAAAATTTCTTTCTAGGATTCGTATTTTTCAAGTTATCCTGCTGTTCTCGTACTTGTCTTGTTATTACAGCAGATGCTCAAAATGTTCGCCATTGACAGTTTGGCAGTGAGCTAGATGAATATGAAAATTATGAATTGTACTTATCATTTCTGGTGTAATCTCAGCGCACACATCCTGTTGCAGTTCATGTAAATCTTGAAGTTTGGTAAAGTAAACTTTACTTTTTATGTAACCCCAAAGAAAATAATCATTCGGTGCTATGACTGGTGGTCGAGAGGTGAGCGCACTTGCCTCTCACCCAAAAGTTCCGGGTTCGATCCCCGGTCGTGGCAGTGGAAAATACTGTGAGAGGGATTTTTCCACTATACACGTATATTGGGTGTGTGTCCCTTGTTTCTAAATGTGTAGCCCCCTCCCACACAAGGCTCTTTTAGAGTGTTCTGGGATAAAGGGGGTCGTAATTCTGTAGTGTTATTTATTATCTTGCTGGCCACTCAATGATTCTTCTTCTTCTAATCCATCGATTGGGAAAAGCATCTCTCAAATATCTCTGACAGTTAGTCCACAATGTGGGGGCGCGCCATCTTGCTGAAACCAAACTTCATTAAAATCGTTACCAGCAAGCTGTTGTATAGCTGGCACAATATTCTCTGTAAGGAGTTCTAAGTATTTCTCAGTATTCAGATTTCCATTAATAAAAAAAGGCCCAACCACTCGATCGCAAAAAAGCCCTGCCCAAATATTCAACTTTTGAGGTATCTGCGTGTGCGCTTCAAGCAACAAATGAGGATTTTCATTACTCCAATATTTGAAATTATGGCGGTTTATTTTACTACAAAATTCGAAAGTGGCTTCGATTGAGAAAACAATTTGGTATAAAAATTACAGTTGATATTAATTCTTTGCATCATAATTTCACAAAGCTACAACCTGCGATCGGGATCGTCTTCTTTTAGTTCTTGGTGGTGATGTATTTTGTAAGGGTGGAATTTTATAATTTTCAACTTTTATATACTGAAAATCGACTCATATCAAGCTATTGAGACGCTTTATTGATTGACAATCTGAGATTTTCAACAAATGATTGTGCTGCTTCAACTTGTTGCTCTTCTGTCGTTTGCGATCTTGGCCTTTCAGATTTCGGACGATTTTTATTCGTCCCAGTTTCTTCAAATCGGCGGATGATACTAGAGACAGTTGCTTTGGAAATGCCTTCACCTTCGTTACGAAAAACATCATTGAATAGCAATCTCACTTCATGACCTCTGGCTGACTCCATCCTCTCATCACTCACTCTTCCTCTGTAATTTGGAAAAAGTCCAGAAAGATTGTTGGAGAGGCACATATTCAGTAGTGTAATTCACACAAAAATTTAATTACGACAAAAACCTGAACGTCATTATACAGCAATAATTCCTAAAGTATACGGACTATCGGAGAAGCTACACCGTATAGATGACAAATTTGATATTAGGGCGATATTTCAAACGGGGTACACTTTGGGATCTATTTTAACAAAAACAAAACCGTTAAACAGGGAGCAGAATTCAAAAAACTGTAGTTACAATATCCCGTGCGAATGTGATAAATGTTATGTGGGTGAGTCATCCAGACCTTTCAGTGTGAGTTTGGAAGAGCACAAGAATTACATTAGAAAGAATGAAATTCAGAAATCAAAGATTTGTGAACATGCTTGGGAAAACGGACATAGAATAAACTGGGAGTCGGCAATAATTTCAACAAAAGAGGCAGATAACAAAAGAGAAAAATTAAAGAATCAGCAATAATCTTATTAAATGAAGATAAATGCGTATCGAATTGTTCTGTAGATATTTGTACAACCTGGCTACCAATGTTAAAAGAAGAACATAACAAACTCAACATTATCTAAAAAAGAAAATATCATCAGTATTCTATGTTCTGTGTAAGTAGTAAGTATCTATGGAAATAACATAAACAGAATGTTAAAGCTGTGTATTTGACACACACAGCAAGTAAGAGTTCTTCGAAGAAAAGCTTTGAAAACGGAAACGTCAGCAAAATATATTATTTCTGTGTTTATTCCGATTTATATTATTTGTAAAACATAACCCCTGACGGTTCCTTTGACGTAAACGTCACAGGCACAGAGGCTTTTTTCCAATAATTCTATTATATTGTAGATTCTGCGATTTGGTTTTGAATAGGATAATTATTATTAACCGCTACTCGAGTCCGAGTATAAAAATGTTACAGTCGATAAATTGTGCAATAAAAAACAAGTAAAAGGTGTAGTCTATTGTAATTCCCATTCATCTACGGTGCACACGACTATGGCTATAGAGGCCAATTCGGGAGAGCACATGTCGACCGCAGTCAGGACAAACATAGACCTGGTTAGGTCTTGGATTTGGCCTTCTTGCAGCAACATTTCCTTGATAGCTGGCCACAACCCCTCGCCATTCGGTTCTGTCCGCTGCAAGTTGTTCCCATTGCTCGTCTGCAACACCGCAGGATTTTAGATTTTCATGGAGAGCGTCTTTGAACCTCTTTCGTTGACCGCCACGCCTTCTTCTACCGCTTAGCAATTCACCATAAAGTGTACATTTAGGAAGGCGGTTATCATGCATACGATGAACGTGACCTGCCCATCTTAGGCGTGCTCTTGAAATAAGCACCTCAATTGGAAGGCTGTTTGCTCTCCTGAGTACTTCCACGTTTGATATGTGATGGAACCAACGGATTTTCATCATACTTCTGAGGTGTCTTTGCTGAAAACGTTCTAATTCTTTCACATGACGACGGTAAGTAACCCAGCTTTCACATCCATATAGCAGTGTTGGAATGACAACTGCTCTGTAGACAGCCATTTTCGTTGACAAAGCAAGGTCGTGGTTGTCAAATACTCTCTCTCTAAGTCCCCAGAGTGCTCTAGATGCAGCGTTAATTCTATTGCGAATCTCGCTGTCCATGTTTGCTTTGTCATTAACAACGTTGCCTAAGTAATTGAACTGATCCACCACTTCAAGAGAATTTCCGTTAAGCGTAATGTCTATTTGGTTCACTTGATGAGGAGTTGACATAATCTTAGTCTTTCCAATGTTGATTTTAAGTCCCAAGGAATCATAGCTCTGGGCATACACATCTAAAAGTTCTTGAAGCTCTTCCGGCGTAGAGGCTAAAAGTGCACAGTCATCCGCATACTGGAGATCACAAATGAATCGTGTGCGTGTCTTCGTGAAAGCTCTAAAGCGCCCTATGTTAAAGAGACCGCCATCAAAACGGTATCTGAGACCTATTCCTCTGACTGTCAGTTTGTTGTCAACAATAATTGTTAGAGCAGTGGTAAACAAATTAAAAAGTAGGGGTGCCAGGACACATCCCTGCCTAACTCCAGTGAGGGTTTGGAAAGGTTCGGTTGCCTCATTATTATACATAACCTGGGCGTTGTTGTTTGTATGTAGACTGCGACATACTTCCACAAATTTTCTAGGGATAACTAAGCGGAACATAATTTTCCAGAGCACTTCCCTGTCCACCGAGTCAAACGCCTTGGTTAAATCAATGAAGGCCATGTGAATTTCTCCTTGATGTTCGAGTGCTTTTTCTTGAAGCTGTTTAAGTGTGAAGATTAAATCCGATGTGCCTCGGTTTGGTCTAAAGCCACTCTGTGTTTCAGGAAGTAGCTTTTCCATAACAGGTGTTAGCCTATTTGCCATCGCTTTAGTGAGTATCTTCCCTCCAACAGCCAGGAGAGCTATACCCCTGTAATTTCCACAGTCCGCAGCGCTCCCTTTGTTTTTGAAGAGGTTGATTAAAAGTGTATCACGAAACTCCTGCGAAGCTTGACCACTTTCCCACACGACATCAAACAGTTTTTTGAGGTAGGGTATGAGCTCTGACGACACAGCTTTAAAGATCTCAGCTGGGAGTGAGTCGGCGCCGGAAGATTTGTTATTTTTTAGCTGCCCAATGGCGGTTAAGATCTCTTCCGTTGTTAGTGGTTTATCTAAGTCTTCGAAGGTGTCATATTGAGGGATAAGATAGATTTATAATATCGTGATCGGCTTGACTTTGCTGGTTAAGAATGTTAGAGTAGTGTTCTTTCCATCGGGCTCTTATTTCCTGGTCTTCTTTGAGGAGATTTCCATTTAAATCTTTAATAGGGCACATATTTTTCCGACTGGGGCCGTACACTGCTTTTACTCCTTGAAAGAAATTCTTGTAGTCGTGTGAATCGGCGTACCTTTGAATTTCTCTGGCCTTGCTTGCCCACCACTCGTTCTTTATTCTTCTGATTTCGCGTTGCGTTTCATACTTAGATTGGGTAAAAGCTTCTGCTTTTGATGAGTCGTTGGGGTGGTTGATAGCGTTTTGGAAGGCAATATGTTTGCGGTCAAGAAGTTCTTGTATAAAAGCTTCATTATCATTGAACCAGTCCTCCTGTTTTTTACTTGCTGCAGTGCCAAGAATTTCCTCACTCGCACTTTTTAAACTGTCTTTAATTTGTGTCCAGGTAGCAGCGACATCTACAGAATTGGTTTCTTCTAGTGCACTCAAATTCTCTTGAACTTTTTGCTTTAGCTGTTCGACGGTTTGTTGGTCACGCAATTTACTAATACAGAGACGGAGTCTACGTTTTACTTGATTCTTCGGTGTTTGGGTCTCATAACAACATGTGGTAGAAAACCCAAATAAAAGGAATAATAAATAAAATAAATTTTGCTTGTTAATATCTACGTCTTTATAATTTGGCTATATCTAGTTATATTTTATTCATAATTTATGTGTAACATTGAAGCATCCTTTTCTATTTGTAAAATAAATACATGTTCTCTTAGTGTGGGTAATATGGATAAAAGACACACGTATACCCTTTTATTAGTTCAATATAAACAACTGCTGTTATGTGTCAATTTGGCTATTTTAAATTTTGATGTCCAACTAAATCTATCTCACACACTGCCCGGCCTACCTACACGGTACAGATTTAAAATGTGTACACTAAATATAACGACATCAACCTGGTATGAAAATACACTCATTATTTATTTTTAGAATTGACATTGAGACAATAAAAATTTCTAATACTAACAAAACTGCGATCCGGTTACTACATTAAATGATTTACAGATTTTTTTATTTCGTGTAGGCTTATCTTTATGTATAAACAGCTTTCTAATTGTAGCTCGTTTTAAGTGAAAATATACAATATTTATTATTTATGTATGGGAACTGATCATAAAAGCGTGATATATTATATTATTAAATTCGAATTTTACCGATCTTGTGAAATAAAATTGCTATAAATATATACGTACCTACCAATCATTTCGATTTCTAATGCAAACAACCGAGTTGTTGTAAGTTTTTCTATCAACAGTATCTCCTGCTGATACAGTTATCTATACGGCGTCACTCTTAAAGAAGAAACCTACCTGTCTATTCTAACGACGGAAGACTGGAGGATGGACTTGCCTCCTCTCATTAAGTACATGAGATTTATTGTAATTACTGCAATTGCTTAACATTTACGAAGTTTATCGTAATTTACCCATTATCCAATATTTACTACAATTACCATACACTTATTACAGCTACTCAACATTTACCTCTAAATTTGGCGCAGCTAACTTTAGCAGTCACACACTATTGTTTAATTAATATTTTTGAAATCGAATGGTCAAATTGTCCTACAAATTTCTGGAGGGTTTTCCAGTCCTACGCCATGAAAGTGTCAGTTCCACTGTCAACATCTTTAGCGGCTGAGTACCAGTTCAGTATGGATGTTTAGTGGTGTTTTTCATGTGTTACCGAATTGGTAGCAGTGGACTAGACGACGTTGTGTGAGAGACAACACTACTAGTTGCTGTACTACTTCTGAGTTCGAGTCTCAGCTGCGGCAGCTGGCAATGCCGTAGGGAATGGTCGTTGTATAATTATCTGTGCATATGTGTCCTGGTTGAATGGTGGAATAGCCAGTGCTAAACTCCGCCAGGGCATTAAGCTAAATAAGGCGTTAAAATACAAATAAAAAAACTTTGCATGCCTTTTTCTTTTTAACATTTTAACGTCGGCCTATTTCCGCTACTGAGGCCTAACACCAACACCCTTTACTTACCTCTACCAACAATATTCTCAGAGAGAAAAGTTGGACGACTCGTCAAAACGAAGCCACTCGCGAAAATTCAGCCTGTTAGTAATCGCTTTAAAAAGGGGCGCTGGTTCCTAGACTAGTGCTTAAATGTGGATCAAATAGGACGTGGTTTAGTGTGCAACCAATCAGGCTTCCAAAAATATTATTCCTGAGTCAGTTTTTAAATATTTGCAAAACACAAAATGTAATTTAGCCATTGCTAATCAAATAAATTGCAATACATGTATGGCGTCCCACAAGGCACAGTCATTGGACCAACTCTCTTCAATGTACACATAAAGAAAACAAAATCATCGGGAATGTCAGACCAGAAGGAAGAAGTCGACTGGAACAGTCTGTAGTAAAATAGGTGAATCGAGAATAAACCCCACAGATATATAAGAAGCGGATTCAGCACATCGGACAGTTATATTTTAGATATGCCAAGTGATCAGCTAAGATAAAGAACAGTGAACAAACTAGTACAGTGACAATTAGTAAAGAATTTACTGTAGTTAAGTTATATAAGACTTAGTATTGTAATTTAGTGATTAGTAAATCAGTGGTTAGTGAAAATTCTTGTTGCAATTATCTATGTTGGGAGTGTTTAAGTAACAATATCTATGTTTACCGATGGTACAATGATATATACATTGCGAGTGATAATATAAAGTACGTACATGGCTATGTGATATAGTTTAATTTTAAATTACATCCGACTTCAATCGATCGAGTTCTACAATAGCTAGAAATTAAAAAGAATACAGGTAAACTGCATAAGAGAGTCTATAATTGGAAATTATTTTCCAATATACAGGGTGAACCAAGGCTATTTGTACAGGACCAAGAATAGAATTAAATTTGCGAGAGCTGTAGACATATATGGGGTTCGCGTGCAGGGAAATCCTATACACTTATGTATATGTGCAATATGGGTTAGAATCACGAGCTGGTAGGGCATAGGCATGACAGCTGGTCAATCCGCTGCGGTTAGTATGTTAGTAATGTAAATGCATTTGGAGCGGAAGGTGTAGGTGACCGGTCGTCAAATAAGGAATTTTCGAATTACCACGTGCAATAAATTAATTGTATCACGCAGTGAATGTACACCATAGTATCATTTAATTATTTGTACGTTTTCTTCTATTAAATAAATATCCAACAGGTTAATATTATTTTGAGTGCAATAATACTTAAATTTCGTAAGGTTATCTGTGACGTAAGCCCAACGAACTCTAGTAAATAATAAATAATCCTTAACATCGACAATCACAGCAGCGCCAGCGTACAGTGCATTGGATCACCCTACCCCAATCGCACTCCATTAGAAGATGTTCTCATCCGTATTGCACATGTACATAGGCATATAGGGTTTTCCTTTACGCCTAATAGAGATCCCAGTACTATATAATACGAGACATGCAAACAAGGGGTATTTTATTTATTCTTATCGAGTAATCCATGGAATAGAAATTGGAAAACAACTGAAAAAGTATTTTTATTTTTGTTGGTAACAACATTTAACAAGATTATTGGAATACCGAAATATAAAATAAACGCTAGATAATTATATTTCTCCTTCTTCCACCAATCCGCCATTCTTTTTGCAACACTTATCAAACCTTTTCTTTCATTCATGGTTACTTTTCTGAGTTATTCTTGGGTAATAGCTGCATATGCTTCAATTATTCTAGCGCGTAGGTCATCAACTGACTGCGTTTTTAACTACTTGCTTTAGTAAAACATAATATTTTTAGTCGCAAACTCCTCTATAAAATCCTTATTTTACTATAAGGAATGTAACCAGACTGCAACCAACAACTACTCTCTGGGTTATGTGTCCCGCCGAGCGCTGAATTACAAGTTACAAGCCTGGTGCGTTAAGTGTAATAATTACATATTACCATCAAAACGCTAATACACCAGCCGAAAGACTGATCCTACTTAAAGGAACTCTCGTGCCAATCGTCCCACACCACTTGCAGACTGCAATTTCGAGCTTTTGGCTCTCGTCAGTGCAAGGTAGGCATGTGACGACCGACACGAGAATCCCTTGACTACTTGGTACATTTCGGCATCTTTAGGATAGCGACATGTAAACTAGTCAACAGGCGCCATCTAGCGGTCCAGTGTTTGTTGCAATCGAAAAATAAATAGCCTGACTATTCTTAGCATATTTCAAGTGTGCTTTTAGGGGGCGGAATATTAAAACATAATATTTTTAGTCGCAAACTCCTCTAGAAAATCTTTATTTTACTATAAGGAATGTAACCGGACTGCAACCAACAGCTACTCTCCGGGCTATGTGCCCCCCCGAGCGCAGAATTACAAGTTACAAGCCTGGTGCGTAAAGTGTAATAATTGCATATTACCATCAAAACGCTAATACTTTGATTGCAACAAACTCCAGCCGAAAGACTTATCCAACTTAAATGACCTCTCGTGACAGTCCCACACCACTTGCAGACTGCAGTTTCGAGCTGTTGGCTCTCGTCAATGCAAGGTTTAGGATTTCCGGAAGACCAGTACCGTGGAGACGATACCACTCCATTTGTTGTAAATGTAGCTTCGTCGTTGAACAAAATTTTCTTTAAAAGTTCTTGTTGTTTAACTTATCTCCCTGGATCACAAACAGAATTTCAATCTTCTTTCCTCGTCTCCCTGTTCCAGAGTATGTAAAATTAAATGGTTTTTATTTTTTATCTTAGCGCCGAAACCAATTGACCGATCTCAGTGTCAAATATCCTCTTACAAACATCTACAGACTTTTGTATTTTCATCTACCCTTAAAAGTAAGGGTAGTTTACATAGAAAAAAAATGAATCGATTTCCTCAATAACGGCTTTAACAGTTTAAGTGAGTATAATCATACTACTACTTTAAAAGGACTTTGGACTGAAAATATTTACCTACCATATTGAAATTTTAGCACAATAACACTAAGCGCCGAGACAAGCACAAACAACCAGTAAGACTATGAGCTTCGGAGTATTCCTCAATATTGCCGGGGTATTCCCGAGTATTACGGAGTATTCCCGGAATTCGTGAGCATTGCGGAGTATTCCCGGGTATTCCTGAGCATTGCAAATTAATTTCGTGGTATTCCTCCTTAAAATTTGTACACGTATTTCCGGCACTCCTCGCCTGTAAATGACTGTTTTCTAGAGACTCCTCAATCAAACAGATTAGCCAAAACGTTGTTTTACATAGGCCTCAAATGATATTTCTTAATTCCGTAAGCAGTTTTAATTTGAACAATAACAAGTCAGGATCGGCAACATTTGTAATTTCATTACCATTCATCCAGAACACATTCCATGCAAAATTATTGCGTTTAAAAAAAATTTCCAAACTCATACTCTACAGCCTATCCAGTGTTACAAATATGTTGCAAGAATGGCATGTTGTAGGTAGGTAATAACAATTGATAATATCTTTAATCCTCGTCGCATTAATTAATTGATTTTCACGCGTTTGGTTTTATCATACATTCTAATGATCTGCATACGTTGTGTTAAAACTTATGTAATAATTATAATTAAATCGCTGGGTCGTAACACCCAACTGCTTATAAAGAAGCTATTAAATTAATACGCCTAATAAATAAAACATCAATATATGATGCAATGTTTCATTTGCCGACTGTATTTGTAATAGAACTAAGAGAATATTAGGGACTATTTGGTATGTTTTGTTACACAATTAGATGTGATTTGTTGGTTTATTATTATTACTACAGCTTAAACTGCACTTGTAATTAATTTGAGTACTTTATATACTTTCATTCATGCCTTGTTCTGGGAATTGCGCCAAATCTAATCATAATGAGATTAAGACAAAGGCTACTGTACAAAGGTTTTAATAATAGTTAAATAAAAATTGTGTAACTGTCTTGAATTGTGTCGTGTGTTTCTAGCTCCAAATCTTTGAATTATAATGGCCTAGAAGTAGAATTTCGTTTCAAGTCGCCGACGTCGTTTACTGACATTGTAACAATTTAAAAAAAAATTGTTTCTGGCATGTGCATTACCGACAAAACTTTATTTGTTGGTAAATTTCAAAGGAATATTTGCTTGTCGACATGTAGTTATGAAGGGAAGTTAAGAATCTACCGAAAAAATGAGACTTCAATCGTGATTTGACCAAATATTGTAGCTGGATGTGATCAAAGATGTATTAGGACAGCTCTTCTAGTGTTCAGGCCCATCAATACATTACCCTGTCTAGAGAAAATGATTGATTCAATAGCCTATTAGCAAGTTGATAATTTGTTACGTTTAAATCAGTCAATTTAAATATGCCATGGATAAAGGTCCTGTTAATGTAATGGTTTTTGTAGATTATAAACGAGTCTTTGATGTAGTAAGCAAGGAAATATTGTTAACAGTTAGAAAATAATTCTAAAGAAATAAAACCAACAGAATCAATGCTAAATTAAATGTACCACATGAAGATGTTAACTACTTTTTTTCCAAAAAAGAAGAAAATGTGGGCTCCACTTCAGAGAAGCCATGAAAATGCTGCTGAAATTCTTGAAGATATCCTTACTCCTATTTGTATGTTCTTCTCAGCTCAAGTTACTATGACTTGTTAGGTCTTGAATCCAATAAATTTGCTAAAAAATTATGTATATGGTACAATTCAAAAATTTGAAACTAAACTATAGATATAATTTTGTATTCTCTAACGATTATTGTCAGTGCTGGTTTTTTGAATAGTACTTTTCATGTATAAGCGAAAATATAAAAGCCAAGGGTTTCACAATTTTCAAAATACACATTACTTTTAGTCCATAAAGTCAAATTCTAATAAAAAAGTCATTCAAACACTTACATTTTTCAAAAACCACAACTTTTCTAATTAGGTCCTGAAAAAAATCACAAACACTCGATAATTCCCAAATGAACTAAAATTACCTGTAATAGGCTTCAAATTAGAATTTTATAGTCAAATCGTTACAAATTACCGTCCTAAAAAATACCACCACATGAACTTCATTCACTTCAAGATTACTTTACAAATGCATATTCACAACGCTTTATTTCTATTTGCATTAATTCTAATTCACATTATTTACCGTCTACATTTTTTTCATCAAAACTAATTTCCTCTTCAACGGATGCAGAATAGAAACGTAAACTCCAGGCCCGCGAGTTAACTACGAAAGCTCTCCGATACACATTCGCCGTTCATATCGAAGTGGAGGCAGTTAGTTCTAAATAATTCAATAGCAATTTCAGATACAGTCCTGAATCTTTCTTCAAAAGATGCCCCTTGTCGATGCCCACTGTTTCATATAAGTTTCGGTTTCAAGATTTTTTTCTATACGAAAATCGCTTCCTTGCCCAAAGAATGGACGGGACACGGCAAACGAAAGCAAAAAATGGTGAAAACGTTCCGGCGAGGTACTGTCCCCATCTAAACGAATCGCTACCGGACTTCTATATAAGGCCGAGAATTTTACACTCCAGCAAGTCAGTCCTCAGTGATCTATTAAGTGTTATATATCTTCGCGTGTGTGAGTTTAAGTACTTTAATTAATTTTTTTTTGAAATAGACTTAAAATGTCATGAAACGTCGAAATTTTAAATTTGAGAGAAAAAAAATTTCCTGTCTGTCGGTCTGTAACTTTTTTGTGCGCACGTTTACTCTGGAACCGTTTATGATATTGATTTGAAATTTGGTACACTTATATATTATAACGAGATCTGAAACTAGATTATATTTTGACTTGAAAGGTTCGGGGGTAAATGGGGTAAATAAGGGTAAATAAAATTGCAACTTAGGGCATTTACGAAAAGTCAAGGTCTCAAAATTCTTTTGGCATCAGCCACGCCTCACGTGTGTATACAAGAACGAAACGTCTCAAAAAAATTTTTTGGCGTTAGCTACCCCCTCTACCACCCTATTATTAAAGGGAGATTTAAATTGGGATTTAGTGTGTGTACGAGAACCAAGGGCCTTTAAATTTATTTTAGCTATAGCAGGGTGTAGTCTTTGACCCTGACCAAATTGGAAAAATCTCAAGAAAGTGTTTCTTGACATCTTTAACCACAGAAGGTGCACGAAGTACTACAAGAGTCTCTAACCACGCTCCAAATTATTATTTTTTTTATCACCGGAGTATCCCTCCTTTTTAAATGGTATCTTTCTTTAATGTTTTAAAAATACGGTAGTACTGCCTATACCCAAAAAAATGTATTCTGAACATATACAACTAGTAATTGCCCCGTATCTCTTCAGTTCTCAGCCTAACCAAGTTTATCAAGATCATAAAGATCATATTACTACTTATTTAAATAACTATTCATATAAGCATAATATAATATTTTTTAAGTTTTCGTCATGATACGTTAGTGCTTCTAATTATTACATACCCTAATTCGAATCTTCGTTGCTCAGCTAGAAACTTGTTCTATGTGGTGGATGAAACTAACTGTTGGTAAAATCTAACACCTAAATCCTTAACTACAGTTGCTCTGGTTACGAGTTCGTCATTAAATTGATAGTCAAGCGTAGTCATGTTCAATTTTATTACCAGCATTATATTTTATTTATACAGGTATCATTGTACTACCTTTTCTAGGATTAGCTTTCAGTTGCATGGATAAGGTTAGTTAAGGTTTTATTAATTTGAAACTTGACCGCTTTTCTCAAGGTACAGAATCGCCGTTTGTAATATAACAAATTTAGTTTGCCAAAATTGCACGGAATAGCAATTGGTCTGTAGTTTTCAATAGCAGATGTATCATCTTTTTCAAAAATAGGGCAAATGTTTGGTTGAGTCCAAATATAATGGAAATAATGAAAAAAACTGGTGAGGCAAGAATTGCACAAGCTAAAAAAAAGGTGGTTTACCATCGGAACCAGTTAGAGGTTTATTTTTGAACTTAGAATTAGTGCTTTTAGAACATTTTGTTCGGTAATTGTTGGATTGTTAAGTTGTGGAACGCTCTTTTATGTCATAAGTAGATGATGCAATAAAAGACGATTGAAAGTAGTGGGAAAATGCATTAACGATACTTAGCATTGATTATTATAGCTCATTGAATTTGGCATACTGGATGTACTTCTCATATTATTAACAAATAACCAGGAATTGCTTGGATTAGTTCTATATGCACATCTGTATTTTCAATGTACCTATCTTTTAATGTTCTATTATACCATGTAGGATATGATGGATTTTTAGGAGTTGTTCTGAGAACACTATTTACATATCCAGTTATATTGCAAAGATCATTACCAGTCAGCTTTCCTAAATTTAAACAATTACTTACTCTCATGTGCACATTTGCCGCGTTCAGCTTTTAAAATAGAATATAAATTTAAAGGTGGGCCCCTCTCTGGGACTAAATAATTTTCAGATTAATTAACCAGTATTTGTGACATGTTTAAGGCAAGATCTCGGCAAGATCTAATAGTCGATCATTCGAATTTAATAACTATTGTACAAGAAATTAATAAAAATTAATAAGCGTTAAGATTTCATGATTATGTCAATAGCTTACATAACTAGGAATATCGTTAATATCATCAATCAATTTGAAATAATTTTTCAATCTGTTCTGTTGAGTAAGTACAAAGGTGAGTTTTAGACTACGATTAAAATTTAAAAAAATTCAGACAACCGACAAAATAGGTTTATTTAGTGTAAAATGATTGTGTATTAGTCATACATGAGGATTTATATGCATTTAATACTTTTACAATACTTAAATTAGGTTTAAAAAAATCAAAACAAGTCTATTAAAAGTAAGCTTGTATAATAAAGGTTCCGGATAATCTTATGGAATTAGTAAAGCATCTCGGAAGTGAAAGATCTAAATATATTTGAAAAAATATTACTTTAATGTCAAGCCAGTTCAATTCCGTTCAGGCGAATCCTCTTAGGAGTAAAATAAATTTATACCTGTTCCTAGATAAGACATAAAATCTGAAAATATATGCCAGTGGCTCCTGCTGCGGCCATATAATGCACAAAATGAGTCGATAAATGTAATCTATGCTTGAAAATCTAGTGCTCCGACTTTTCAGTTAGAAATGTAACAAATGGCAAAGCTTTCGGACCACAGATTTTTATATAGACATTTTAATAAATTGCATCTAAAAAAATATACAAAATAAGGTACCATAAAGTTGATAACAAAGGCTAACTAAGCTGCAAAGTAAACTTTCCTTTGAAATGCGACTTCCTAAAAATTAAAATAGAAAAACATTTAGAACCTAACTAACAACACTGTTGTATGTAACCTTTACTCCTTTAGTTGCTAAATTAGTGTGTTTACACTCCTTTTTTGACTTCTTGCTTTCAAAGTTGTTCTTCTGGTGAATTTTTTGCCTAGTGTTGTCCTTATAGGTCTGTATACGGTTTCAGTACATTTATGCTCTCGTTTTTTTGATGTGTTAGTTGTTTCTGGGTATTTCTGTTTATTCGTTATTGTTTGGAGATTATTTTCAAATATACAGGGTGAACCAAGACGATTGTACAGGACCAAGTGCCATTTTTTAAAATGAAGTGCTGTAAATATCAGTACATTTTTAGAAGCCTCTTTCTAGACTCCTTTTACTACATTATTGACTATCGTCCAACCATTGTATGTAGTGATTTTTTTACCATTACACCATTATGGATTTTTAAGAAAAAAAAGTATAAATACGAGATGATATTTTTGAATTATTTTCATGATATGTGATATGATATTTGATATACGTGATATGTGATATGATGCGATATGATATAGTACAATACAATATATACAGGCTGAATTTGAAATGAAATACATTTGAATCATCATCATAATATTTTAACTTATTCAGCACTATGACTCCCATAAATTCTTAAAAATAGTCATTTGTAAAATATGTGAAAAATGAGGAAGATAAACATTATTCAGCTTTGATCTAAAATGTCCACGCCGCTCGTGAACACGCAAGTAAACTTCCATATTCGTTTGTAGGTTATGTGTGCGCCTGGTAGTTGCCAAATTTACGTCATATGTCACAGATTGTGTTTTGTGATTGCGTATTTAGCAAATAACAATAGTGTCTCGGTCTCTTACTTAACACGTTCGACGAGCAGAAACCACGGTCTCCACTTTGAGCATTTATTATAAGAAAAATTGATGTAAGTACTTAATAATACATTTGTATTATGTTTTTGGGAAAATATGGCAACATCGCGAATACTGCTTTAGGCATGAAGCTCAATGTGAGATTTATCAGTCAGTGTTTCCCCTGCGGGACCAAGGTTTGTAAAGTAAGATAGGTAGCATGGTAACTTGAACGGAATGGAGGGGTTACGATGAAGGCGGCCATCTTGCGCGTCATCGTGCCTGCTGAAACTTAATTGTACATATGCATTGTTTGAGACGTTGCACTTATTTGTTGAGTTATTTCGAAATATTTGTTGTTTTTGTGTTTATAATCGTGCAGTTATAGTTATTTAGTGTATAATCTAATTGACAATTACTGTTAAAGAGAAAAGACTCATAGTATATAGAAGTTTGTAACCTGTGTATTTACAGAAATAATTTTAAGGTAAACAGTTTTTATTATTTTCCGTTCATAATAATAACAAATAACAATGTTACATACAATTATTACATGACAGGAGGAAAGGTTTGTAGTGTAACTGTTTGCAAAAACAACTCAAAAAAGGCAAAAGAGAGTGGTGAGATGTGATGTTTTTTCCTTCCCTCAAAAATTACTTAATACAAGAAATAAAATTTATTTTCATATGATACAAAGAAATATTAGAAAAAACAATGAGTGATTTTTTCTTATTAATTGCTGTGTCTAATATGACATGATAAAATTTAATGGCCCTCTTGTTATTAATAAATTATTGTATGCACATCTAATTCTAATAAAAAATTTGCATTAAAATTTTTTAATACTACATAATTGTAAAGGTTGGCCTGGGGATAAATTTCTACTCAGTACGTCATAAAATAAGACACTTTTAACTCTGTAACTCTTTTCGTTAGGGCGAAAATTAGTATCATGTATGTTTCTTCATCTATCTTATAACTTATTAAATTCGCTAAGAATTATATAAAGCAATGAAATCAAGACTGAAGTCTCGGGCAAGAAATTGCACACAAGATTAAAAGAACCTACTTCAGTCCCTTGATATAAAATGTACTTCTTTAACTGCATACATTAATTAGTTATAAATTTGATATATAGTAATGTCAATTTTAAATTCCAAGGAAAACGTTATCGATGTAAATAATCGTTAATCAAAAAAGTCAATTTATTAATTTGTGCTTATACATTAAAAAATACAAAATACGGAATTCAAATTCATAACTAATTATACTTCTATACTAATGGTTTGAATGCCAGAAATTCGAATGAGCAGGCAGAGTGACGCGTTCCCGCATTTTAAATAGTGATCTCTGATTGGTCGAAAGTTACCATGCTACCTATCTTACTTTACAAACCTTGCTGCGGGACGACGGTTTTAGGTTTTTTTTTATTAAAAGTTTATCTATGGAATTTTGAATTTAAAACACCGTATATTAATTAATTATCTATACTGAATTACAGGTTTAAATATTATGGTGTATTTCAAATTCACCCTGTATAAAACAATACAATATTTTTATAATCCTACCTGTACTACTGTGTATTTAGATGCATAATATGATATGCTGTATGATTTGATATGTGATATATGATATATAATATATGAAATATGATGATATGATGTGATATGATTCAGTACAATACAATATATATAAAACAATACATTATTTTTATAATAATTTGTTCTACCTGTACTACTGTTATGTATTTCTTTTCATGTTTTGCAGATTACATCAATTTTTACATGTTCTATTTCACTGTATTGTGATCGAAAGAATAAATGACTTATTATTATTATATTCGGGGAGGTAAAAATTCGGGTCTAAATTAGCCAAACTGAAAAACGCCGTTTTAATTTTTCAATAAAATCTTTAATCAGATTTTTGGACAGTCCGGCGATTTTTTGCAATTTTTTTTTAAATTAGTTGAATTGAGTCATCATAATTCCTCATATGAAAAGTTGAAAAATATTTGACACTGAATTTTACCGCACCACACTATGTAGGACACACCTTTTAAAATGAGCCTAACTCCTTCAAGGACTTTCTTATGAAAAAAATATGCGAAATTTTCATCATTCGCATCTTTTAGCTTACAGAAAAGTTTAAAACATTTTTTTGAACGTTCTGTATACAGGGTGCCCCACTTAAAAATTCCCGGGGTTACTAGTTACTGTCCAAATCAGAAACAGTCTGATTTGTTATGAAAAATGTCTTGAAGGGCCTATTGTCTAAAATTTAAAAAAGTAATGGATGTACTTGTATTAAAAACTATTATATTGAATTTTATTTGTATTTGTTTAATAAATTGACAAAGATTAAATTGGCAATTATCAACAAAACGCTAAACAGTAATTATTTCATGCGTTCCCGTATTTTCAAGCTCTCTTTATGTTAGGAATACAGAGAAGCTGGATGTTGGTGTTTTTATTAGCACGACAGACGGTAAAAATAAAGGAGTTATAAATCACAGTTGATTGAAAATTTAATAAATCCATTATAGCGTTATTTATAGGCAGTAACATAAGGCAGCTTACTTAATCACCCTACAAGGAGTAGGCGGGGGTCCAGGGTTCATGGCAATACGATTTGGATTCGGAATAATTTATACCGGGAATTATTCTTGCATTTAATGGTGCTAAAAATTGGAGATAGATTACAGATAAAGTAAAAAATGGAACATTTTGAGTTAATATATAGTAAATGTACTACTAATAAATGTAATATTTTAAAATACCGGGGATTTAAGTAATTGAAAATAAAAAATCTGAACAAGCTCCAAAAAATTATGCATTTAAATTTTTTTTTATGATAGACTGAATGGAACAACTACCCTGTCTACCCTAAAATTTCAGACCTCGTTATTTTCATATTTCTTACATATGTACATCACTTTTGTAAGACAAGCGCAGCTCCCTGTTTTTTACATTAACAGGCTGATTTTGACACTTGTTTAATATTTTTAAAATCGAATGGTCAAATTGTTTGGGCGTTGGACCCCAGACTATTATTTTTCAAATCAAATTGCGAAATATTGTGGTGGAAATTTTATGGCTATAATATAATTAAATGTTAATAACTCCGTTGTTTGAGAAGTTACTGTGGTGAAATATTTATCATGAAATTTATTTAAAAGTGTCCTAATTCTAGAACATATTAGTTCTGTGTTATCTTTATTTACATTTTTATATTGTTCACCTCCGTTTTATGGCAATCATTGCAATGATTGCTGAAACCATAACCCAAAAATTAAATGGAACAATTTGAAAAATACAATTCGTTTGTAAAATATTTCTAATAACGCACATATTCAAAATATTTACATAATTTGCTGGTCTCTAATTATTAATACAGTACGGGGATCGCTATTTGGCGTATAGGAAAATCCTATACACTTATGTACTTGTGCAATATGGATTAGAATCAGGATCTGATATGAAATGGATGACAGCTGGTCGATCCGCTGAGGTTAGTAATGTAAGTGTATTTGGTGCGGAATGTGTAGGTCTCCGGTCATCAAATAAAGAATTTACGAATTACAACGAGTCATCCCAAAACATGAATTTATTGAAATTAGTTTCGGTGGTCGACAAATAACCAATATAAACGAAAGTATCTTTCTCAAAGTAAATGGCAGTGGGTCGATTTTCGTACGCAGTGAATGCCCACCATAGTACCATTTAATTATTTGCACTTTCTCTTTTGTTAGATAAATATTCATTTTAACAGGTTAATATTGTTTTGAGTGCAATAATACTTAAATATCGTCAGGTTACCTGTGACCTAAGCCCAGTGGACTCTTGCAAATAATAAATAAATCTATAATGTCGACAATCACAGCAGCAGCGCCAGCATACAGCCCCACCCCAATCACACTCGATTAGATGACATTCTCACCCATATGTACATTGGAATATAGGATTTACCTGTACGCCTAACAGCTATCCCCGTACTGTATATGAATTTAAAAAACTAAAGTTTACTACAATAAATCTACCTGATTTTTATCAGTTTTTCCTATTTCTAATTATTAAATATTTCTGAGAAACGCCTTTTGTTATTTGTAAAATCGGACAAGGTACGCGTAAGGTAAAGAATTGATGAACACAATTTGCATCTGTACAGATTCATATCATATCTCATGTTGCTCGGATCATGCATCAATGTCTCTAAGAACTTAATTACGATCTAAATTTCACAGTAATCATTTTTTTTATACATTTATTTAACGTCGGCCTATTTCCGCTACCGAGGCCTAACACCGACGCCTGTAGACGAGCTACCCCCAACCAGGAATTTTGCCGAACCTCTTCCCTTAAGAAGAGTAGGGATCTTTTACTTGCCTAACATTTAATAGACAAGGGACCGACGGCTTTACATCCCCTCCGAAGGATGGTATATCTCCTATACAACCCTCGCCTAAGGTTGTATAGCTTCCGCGTATACACTGATATACAAGCCGCTGGAAGATGTGTGAGGCGAGAACGCACAGTAATCATTGAGGTCCGAGGTATTGCTTTTAGTGAGTCAGAAACATTAAAAGAAAAACAGTTCTAAAAAGACAATTTATTTCAGGTGATCAATTCGTTTACACACAAAATATTAAAATATATACTATGCGATAAATCGCCTAGGACTCTACGCCAGGAAAAGAAATTATTATTAATTTGAAAACAATTACATTAAAAAAATATTTGAAGCAAACTAATAATACAAAGGTAACTTAGCTTGTACACAAAATTGATCTACATCGGATGGAAGACTTCAGGTCAGTGCTTAGGCATTATCCTGATTCGAGGACTTTTGGACAATTTTCCTGTTAAAATCTTCACATGCCAAAATACTCTTCAACAGTTGGTAAGAACACTGTTACCAATTTTTAGTTTTAAAAACAAATCAATATTATATTACAAGTATACTTATTGTGTACAATTTTGTCTTACTAATTTCAAAATTTACTCGAAACTATATTGCTCCCATTTCTTGGTGGAAGCAATCGGAGGCGACACCTGATGGTGAACAACGTAACTGTTTGCCATTGATTTTAAGTCGTGATAGTTGATGAGATTATAAATCTTTAATTTAGAGTGTTACAACTTGGTACACCCATAATGGTTGGACCAGTGCGAAGCAAGGTTTAAATCCTCCAGAACGCCTTGTGGAATCAAATAAGAAAACAAAGAGGTTCTGCAACAACCATCAATCATAAAAAGATTTATAAAAATTTGGTATGAAATTGTTTAATGCCTTATTTGGAATATGAATCGAATATGTCAGGGCCCCATTGTATTGAAAGGTGAAAATTTATTAATTTGTCACTTTTCCTTATCGCAGAGGACTTCTGTATATCTCAAAATGGAGAAACGGGGTTAGTGCTATTCACCAAGAAAAGGAAACTTCTCAATATGAAAATCACAAAACTAGCGGACACTCGACGCCGTTTAACAAGTGAAGTCAATTATCTGGGGGTTATACTTGATCGCAATCTGAACCAGAAGAGGCATGTGTAGATAAAGATGAACAAGCTTTGTGCGGCCTTCTGGCAGTGTCGCAGAGTAGTAGATTGGTCCAAAGGCTTTTTATCCAGAATCTCCCTGTGGCTGTACACTGCCGTAATGAAATTTATGTTTTGCTATGCAGCCATTGTCTGGTGGTCCAGGACAGGGAAAAGAACAGCAACATCCCAACTGAAGCATGTTCAGAGACTAGCATGCCTCTGTGTTATAGGTGCAATGAAGATGACAGTTTCAGCTGCAATACAGACAGTGCTCTGCATCTTCTGAATATATATGTGGAGGAGGTGGCATTAAAGACTGTTACAAGATTGCAATCTGTAAGTCAAGGGAAGGTTACAACACAAGTACCTCCTCTGGGGGTGGGAATAGATCGTATTTCTCCCTTATATACATTCAACAAGAACTTCGAAGTTAGACTGAGTACATCGGGAAATGAAGAACCCAATGTATCCATATACACCGATGGTTCAAAATAGGAGAGCGAATCAGGGACTGGGGTTTACTCAGAAGAAGCAAATCTACAATCGACAATACCGCTAGGTACGTATGACTACTTGGTGAACACTGTCCAGGAAGAATCTGCGTGTGTACGTAGAATTAGAAAATTTTGCCGAGTTTATGCTTGGGAAAACGGACATGGAATAAACTGGGACTCGGCAAAAATTTTAACAGAAGAGGCAGATAACAAAAAAAGAAAAATTAAAGAATCAGCAATAATCTTATTAAATGAAGATAAATGCGTATCGAATTGTTCTGTAGATATTTGTACAACCTGGCTACCAATGTTAAAAGGATAAGAACTTAACAAACTCAACATTATTTGAAAGAAAATATCAGTTCTGTGTAAGTAGTAAGTATCTATGGAAATAACATAAACAAAATCTTCGAAAAAAGCTTTAAAAACAGAAAGAGACTACTTTCCGAAACGTCAGCAAAATACATTATTTCTGTGTTTATTCCGATTTATATTATTTGTAAAATATAACCTTTGATTGTTTCTTTGACGTAAGCATCACAGGCGCAGAGGTTTTTTTCCAATAATTCTGTTGTTTTGTAGATTCGGTGATTTGTTTTTGAAGAGGAGAATACATGTGGTAGAAACCCAAATAAAAGAAAAGAATAATAATACGCATCTTTCAATCAAATTACTATTTATTATAGATACAAAAAATTACGTAAAAAACAGAGGCAAGAGGTATTCCACTGGGGCGTCTGTGTCGCTGTAGGCGACGATTCTTTTCATTTGTTGTTGTTGTATCTTGTGACATGCCTTCCTTCGCTGGTTTCCACAAATTAATAATAACAGATTTTAGTCGTTCAAATCATCAATCTAGATTAATAAATTACGCTTTCATTGATAGATGTCACGTCACTTGAATTATCACCTAAGTTAGGCTTTCCGCCACTAGGAAAATATACCAATTTATTAAATAAATGTGTATATCATAGTGAAAAGGTTGAAGCCCCCCCAGGTTCTACAAGTTGAACGTCCTCGTCGAGCATGTCGGTGGTTGAGAAGAATTCGTTAAAATAAGATGTAAGTTATAATATTGTTCAAATGTGCTTTTAGAGGGCGAAATATTAAAACAATATTTTTAGTCGCAAACTCCTCTTTAAAATCCTTATTTTACTATAAGGAATGTAACCAGACTGCAACAAACAGCTACTCTCCGGACTATGTGCCCCGCCGAGCGCTGAATTACAAGTTACAAGCCTGGCGCGTTAAGTGTAATAATTGCATATTACCATCAAAACGCTAATGCTTCGATTGCAACAAACACCAGCCGAAAGACTGATCCTACTTAAAGGAGCTCTCGGCTGGTGTTTGTTGCAATCGAAGCATTAGCGTTTTGATGGTAATATGCAATTATTACACTTAACGCGCCAGGCTTGTAACTTGTAATTCAGCGCTCGGCGGGGCACATAGTCCGGAGAGTAGCTGTTTGTTGCAGTCTGGTTACATTCCTTATAGTAAAATAAGGATTTTATAGAGGAGTTTGCGACTAAAAATATTGTTTTAAGTTATAATATTGTTTGGCTAGTAATTTAGACGGCTTGTTTAGTGAAACTATCCACAAAATAATTTATTAAGCTCGGCGAAACTCGCGACGTAGCTTAGAATGGATTTCAAAGGCAGATATAAAAGTTCGGCGAAAATATCGCGACGTAACTTCGAGGTGTTTCCAGTTTAATTTCCAAAGCTCGGCGAAAATATCGCGACGTAGCTTAAAATGTTCTGTCTTCCGATGTCGTCTATCTTATCTCTTTAAATACAACGCCGTCTTCCTTTTATATGGTAAAAATGACGTCACAATTACATGAAAGCTTTGGATTTGTGGTCTCACGATTGGAAAATGTTTACATTAATTTCAATGTCTACATGCGCCGTAGTTTGCAGAGTCCGTCCTTTGCATGACTTAAGATAGAAAACGACAGGCGATTTCACCCTGTGAGAAGTAACAGAAGTACTTGACGTGATCGTGTCCATTGTAAACAAATGCTGTGACTAGACTCGATTTTTAAGTAAATTCTTTCGTACAAATGTAGCGTTTAACGTTGCTTTAAAATAATGTAATTTTAAAATGAAATGAATTAACTGCAAGAATTACTTGAATTTGGAAACAAATAAGGAAAAGCTAAATTTATATATGGGGTTTATACAGGGTGCTTCAATAGGAAATCTAAAATATAAACTATTATCGTAAATAGTGTATAAAAATTGTTTACAAAATGATAGCATAAAGATCCGGAACAATCGATTTAGTTTTTAAAACTTCTCGAATTGGTACTATATGACAATCTATTGTCGAACTGTCAGTTTAAGTCATATCCTCTTGTTTTTGTGAGTTATGGTTATAAATGTCATCCAAGTTCCTTCAAACTTCTTTTTTCGATCGAGAAATTAAGCTGAAAACTTTGCAAAGTGAGCGACTAGTTTAGTTAAAAATGCACGTGGTTGCTACTCGGTTTGGTACCGGATCATGAACTAGATTTCACAAATATTCAATTAATATATTGGATGGATTTGATTGAAATTTTGATTAATTTGGATTTAATTAGCGAGTATCATTTAGAAATATTCTGGGTAAGTTTCAATGTCTTAGATTTATAATAGACACGAGCTCACATTAGAGGTTAATTGTGAAACTAATTTTGTAAATTTAATGTTAGACGATTTGGTACGGCCAGATTTTGGTAAGGTACAGCTAGATCTTGAGCACAGTTAGAACTTACCAACTGATCTATTTTTGACTATTTTGGATTTGGACTTTTGAATCTTTCTGCTATTCTTTGGCACACCATTTTTAGTATCCGAAATGGCCCTGATTTACTCTTTACGATTGATAAAACCCTATTTAAGTATTTGTGGGTGGGCGAGCGTAGGTGCGTCTTTACTATGTACATACTTCGGTATGCGATGTAAAGTAACGACAGGTGCAGTTAGTACTTGGATGGGTGACCATTCCAACGGAAACCGCGTCCTCGCCTCACACATCTTCCAGCGGCTTGTATATCAGTGTATGCGCGGAAGTTATACAACCTTAGGCGAGGGTTGTATAGGAAATATACCATCCTTCGGAGGGGATGTAAAGCCGTCGGTCCCTTGTCTATTAAATGTTAGGCAAGTAAAAGATCCCTACTCTTCTTAAGGGAAGAGGTTCGGCAAAATTCCTGGTTGGGGGTAGCTCGTCTACAGGCGTCGGTGTTAGGCCTCAGTAGCGGAAATAGACCGACGTTAAATAAATGTATATAAAAAAAAGTATTTGTGAAGATTTCTACAACCAGCGAGAAGCTCGATCAACAAGAGAAGCCTTCACGTCTGGAGCGCCTGGAAAATTTCCAATTTTGTATAAGCTAAGTAATTCCTGTATATTATTCTTCTTGTAAAATTATTTAAATTATCTAATTGTTTTCCTAGCGTTAGCTGAAGGAAACCCTAGACTTTAATATTTATTATTATTACAAAACTTTTACCTTGAAATTTTCTTTATTTATGCTGTACTTTGCATATTGTTATAATAAACTGCATTATTTTTTATTTCTTCTTTTATTTTTAAAAACTCTATAAGGATTCGTAAGATCTGGGACCTCGCTTTCTTGACCTTACTTTAGGTCGTAATAATCGTCAATTTCCTATGATTGTTAAATTGTTGAATTACGTTTGATAATAAATAATAAGTGTTCATTTATTTTAAATAAATAAGAATTTACTAATTTTGTTGACATTCTGACAAAACACATTTTATCTGTGTATTTTAATTCAGATAAGAAATTATGCCAGTTTTTAATATTCTCTGACGAGATAACTTTGTCGTTGGTGGGAACTTTGCGATAGATTGTTGACATCTTGCATTCCGAGAAAATTGTTAAAACATAAATATTAATAAGAGATAAAAATTATTACTTGCCTTTTACATGAGACAAACAGATATAAAAACACGTGCATCAGTGCACAATATTATAAAATGAGAAGATAAGATTTAAAATTATTTACTTGTTATTTTTTTATTAGGAGATCACAATAAAAATCGTTATTTTACAGTTGTGATTTTGAGGTGCGAAAATTGGGTGAAAAAATTCGTTATCCCTAAGTAACTAAAGGTAGCAAGAGATTGAACCTTATCACTATTGCCAATTCCAAGTCTGCAAAAATACGTGGTTTGAAAACATATTTTTAATGACTTTTTATAATTTTTTAATTCAAAATTGAATCTGGCTAAAAGTAATCCGCATGGCAGACTGTATGTGTATACTAGCTATTCCCTTCCCTCACGACTTCGTCAGCGATATATACTATGTAAGATCTTCCCCTGTTATTACCTTTCTTTATCGATACTATAAGAAATATAAAAAGTTTAAAAAATTCATAAATAAATCAAACATTATGTGCACCATGTCAAAACTATAAAAAAAGTAATGATAATACTTAAACTAATCAAAAACTACAGTTTTCCCAAAAAAACTCTGAAAAAATTCACGCCTATTCGATAATTCTAAAATAACACTTTCACCGTCAAATTCTACCAAACATTCAAATTCACCATTTTAGGTCTCGAACCTCTTCAAAATACCACCTTAAAAATATCAGCAGGAAACCTAGTAAAAAGATTTTCCTAAATATACTCTGCCCTCGTGCATCAAACTATCAAGCGAATTTTTTCAGAAGCAAAAACGCTTACTTAAAATTTCAAAATAATCAAAATAAAAACTCCTCAAGTCGAAATTTAACTGTCGAAAGTTATCTAAAAAATAATATAGTTTAAAAAATAATAAATTACGTTAATTAAAATTTCTAAACTCTATTCAAAGTACTGAAATAAATATTGTAAATTCGTTTTAAAACAAAGCGTCGTTATTTCATCAAATTTGCTGTACAGGGTGTCACTTTCTGCCCCGCCAGTGACTTTCAACATCACTAAAAAATTTAAATAAATAATTCTGTTAAACGAAAAGTGAACCAATCAGTCTGGACATATATAGGATGTAGCAGTTGACACTGTCCAACAGTTTTAAGGCAACTCTCTCGAACTTCAGAATTTCAAAAAATAAATTCCACAAACGGCCTCAAGCTAAATTTTCCAAACAAAAATCAATTATTTTTCTCAAAACAGAGAGCTCGTGCGTGTTTACTACCCGCGCATCATCACGTTGTCAAAACACGCACTGTACTACTTTTATCTGGGTGCGCCATTTTCGAAAAGTTTCATGTTGTAACTTCCGAACCATTTGAGACATCGAAATGAAACTAAATCTAAATTCGTACTAGTAGGGTTTTCTATAAACTGTGCAAGTTTCATTAATAATAATAATAGATTTATTGTCCAACAGAATATTCCAATTACAGGACAATATAACAATACAAAGATAAGAACTGAGATAGATATAAGCGAGTGTACACATACTTAACTAAAAACTATAAATAATAAATAATCATAAATAAATAATAAACACCACAGAAATTAGACAACCCCCAATTCCAGAAGCCAGGGCTTGTGCGGAAGGGGGTTGAAAAAATTGAAAAAACGCGGACATACAACCATTTCCTCCGACAGTGCCGGAGCCAGGATTCGAACCCGGTGGTGCGGTGTCCGTGTGTTTAATCGCGATTGCCACCTCGCGCCTTAACCCATTAAGCTATCAACCAGAAATAATAAAGAACAATTAAATTAATCCCTACTAATAAAGATATAATAATAGTTTCTGACTGTTACTTGAGAATTTCAATAAGCAGCTATAGTGGACCTGATGTACTGACTTAAATGTATGTTAAATATATCACATTGATCGCCAAGGCTATTATACAATTCCATCATAGAATAACTAGAAGACATTTTCTAAATGATTATACGGCTGGCGGGACAATAAAATAGAACATTTTGACGTGCTGCTCCTAACGTCGGGATTTTGAAATTAATTTTTGATAACATTGCACAATCTATTAAATTGGTAACTAATTTGATAGATTGTGTTAATTAGATTGTAACTAATTTGATAGATTCTATTTTCTAAAGATGTCATGTGTAATCCTGCCAATAATAATTCGTTTGGATATCCCTACTCTGGATAATTCGCATCAATTCCGAAGACTAAATATTTCTTAAACTTCCATTGAATTTTTTCTACTGCTTGCAAGTGAACATTATAAATTGGGTTCCAAATTAAAGCTCTATACTCAAGTTTTGATCGCACGATTGAGAAATACAGCGTTTTGAGTGCATCTGTATTGGAAAATTGTTTAGAAGAGCCTTGTGTGGGAGGAGGCTACACATTTAGGGACCCAATATCCGTGTATAGTGGAAAAATCCCTCTCACATTATTTTCCACTGCCACGACCGAGGATCGAACCAAGAACTTTTGGTTGAAAGGCAAGTGCGCTTACCTCTGGACCACCAGCCATAAATAATAAAACAAATATAATAATAAACAAAAGTGGTCCCAAGTTTGAACCTTGGGGCACCCCTGATGTTGCACGGTAAGTATTTAATTTAAAGCCGTTCTATTGGGCGTATTGTAACCGGTTTTTCAGGCATGATGAAAAATAGCCGTTAGTATATTAGTTAGTAATTTTTCATTAATTAATAGCTTGTAATCTATACGGTTAAAGGCTTTTGAAAAAATCAGTGTACTCTACATCGACCTGACTCTGTTGTCCAATGATTCTGAAACAATTTGAAAATTTTGAATAACGCCCTTTTTCCCAGAACAATTTTTGTCCAACTTCACAAATAAAGATGATTAATTAGATTAATCATGAGCTATTAAATATAACCCGTCGCAGACGAAAATCACATTTTGCTCGCCGGGGCTCTACTATAAATTGTAGTCGATTAATTGAAAATATTCATGATCTGTCTCACTTCAGTCAAGCGAGTAAATATTATCCTTCCTATCTCGAGGCAAATCCAATTCCAAAAACATACAGCTTGGACATTTCGATTGACCTTCTTGAAATGAGTTTTCATACCGTATGTAATTGTAGAATGTAGAGTAGAATGATTACACGATGTCTGCATAGTTTCTAGATTACACCTCCGAGATCACTAAGATTCGAGTTGAAATGTTTCTAACTATGTTAGTTTATTTCATTTAGCCCGATAGTAAACTAGTTATTTAATGTGTATTACTTTCAAAATTGTATTGTATAGTCCACGCAAATTAGACATTTTAGAAGAGATAACGTATAAAGAAATAATAATTGAGATGTGTTGTTACAGTTCAATTTAAC
Source organism: Leptura quadrifasciata (assembly GCA_963675555.1). Taxonomy (NCBI): domain Eukaryota; kingdom Metazoa; phylum Arthropoda; class Insecta; order Coleoptera; family Cerambycidae; genus Leptura; species Leptura quadrifasciata. Next base: position 15,726,914 of record OY776677.1, on the reverse strand, counting down.
ATTTATACATTGTTTAAAAAAAATCTCTAAAATCTCTTACATTTAATGTCTAACGAATTCGTGTTATCCGTCGTCACGCGTAATATTTATTATTTAGTTGTCTATATGAATTCTCAATTGTAAGGAATCTGTTGCAGGTATAGGCATGGCGTTATACACTTTGTTGTGTAGCGTGTTGCATATACTTAAGCTCTCTATTTCTGTAATTCTTAAGCTAGGAAACCAATAACTTTTAATTAGTTTATAGGTAGATTCCTATAACCGACTGACGATCGGTAACACAGATTATTTCTTCACAATAGTTTTTGGCTTAGGTTTTGTCTTCCGGTAGTCTGTCACTTTTCACGTGTAATTCGCTCGAACGCTTGGCAATTTATTAAGTGGTATTTTTACGTGCTCGTTGCGATTTTTGAAACAAGTAATTTCACCATTTTGGGATATTTTCGCAACGTTACTTTTCGATTTTCCATTTATGTTTGGACGAGTGCATATTTTTATGGTATTGGAAATCGATTGTCTTCATTGGAAGGATCTATACGTAAAAGCCATTTTTGCCAAATTTACACGAGGCCAAGGACATCCAAGGTCAACAACATTTTTCTAAGAAAACCCTCCGAAACGAGGGTTTTATTTTCACCTACGGTTTCGTCTAGGAATTCGTAGTTTTTTTCATACGATTTTTTTTTGTCTCCCCTGATACGAACGAATAACTTTTTTTCCACTGGTCTACACGTACTTATGTTACTTCTCCTTGCTGGACTGGAATTTCTTTTTTGTGGAGGAGCCATCCATTTTCTGGGTTAATTGATAGGCTGGAAGTTGCCCATTCCTGAAATTTGAGCCGAAGCTGAAGCCCCGCTGCCTGCAGTTTGTATCCTTCTTGCGACATACATATATTGATTTTTTTTTTAAATATATTGTATATTTTGCTTAAAAAAATTTCACCACTGTACCTATATATATATATATATATATATATATATATTGTTATTATACATGATTTGCAGGAAACAACTACTCAGCGGGCAAATACCCCGACCTGCATTGAATTATACCTTACAAATCATGAAAGATTGGTAGCCAATGTCATTTGTCAATTCCCCGACCAGACACAGACCGGTTTCGAACTTATTAGTTCTCATCAGTATGCCATAGGTCATGGAACAGAAAAATGACAGTGGCCAACCTGTTAGTTTTATACAAACTTAAGTAAATGGTGTACCGGTGAGAGGTAAGTGAATACCCTCATGTGGTCAAATGCTACTATACACCAGACATCATAGATGTCTTCATGGTGTATAGCGACTTGCTATTTTGCAAGTACCGAGAGCGGTGACCTTTAGCCCTTGGTGGACTTAATATATATATATATATATATATATATATATATATATATATATATATATATATATATATATATATATATATATTTTTTTTTAAATTTTGCTAAACATCATATGAAAATAATCTGTTAACGAATTAAAACATCTATGATATTTGTTGGGGGTTTAAGCACTTACGTAAGACGCGTATACCCAGTTAGATACATATTTTTTTTAGTGTTGAATTTGTCTACCATACCCTACGTTATTGTACTGTTGAATGTTATAAAGTTAACGTACTTCATTTATTGTTATTAAAAGATAAAACTGAATTTGAATTTTTCATTGTCGTCTCGCTAAGTAATTTATTTAGTAAATTTGAGGTTACATTGTACTTGAGCTGGTATTTGGAGAGAAAATTAAAAAAAAATTTACTTGGCGCCCTGATACATCAAGAAGTTTAGAACCCCGACCATCTCCACTGTCAGTCGGCCGGCAAATACCGTTATGTCAACAGACAACGACCAACTAGTTACGTCAGATTGAGTTTTAAAATTTGACGTAGCAGTGTGCTCTCGATAGAGTTACAAATAGATAGGCGAAAAGTTCCCACACCATTCAGGAACGGAAAGTCCCTTTTTTGCAAAAAATTACCCCTAGAAGAGGATTAACCCTGATTTTTCATTTTTTTTCTTGTAAATCGTTCGTTGGAAGAGAAAAAAGTGGATAAGATGTATAGTCAAATTTCTTACGGCCTACCCGAATCCTCGATACGCAGGCTTACGATGGAAAAAAACGAGAAATAGGGGTGGTTTTTCGAGTTTAGGGGTAGTTTCTGTAACAGAACTTTTGGGGTTTCTTCAACTTTTTCATGGACCATATCGAGAGTACGCGTTTTAAAAATTGTTTTTTTATAAATTATTTCTTCTATTCAGTGTTTTTTAATCTAATTTGCGTGTACTAATATAAAATTTGTAATGTTTGTATAAAAGCAAAGACTGTCTAGTTTTATTGGATTAAATATTTTATATCGTGAAATGTGTCATTATCAGTATACGTTTCATTCAATCAAATTTTATTCATAGACGAACCACAAAAATAAACCGAAGATTATGTACTTTCGCCAAGCACGAGTAAAAACGAAGAGTGGGAATCGAGTAGTCTCTTTTTTATGATTGACGGCCTTGGCGTAGCGCTTACGTGACTCTTACCTGTGTGAAAAATACATTCTCTATCTGTTGGAAGAACTAGCAGTATTAAATGTCTTATAAGATAAGCTGTTGCATCTTTTAAAAACAGAAGAAGTACTTTCAATCTCATGGTATCTTCTTTTCAATCCTAGATATATGGATTACAAAATTTTATACTGACTGTCAATTTACTCACTATAACTTCCTATAGGTGGCGCCAGTTGGAAAGTTTCTCTATATTTTATTAAAATTATGTCGCCTCGGCCTCGTGCGATTTTCTTGTTGTTTAATCACCTTTCTTAAAATTACTTCCTTAAAAAGTATAAACACAGACATAAAGTAAAAGCAGAAACTTAATAAAGACCTATATAAGAAACGTTTTTCAAAATAGTACATAAATGTATAAATCAAATAATACATTTTGTTATTTCATACCACACATGGTGAGTTTGAGGAACCTCGGAAGTGGTGTTTCCAACTTCCTTTCAAGAATTTTTTATTTAGATCAGTCGATTGACAAAAGGATTCGGTTTGTAACTTTGGGACTCGTGCATCTGCCTCTTCTATTAGTTTCTAAAATGTGAGTTCACATGTATTGTGACTGAGGCAATTGAAAGACTTGTAACGTAGTAAATCATGCAGGCAGTGATATATCTCGGATACCCAGAACATTGGAGGCTAGGATACACCCCAATCTCTGACTGACTGACCCAGTGCTATTTATCTTTCTTGCGAAAATCTGTTGCAATTTTGGTGACATTTTTTCGAAGTATCCTACCTCTTTGGTAAAGGGCATGTAGCAAGTTCTTCGTGTTAAGTTCCTGCAGTTCTGTCCAACTTCGGAAAGATGCATCACAGTCGATCTATGACGCAATTCCAAAATACGTATTTCGTTGTAGTTTCTGTTAAACATAAAAATATACGTTAGAAATTATTCGGGAAAAATTTCTCCAATAATAAGAAATCACCTGTGTGCTTCTTCTGAGCATGCTAATATAAAATTATTCGGTTAAAAAAAAATTATTAACACACACACACACACTATTAATAAACTACCCAACTTCTCTCTAATTGTGTGGATTAATAATTTTTTAAATAATATATTATAATCATAATAATTTATTTATTTGTTTATCTGTTTGCTACACTGTCCAACAGGCCTTTGACCCAATTAGAGGACAGGGAGGTACAGTAAACTAATACAGATATGTAATTACACAATAACACTAGCATATAAAAATATGTATAAAACAAAGTCTCTAGTGACTAATCAAAGAGCATATTTAAAAAAAAACAGAGAGCATGATTTTCTACATTGTATATTATGAGAGATCATAAAAAGAAAAACAAACCTGTTAAATCAGTGCCTGTAGTAATAGCTTTTTAGGGTGTTTATGGAGCAATTGAAAACGTCTATATCACTGCAGATTGCATTGTGATTGTCGCATATTACATAAATAGGTGACAATTTCAAGATATTTGCCTGAGGCGTAGCTCGATAAAATACTAAACTATGACGGGATATTGTTAAAAGATAGTTTTGATAATAATAGTGGTGCGTCAATAATGTTAATAATTTTAAAAAGAAATATTTGAGACATGTATTCTCGCCTGCGATGCAAACTAATAACGAGTACCTAACCAGCAGGTCTTCTTGCGGAAAACCGATTGCTGGATAAGTCCTTCTGATCTAAGATACATAAATTTCAGAAATTTGCCTTGTACCGATTCTAAATTGTTAACATGCACATTATAGTGTGGGGTCCAAATAAGTGACGCATATTCAAGTTTCGATCTAACGTAGCAACAATAGAGCATCTTCGGTGTATCAGGGCTTGAAAAATCACGAGAAATTCTTATAAATCCATATGTCTTGCTGGTTTCCAAGACTATGGTGTTAATAAGTATATTAAAAGCAAGAGTCTTGTCAAAGATAACGCCTAAGTCATGCAATGTTTCAGGCCGGCGAAGTATATTATTGTTTATGGCATAATGAGGAAGATGCATGGATTTTAAAAATGCTTAATTTTGTTATTTTTCCATAATATATACTATAAAAGTTGATAATATAATAAAAGAAACTCATAGAAAAATTTCGCTTCGTAAATATGCCACATTAAAATTTGAACTTTTGTGTAAACAAAACCACGTGACTGAAAACGCTATAATATTGCTTTGACGTCATTTTGACGTCACTGGTTACATCTGAGTTTGCTAATTTATGTTGTTCTTCTTAATCTTGTTATTAATTATTGGTTAATATGACGGATAATCATTTTATAACATCCCTAACGTGTTTATCTATAACCACAGTTTCCTTTTTAGATGTTTCAACATTTTAACAATAACGACGTGACGCTACAGGTTACGAATGACGCTATTCGTTAGGGATAGAGCGTTTTAATGGTTTTAAATTATCAGCCGAAATAAATATTAGGAAATAGGAGGAGACATACGTGTAAAAGACATAGGCATTGCATTTCTCCGAGTTTAATGGCAGGTTGTTTTTAGTGCACCAATTACTGATTCTGTTCAAGTTATCCTACAGTTGAAGACAATCACTAACAGTATAAATTCTAGAAAAGAGCTGTAAACCATCAGCATACATTAAGTAGTTAACCTTGTGTGTTAAATTAAATAATGGAAAATTGAGAAGTTACATAAAAATCTATAAGCTAGATTTAGGCGAAGGCGCCGGTATGATCAACATAAGTAGAATAAGGGAATTTTGCATTGTTATGGTGTCACTCTGGGCAAGAGAACTCGTTATCTATAATATTAAAAATAATACACACCAAAAACGAAACGTGTTCATTATTCCACACATTTTTTACTTTATACATTAAATACAATTAAAATAATTTTATCTCTTTGTTTCAGGTATGCGGCTCTTGACAATTTGAAACTAGACCAGTACATTTGCGAGGTAATAGTAAGTTGATTTTTTGTATTTTTATCCGTAAAAACAGTTGAAGATTTTTATCTAAACTTTTTATTTGACAAAACCTTCACATAAATGCCAAAACATGAAACGTCGAAGTCAATTGATTTGTTATGAAGGGTTTAGTTAATAAAAACACACTGTAACTGTTGAACTAATTTTAATAAATTTCTTTCAGTCTTTACACGAGCGCTAATAAATTTGTAGTGAAAAATATTATGCTATCGTCTGTATATTGTAATTAAATATATGAAAGAAACTTAATAGATTTTAAAATATAAACGTGCTCTGTAGTAGTTCCTGGAGGAAACATAAATATGTCATAATGTATGGCTTTATTTTTTGTTTATGTAGTAATGAATTCAACACCCTCACTCAAAAAATAAATCGATTCGAATCTTAAAAGTTTTATTGTTGATTATTATTATTAAAAATAATGTTTAAACTAAAGTAAATATAGTAAATAATTTTATTATCAAAGAAAATCACAAAGATAGATGAGGTCATTGATTCATTTACTGTAAATCAATATTTAATCTTATTTCACTAATTTTTCTTACTGCCAGTGACTTTTCGAAGGCATTAGTAAGTTATTTAACTGCAAAATTATATTTAAAAATTGTTTTCTTCTGTGCAATTTGTATTTTGGAAGAATGACGTTTTATGCCCATATGCTTAGTTTTTTTATCTATTGAATTTTAAGTAATAATTCAATTATGAATTAATGAATTATGCATTAGGGTTCGGATTCCACTATAAACTGTAGGCCCTCGTCTCGTATATTCATACAAATCTAGATCTCCTAAACTTAAGAAGGTCATTCAGGCGATCTAGAAGCCGGTTAAAAACATTTTTAAAATATTAGCAGTACTGATACATTAGTAACAGAAACAACACATTAGTTAATTTTAATATCTATAAGTATACATAAATAAATTAGTAGTTGCAAAGACTCGTAATCTGGAAGCAATGGTTGATTAATTAATAAATTAATAAGTTAATAGGTATAATGTGTGTATGTGCATATGCAACATACCTAACTTAAGAATAAGATCTATATATTTAATAGACAGATGGTATCTTATAATTATATAGTAGAATTAACTTATGCACATATTCTTACATTCATTCACAAACAAAAATATTGACAAAAACAAACTTCCGATATTTGTATTACGACTTAAAACATTAAAATGGAAATAAAATAGAAAAAATAAATAAAATTTCATGACAGGATCATAAAACTTATCAACTTTATACTTAGAGACATAATGAAGACTTCCAGTATTAAGGAATATATCTATTTCTCTGTAATTTATATCCAGTAGCAATTTTTTTTCTTCTTTTTATATCTTGTTACAGGTTTGATTTGTTTAATATTTTCCGGAAGCCTGTTATATAATGTAGGGTCTAAGTAGATAAAATATTTTGTTCCTATAGTTTTTTGTGCAACCTTTGATTGTTTTCTGTCTTTGCCCCTTGTGTCGTACATATCCTCAACGAGTGTTGCTTCTGCACATATTTTATATTGATGAATTAATAAACATTGGGAATATAACTTACTTATATTTAAAAATTCTGATTCTTTGTATAATAATTCAGTAGGATAAAGGTTAGATGACGACCGACACAAGGATCACTTGACTACTTTAGTACATTTCGGTATATTTGGGATAGCGACATGTAAAATAATCAGCAGGCGCCATCTAGCGGTCCAGTGTGTGTTGCAATCGAAAAGAAACATCACATGCCTACCTTGCACTGACAAGATCCAACAGCTTGAAACTGCAGTCTGCAAGTGGTGTGTGACGACTGGCACGAGAGGTCCTTTAAGTAGGATCAGTCTTTCGGCTGGTGTTTGTTGCAATCGAAGCATTGGCGTTTTGATGGTAATATGCAATTATTACACTTAACGCGCCAGGCTTGTCACTTGTAATTCGGCGGGGAACAGATCCCGGAGAGTAGCTGTTGGTTGCAGTCTGGTTACGTTCCTTATAGTAAAATAAGGATTTTATAGAGGAGTTTGCCACTAAAAATATTATGTTTTAATATTCCGCCCTCTAAAGAGCACATTTGAACTATGCTAAGCCCAGTCAGGCTATTTATTTTTCGATTGCAACAGACACTGGACCGCTAGATGGCCCCTGCTGACTATTTTACATGTCGCTCTCCCAAAGATACCGAAATGTAGTAAGTAGTCGAGTGATCCTCGTTTCGGTCGTCAAATGTCTACCTTGCACTGACGAGAGCCAACAGCTCGAAACTGCAGTCTGCAAGTGGTGTATGACGACTGGCACGAGAGGTCCTTTAAGTAGGATCAGTCTTTCGGCTGGTGTTTGTTGCAATCGAAGCATTAGCGTTTTGATGGTAATATGTAATTATTACACTTAACGCGCCAGGCTTGCAACTTGTAATCTAGCGCTCGGCGGGGCACATAGCCCGGAGAGTAGCTGTTGGTTGCAGTCTGATTACGTTCCTTATAGTAAAATAAGGATTTTATAGAGGAGTTTGCGACTAAAAATATTATGTTTTAATATTGCGCCCTCTAAAAGCACATTTGAACTATCATTTGTTGATATTTTTTTCTCCGAATGCGGCTGGTATCATCTTCGAAGTTGAGAATCGGACTTGAATATCTGTGTTTGTACTGTTTAATAAAGGTCTTAATCAAATGGCTTCTGTGATACATAGAAAAGAGCCTTATATTAGGCTTATATTAAGAATGCAGCCTCTGTATGTTGCCTTTTAGAATTCCTTCCTGCACGATTTTTGTAAACTTAAATAGTTAGCCAGTTGTACTTTTTCTGTCAATATCATTGTTTTCTCAACCGGAGTCTACAATCCTTGGCAGCATTCGTCCCGGCTATGTTAACATTGAGTAATAATGCGTTACATTTCTCTTAAAAAATTGCAATTGTTATAAAGATAAAGAACATTTAGTAATAAGCACACGTATAATTGAAGACAAAATATTTAATTGTTTATCAACAAATGGGATAGAAGCGCCAAACTATTTACAAAAAGCTTCTTATTTCCTAAATAATTGTCTTTTAACGCACTTTTCACTCATCAGAAAAGTTTTTATTATAAATGGTTGTTTTTAGTTGAAAAAAATTTTTTTTTCAATCAATTTTTATAAAACATGAAAAAAGATGGTTTAAAATGAGAAAGAAATTCTGTTAAACTCATCATAAATTACTTTATTAAACCTACAATTTAAAAAAAAAAGTTCCATTTTATAACGAATGACATAATTCCATGGGCTTTATTTATTTATGTATTTATTTATTAATCGCCACTCTACACGAACGATGTTCGCAATTACAGAGCTGTATTTTTTCATATACACTTAGACAATTATACAACGACCATTCCCTATGACATTGCCATTTGCCTCAAGTGAGGCTTGAACTCAGGAATGGTACAACAACTAACTGTGTTGTCTCTCACACTACCTCGTCGCTTTACTTTTTATTTATGTACTAATATATTCAACATAGCCCGATCCGACATCACCAACTGTTCGATCGTGCTGTTTTATGTCTTGAATCGCAAATATTCATGAACATTACAAATCACTATTTTTTATTATATTTTTTCAGCTAAACCAATTTTAATTTATCCATTATCCGATGCAATTTTTTACATAACTAATTTTATAAATCCTCTCATTGCGATATGTTATTTACAGGAAAACTTTACAAACTGACAGACTTATTAACAATGATTAATTCGATTTTCATTTCAATTAGACTTAAACATTTCCACTGTTTCTCCCACATACACAAAATCAGATAAAAGAAAATCAATCTGATTGATGTACATTAGTTCCACAGATAAATAACGATCCCGCTCAAATAAATGTCTTGATCGGTATGTTAAACTTTACGTAACGCAATTCGAGGAAAAGCTGTTATTTGAGTTAAGCTAAGAAAAATATTTTTCTATCGTTAAAATGTCGAGTAAATCTGATACAACATTACAAGCAGTTCCTGCTAATAATAGAACACCGTCACGTCTTTTACAATGTGCTAGCCTGATATATTGTGTTTGCCGTGAAATGTGGAAAGAAAACCGGCGATAAATTTAAAAACAATAGTTATGGTTATTGCCGCGATCAATAAGATATAAACTGTTGAAGATAAACGGCACAACTGACACATTAGTGATTTTTAATTGACTAGGAAAGGAGGTATTCGGTAAAAAATGAAACAGCCGCATACAGGATATTGCGGTTTATTAACGCCTATTGATTAACTTTTTGGTTAGATAGAGCACGACCCGTTGTAAGTATTTTAATATTAACAGCATGGTAGCGCAATATGTACATCTTACGTTTTCAGAAATGGCATTGATATATTTTACATAATAAGCTAAAATTATTTCCTAGCTTTGTTTACTCGTACATTCATTGCTTGTCCCGCGTGTATCAACACATTCAAATTCAGTCTTGCCGCAATTTTCCCCCCAATCACATCGTTAGACGCGCAAATGATTCTCTAGCTCACAATAATGAACTTTTGTGATCAGTCCGTTGCCAACACCCATCCAACAAGACGTGCCTGCAATTAATCTTCCCACAGAGCTGACTGATGTGATATAAAAATAGCAAATAACAATAATAAAACGATATTGCTTAAGCTCTCCGTTATAATTTTAAAAATATTTGAAACCCACACATTAAAATATGAAAGATGCCTATGCTGTCTGAGCTAGTCGTGTCAAATTCCATTCAGCTCAGATAAAGTGATCAAAATTGTCCTTACTCTCGATTATAGCTCATTGTAGCTTCTTTTAGATGACTTAAAAGTATGAAGACAGACACAAGTAAAAGGCAAAAATTTAATAAAAATTAAAGAACAATTGCTTGCATAGATCATGTGATATAACGATGAAGATTGTCTTTTAAATGGGAACCCTGTCTATTTTTACATATTCTTTTAGATCTTTTTCCCTGATTTCACCATTGATATGTCTAACTGTAATATTTTTTTATATATTGGATATAGGTACGGTCGTGAGCAAAAAAAAATAGGACAAGTCTTATAACGGTATTTTGCTAAAATCTAGTTGTGTACATCTAACTTTAATTTTTGTGACATTGTCAGTTAGTTGTCATAATTTATTGCAAGTGTGCAAAAAACTAATATGCCTCATATAAGCGATTTAGTTAAATTTGAAGTTATTGCTAAAGCAGAAGATGGATGGCCAATGAGACAAATTGCACTGCGTTATAATATTGACAAAAATTCGGTGTGTAACATTTTAAGAAAGTGGAGAATAAACGGTACGATTAGTAGAAATCCTGGATCAGGGCGACGAAGGATATCAACTCAACAACAAGATTTGCAATTGGTAAATGCTTTAGCAGAAAATCCATTTTACTCAGTTATTCAGGCTGCTGGAGAAACGAATTTTCCCGGATTGAGTAGTACTGGTCGCCGGCGAATAAGAGAATCGGAGCTACGCTATCATGCAGCGGCAGAGAAATATTTACTTAAAGTTGAACATAAAGAAGCTCTAGTAGGATTTGCGCTTGAATTTTTAGCGCATGATGTAAATTTTTTGAACAATGTAATCTTTACAGACGAAAAACTTTCCAGTCAACACACAGCGGTCGTATTCGTATTTACCGCCCTCCGAATACTCGATGCGATGAGAAATAGATATCTAACAATGATAAAAGTGGTAGATTTTCCGTCAATATGTGGGCTTGGATATCGGCACGTAGTCCTGGTGTTTTGTGGCATATTGAGGAACGATTTAATAGTGAAACGTATATTAGGATTTTAGACAATATTATGCTCCCTTCTGTGTCACAATTATTTCCCAATAATGAGATCATATGTCAACAAGACAATTGTTCCGTTCATACTGCTCATACCGTAACTAACTGGTTTCAAGATAACAACATCAATGTTCTTAACTGGCCCAGTTACAGTCCAAATCTTAACCTTGTGGAAGAAGTATGGGGACTACTCGGAAGAAGTATCCAAAAACGAAATACGAAATGTGAGACCACGGAATGCCGAAGAATTACTGAAAATAGTAAATAATGCATGGGAAAATATTATTACTAATGATTATTGTATAAGGTTATTTAATTCTATGCCAAACAGACTTATAGAAGTTATAAATAGAAATGGTGCAATAATGAAATATTAATAGTTAGTTTCTTGTTAAGTAGGATATCTTTTGTCCTTTGTCCTACTGCGAAAAATCTTCGGGGCCGTATGCGAAAACGGGTCATGGCGGCGCAGGTATAATTTCGAGCTATATAACCTGTATAAAAATAAACCAAAGGGAAGAGATATTGCCACAGTGGCCAAACTAAACAGACTGCGCTGGGCAGGACATGTGGCCCGAGCCAGTGAAGCGAACCCCATTAAAAAAGTGCTTAGCATGGAACCTGTAGGAAGCAGGAAGATAGGTAGGCCAGAGCTTAGATGGGCCGATGGAGTAACACAGGATGCCAGAAGTATCGGTGCCCCCAACTGGAGAGCAAGAGCACAAAATCTTCAGGAATGGCAGAGGACGCTTGAGAAGGTCGAGGCCCGTGCAGGGCTGTAGCACCAATGATGATGATGATCTAAAATTATGTGTTCAATGACTCTCATCAGTATCACAGCCAATCAAATGTGATACTAAGTCAAACTTCACTGAAATATTGTCTCCTATGTTGAAATGGCAGTTTTGAATTCGATCATTTTCCGCATCATATTCCATATTAATTATCAGAAGCTCGATCACAAATTTTTTGTCATCGCTTAGGTCTGCATCTTTACCAAAGTCGAGATCTATGCTTTCATCTTCATTTTTTTTGTCACACTGGTTATTTCCCACAGAGTTTCTCTCACTATTATTTTTCACTTTTATAACCACCTATATCTGGTAATATGCGTTGCAGTAAATCCTCAAAATTGTCTTTCATGTCAGTAGTGTATTCCAAGCCTTGCATGTTTACGCTGTAACAATAAAGTTTTGGTGCTTGTATTCCCAATTTTTCCGTAATGGTTGTAGCTTCTGTCATAGATGCCAAAACAGTTTTTTCAATTATTGAATCATCCAGTGACTCACAACCTCTTGTACTTATTATTATTGTTCTTTTCCCATTTTTGATGGTATTTCTCGCAGAAAAGAGTCTTTCAAATAATTTTTTGCATTATATAAAAATTTAATTTTGTTAAGCCCTATTCACTATTTCCAATTGACTAAAATTTACTACTGTTGATAACGCCGTTGTCATAGAGCGGATGGTCCTAAACATTTGCTCGCGCTGCTGGCTACTCTATTGCCATGGTAAGAACATTTCTGGAGTTATTTGGGAATTAGTCGCAAATTTTCGTGTGAGGATTATCAAAGCGTGTGTGTTAATTTCAATTGATATATAACAATTAGAACTAAGAAAATCTCTCTATTAGATTTTTCCTTGCTCTCCTTATTTATTTCAAATAAACAACCAATAACCAATCTCCCCAAATTCTTAGTAAAAATGCTTACAGCCACATATATTACGTTCAGATATCCATGGATCACCATTCACCAGTAATGCGAACTTTTAAGACTCTTTGATAATGGTCTCAAGGCCGAAACATATGTCAGAGAAATCTGAACAAAACTAATGAAACAATAAATCAAGTGCGTATTGTAACTATTCTTTTGAATATTACAAATTTAAAAAATTGCTGAACGAATGGAAAATGTTAGTAAACCCCCTCTGCTAATATAGTATAGTATATTAGTATATTCCATATATCCATTCCAGTATATTCCACAAACGGGAGCCAGAAAAAAATGCAAACGCCTCAAAATGTGTCAAAAAATCAATTCTTTCACCCCGTCCTTAAGACGTATAAATTCATAAAAAACTACAATTTCTTACGAAGAAATCTGCAAAAATTCACATAACACCGATAATTCACAAATAGTCCAAATTTATCAACAATATCGTTCAAACATTCATATTAATCATTTTACAGCAAAAAAGTTACAAACGACATCCTTAAAAAATACAGCCCCTCCATATTTCGATTCTCATCATAACTGCTATCCACACCCCAAGCCGCCGTGTTATATTTCTCTTCTGTTAATTTCTATAAAACATTTTTCTCTCAATTTGAACTTCCCATTCAAATTTCCATTCATACTTCAAAACACACATCATTCACTTTCCTGATGTGCCATCTAATCAATCATCTCACTGTCTTTCCATTTCACGAGTGCCCATTAACGTCAAATTTATTCTCATTTCATTTGTTCTGCTAGCTGGCTCACAAATTCCTACTACTACTACTTTTCATACCCTCCCGTAAAAATATTTTAATTCCATCAAACAAACTTCTTATAAATTGTTCTTCCTTTCAATTTCACCGTTCATTCATTTTCGCATTCAAAATATCAGCATATAATCAATCTTTCAAATTCCCCAAATAGAGTACCGGAACTTTCGTCCACATCAATATCAAAACTCACTTCCGACACATAAGCTACGTATCAAATTAAATTGAATACACGACATCCATTCACCGTGAACGCATCGGCACAATTTCAGATCATATTTAAATTTTTGTGCACAGACCTTCGGGAAGACTTTACGGGGTCATTCCAATTTTAATAAATATTTTCAACCAATTTTCATTAATAACTCCTGAATTCAAATTGATTCCAACTTCATTCACATATAAAACAATTTCCCTTTTTAAGGTCGATATAGTGATATGTTTCATATCAGAATTTTCCGTTTTTAACTTTTCTGATGCAATATTGTGAAATGTTGTGCAATATTGCGCAATCAAACACCGCGGTGGAACGGGCGGGGATGTATCCAGACTTTTCCAGCTCGGGTCCCCCACGAAGCGTATAAAAGAAGTCAAGTTCTATACGTGCGCCGCGATACATGCCACTACAGCTTCCTTCCTTGGCCATAACCAAGTAAAAAACAGTTTTCAAATCATGTATTATAATCTGCCCTCGCGCATCAAACCCAAAGTGAATTTTTCACATCTTTATAAAACAATCGTGTTAATAAATTTTATTTTAAACGGAATTTCAGTGTCGAAAGTATTTATTTTAACATGTGTAAATTAAATATTTTAAGTTAAATCGTTCTAAACTTTGTTCAGTTATACTAAATAAACTTATTTCTTCTTCGTTCTAAACCAAGTGTTTTATTTCAAGAAAAGCAAATACAGGGTAAAGTCTTGGATCCTGCTATAAATAAAATAAATCCAAGTGAATATTAAGCTATTCCAAGTGAAGAAACTTATTCCAGGACTCATACAGGGTGTAGCATTTGACCCTATCCAACGTTTTACGTGTGACCCCCACCTCACTCTTCTCAATTAAAAATTTAAGTGCACGAAAGGCTCCCAGGGTCTCTATCAAGTTCTAAGGCTTAAAGCTCTGCCGAAATCCTTTTATTTCACCAAGCGTAGGAGCGTTTCCATGTTCAACCCATGTTATTATTTGTGTGGGAGAATTAACAATTTCAGGTAAATGTCTTAAGATGTAAAACTACGTTTTTGTCACAATGTTTATATTTTAAATATTTCTAAAAACAAATACTTAGTGAAACACGGTTTCAACTTCAGCCAACATCGCATCGCTGTAATTTGTAAAAGACATTTTTATGAACCAATTTATCGTGTCGGAGCATATATGAACGTCGACATAAATCCAACAGTGACTTTCGTTTTCGGCGGAATAAACCGATATTTATGGGTTACTTTGACATATAAGTACACCTTTTAATTCCCCTTGCTATTTTTACCTTCCATTTAATGTTTTATATTATATTGATAGCTTTAACACATCTCCGCATTGAAGTAGAAATCAGTAAAATAACAGGAATTTATTTTAAAATAATCTCGTGTTAAGTCAACCTTTTATTGTATACTATTGTCATAGTAAGTAATTAACATTTATTTTGTATTCAGTGTATTAATTACCATCGGAAATTTGCCTGGGAATACCAATATTTGATTATTTTTACTATATGGGAGGTATACGCTTGTTGTTTTAATTTTCAATTAAATTTATATATTATAATATATTTTTTTAAGTCATAGAATAAAGGACGTCATTGCCTATAATTCGGTCAAAGTAGACAAAAAATAGTGGCAAGTGCTACGTCAAATTTTAAAACTGCAATCTGACGTACCTAGTTGGTCGTCGTCTGTTGACTAACGGTATTTGCCGGCCGACTGACAGTGGAGATGGTCGGGGTTGATGTATCAGGGTGCCAAGTATTTTTTTTTCTCTCCAAATACCAGCTCAAGTACAATGTAACCTTAAATTTACTAAATAAATTACTTAGCGAGACGATAATGAAAAATTCAAATTCAGTTTTGTCTTTTAATGACAATAAACGAAGTAGGTTTTAGTATAACATTCAACAGTACAATAACGTAGGGTAGGGTATAGCAGACAAATTCAACACTAAAAAAAATGTATCTAACTGGGTATACGCGTCTTACGTAAGTGCTTAAACCCCCAACAAATATCATAGATGTTTTAATTAATTAACAGAATATTTTCATGGAACGTTTAGCAAAATTTAAAAAAATATATACATACAGTGGTGAAATTTTTTAAACAAAATATACAATATATTTAAAAATAAATCAATATATATAGATGGCGCAAGAAGGATACAAACTTGCAGGCAGCAGGGCTTCAGCTTCGGCTCAAACTTCAGGAATGGGCAACTTCCAGCCTATCAATTAACCCAGAAAATGGATGGCTCCTTCACAAAAAAAGAAATTCCAGTCCAGCAAGGAGAAATAACATAAGCACGTGTAGACCAGTGGAAGAAAAAAAGTTATTCGTATCAGGGGAGACAAAAAAAACGTAGGAAAAACTACGAATTCCTAGGCGAAACCGTGGGTGGAAAAAAAACCCTAAAAATAAATTTTTACCATTGAACAATTTACTACAAGTAAAATTTTGCTAGTTTGAATATAAAAATAAAATAATTACCTCGTTTCGGAGGGTTTTCTTAGAAAAATGTTGTTGACCTTGGATGTCCTTGGCCTCGTGTAAATTTGGCAAAAATGGCTTTTACGTATAGATCCTTCCAGTGAAGACAATCGATTTCCAATACCATAAAAACATGCACTCATCCAAACATAAATGGATAATCGAAAAATGTAACGTTGCGAATATCTCCCAAAAACTTGAAATTACTTATTTCAAAAATCGTAAAGAGCACGTAAAATACCAATTAATAATTGCCAAGCGTTCAAGCGAACTTACACGTGAAAAGTGACAGAATACCAGGAGACGAAACCTAAGCCAAAACCACAACTATCGTGAAGAAATAAATCTGTGTTACCGATCGTCAGTACGGTTATAGGAATCTACCTATAAACTAATTAAAAGTTATTGGTTGCCTAGCTTATAAGAATTACAGAGATAGAAAACCTAAGTATATGCAACACGCTACACAATAAAATGTATAATGCCATGCCTACACCTAAGTGCAACAGATTCCTTACAATTGCGGGTTCATATAGACAACTAAATAATAAATATTACGCGTGACGACGGATAACACGAATTCGTTAGACATTAAATGTAAGAGATAAAGTAATGATTTAGAGATTTCTTTATAATGACGTATAAATGTTAAATTTAACTGTACCACAAGTGTACAATAATTTGCATAGAGCTGAATATTGGTCCAGGTCTTAGGTACACTATTACAAATAAAATATCAAAAACCCCCACCGATCCTGCGTCTGCTAAAAAATTTATTTAAGGCCAAAGGTAAAAAAACATCGGTTTTTTGCATTTTTCTCGTAAACGGTAAGTATTATGACAAAAATGGGTCAGAAAAAATTTGTAGATCATGCAATTATCTACAAAAATTGTTGTTATACTTTTTTCCTAGGAATCACCATTCCTGAGATATCACCATTTGAAACATCGAAAATACTAATATGCGCGCCTACGCCGCCTATACACATCATCGGACGTTCAATATATGTAAAAATATTGGTTTGTGCAACTTATACATATAAATTATCCGATTCTGAGAATATATACTTAAAAGAAATTCTATCTCTAATTTCGTTTGCCCGCATAACCTTGAGCAACATCTGTCTGCTACTCTATTGATCGAGTGACGACGGTCGTATACCTGCTTTTTTTTGAAAAATGTAAATGAAATACTGTTGTGCTGAACGTTCCTTTGCAGTGAATACACGTGCTTATGGCTAATATTTCATATTACAATTTGTGGCGTTTAATAATTTTTAAAAGATGGCGCAATTTTGCTTTATTTGTAGTAAACCTTTGACTGAAAGTGAAATTGTGGTCGTTGATCGTGAAATGAAGACTTTGATTCAAGTGCTGAAAGAAATGATGGGTTTCTTGAATAGCTGAAGGATAAGAAATCTGTGACAATTCATGTGCAGTGCCGTAAAATGTACACTCGGAGGAGTACTATTGCTGCAGTTAAAAGACAGCACAAGAAGGGACAAGCCAGTACATCTAAAATTAGTCCACCTCGTCCAAAAATATCAAAATCATATCTTATTTTTACATGCAATAACTGGCTGCGATACTACATCAGCAATTTTCAAAAGAGGTAAAACAACAGTATTTAAAATGTTTGAAAAACACGATTTAATTGATTGCGCAAAAGCATTTAAAAATAATAATAATAACAGCTAACCGGGAGATACGCACCCTAGGCACAAAGTTCAGAGTTCATCACCCAAGAATCTCGGTAGAAAGATTTCACATCGCCCGTGAATCCGGTGGAAGAGGGATTCTTAATGTAATTGATCTTCACCAAAAGCAAATTGAAAGCCTCCGAAAATATTTCCATGAGATGTCAAACCACAACCATACTGTCGATATCATCCATCCATCTAGCCGATAAAGATAAGAGGTTCATACCACTCAATCTCTCCGACAAGCAACCCGTGAACCTAGTAAGTGAGAACTACTTAGAAAAATTGATAGCAAAAGAACTCCATGGTCGATATCCTGCAACGCTTAAACAAGCCCACGTCAGCGAGAATGCATCCTTGGAGTGGCTAAAGAGAGGTTATTTGTTTCCTGAAACAGAAGGGTTTGTCGTGGCCATCCAAGATGGGGTTATAGCGATTATCAGCGCTACGTAATGAAGGAGACTATAGAAACAGATATATAGAATGTGTGGCGAACAAACAGAGTCGATCACCACTCTCAAAAGCCTCCAAAAACTGCAACTGGATGAGTATCTGATTATTGAAATGCAGAAGATAGTGCTGATGACGCCAACAGAGCTTCGTCCCTTTGGCATTAGATCGCCTGTGGCAAAGGAAAGTTTCCCTTTAGAGGGAGTGAGTCAAAGTCTGATAATAATAATAATATATGTTTATTTCCAATAAAATAACAATAATTACATATTACTTCGTTATTATTGAATGGTTTAATTTCATATCGTTATATTGTAAATAAACAGTGCAATAATCACATAAGTAGTTAAGCACTACTTGTTCGTGATGGGTTAAATAGATTTGTCACTTTTGGTTTATAAATGTCGCTATTTGGTAAATTTTTACTTAGTCAGGGTTTTCTGTCAAAATCGGTGAATAATAATATTTTATTTGAATATTACATATACATATCTAATCCAATAACCAATTTGTTGTTTTTTACATTACATTTTGGTTAATAATGTTGTGTATTAGGGATTTAGGATTTTCTTTTAATCATTTTTCAACATTTTTCTTAAATGTGCAATTTATTTGTATTTCTTGTTTGTTTAGGTAATCTGTTGTATGTCTTGATCCTAAATAAGAATAGCATTTTTGTCCAATAGTTCTTGTTGCTTTAGAATTTTGATAACCGTTTTCTTTATTTCTTGTTGTATATTGGTGTAGAATAGGTTTGTACAATTTTTTGTTTTTAAAACTGTATAATAAAATTTTTAGAGAAAATAATTGCCTCGAATCGAATATTTCACTTATTTTGTATAAATCATCTGAGGGGTGATTACGACTTTTACCATAAATTATTTTTAGTATCCATTTTTGTAGATTATTTAAATTTTTTAGGGAAGTGTCGCAGGGAAGTATCTCCCCATCCGTTAATACCATATGTTAGATGTGATTGTAGTACCGAATAATTGCAGGTCCCATCTAAAGTGTTTGTCAATGATGACACCTAAATATTTCACTGAATCTGCTTCTGGAATATTTAAAAGATTTTCAATATTTAGTGGTCCAAAGTTAGGTAGATTATTAGAATATGAGGTAAATGGTAAGTAACTAGTTTTTTTTAAAGTTGACAGTGAGTAAATTGTAATCGAACCATTTTTTAATATCTTTAAATTCTTTTTCTGCAATTTTTTTCAGATTCTTCGAAGAAGATTGACCCTTCTCCACAAGTCATCAGTACAAACAGGATTCGCTTTCTACTTGCTATTTATAGAACTGCAAAAAAATTTATTGTATAGACAAGTATAGATATTTAAGTTTTATAAAAATACACGGAGCAATACAAGAGTAAAACTATCTTGTCTTCCTCCAACGTCTGCTTCTGCTTATCAACACTTATATCGAGTATACTATCAAATTCAAGTGTGGCTAGGCAATCAACTGGACTCAGAGGACTGGGGTTGGAAATTAATAGATAATACTTTGGAGCCAATTCAAACTTTACTCCCACCTGCTCCAGAAAAACTTCTTAACACCATTATTTGCAATTACAAAAAGGGTTGTAGTGCAAACGGTGGCTGTAAAAAAGTCGGATTATTTTTTTCACCAGCATGTACCAATTGTCAAGGCCAGTCTGGCTCCAATGTTGAATCAACTACAACAGATGAGGATTTTTGTGATATCGACGAGGAGACACAACTGATGCATCTTTCTTAGAACAATTTACAGATATCCAGCAAGAAGAAGAAGAAAGCGAAGAAGATATTACTGTTGAAGTAGCATTTGAAGATTATCAGTCAGACTAAAATTTTCCCGAAATCAACAATAATTCGTGCCACTTTAATCATCTCCAATAGTACAATTTTTTAGCTAATAGAATATTATTTAATAAAACTAAATCGCAATATATCGTGGAGTACGCCTACCGGAGAAACCACGTTTAGAACAATGCATCAAATGCGCTACCTCACAGGTGGTGCGGAAATGTGTGCATATTATGCAGAATACGACTTCTTCAACTTTTGGAATCGCGATATCTCAGGAATGGTGATTCGTAGGAAAAAAGTATAACAGCAATTTTTATAGATAATTACATGATGTACAACTTTTGTCTGACCTATTTTATGAAAAAAATGCAAAAACCGATATTTTTTACCTTTGATCTTGAATAAATTTTTTAGCGGACCTAGGATCGGTGGGGATTTTTGCTATTCTATTTGTAATAGTGTACACCTAAGTCCTGTACCAGTATTCAGCTGTAAGCGAATTATAGTAAATTAAAATGTCTACATTTACTATTTCTTTGTCGGTCTGTAAGTCGTGTAACTACGATATTATGATACGTCATTGAGTGGAAAACAAATAATCTCGAGAATTATCTTCTCCAACAATGCAAAATCGATTATATAATTTCAATATTATAAATTACATTGTATGCAAGTTGTATTTTTTTTACAAGTCTTTACACATTTGTATGTAATATAAAATCAAGAAAACAACAAAGGTAATAAATTATAGATATTAGTTTTTTTGATACACTATTAAAATTTATGTGGTAAAGTAAAAATAAGTCTTAATATTCTCATTTTCTCAAGTTCGCATCCATTTCATACATCACTTGAAACCCGACAGCCGTAAAACGTGTTTTTTTCCACAGAAATCCAATATGTTTGTGCTGTCTTATGAACTGTGCAATGAACAGATCGATACGTGTAAATCTCAATGAAAGCAAATATTGTTGAATAGAGGATATGTAAACTTTTATATGACTTTCAATAAAATAAACTGTTTTACCAATTTTCAATCAACAATAAGAAGTTTATATGTTAAAGGAGAGAATTATTTTCTTTATATTTCACTCAAATAAACAAGTACAATGTAACCTGTTGTGCTGAACGTTCCTTTGCAGTGAATACACGTGCTTATGGCTAATATTTCATATTACAATTTGTGGCGTTTAATAATTTTTAAAAGATGGCGCAATTTTGCTTTATTTGTAGTAAACCTTTGACTGAAAGTGAAATTGTGGTCGTTGATCGTGAAATGAAGACTTTGATTCAAGTGCTGAAAGAAATGATGGGTTTCTTGAATAGCTGAAGGATAAGAAATCTGTGACAATTCATGTGCAGTGCCGTAAAATGTACACTCGGAGGAGTACTATTGCTGCAGTTAAAAGACAGCACAAGAAGGGACAAGCCAGTACATCTAAAATTAGTCCACCTCGTCCAAAAATATCAAAATCATATCTTATTTTTACATGCAATAACTGGCTGCGATACTACATCAGCAATTTTCAAAAGAGGTAAAACAACAGTATTTAAAATGTTTGAAAAACACGATTTAATTGATTGCGCAAAAGCATTTAAAAATAATAATAATAACAGCTAACCGGGAGATACGCACCCTAGGCACAAAGTTCAGAGTTCATCACCCAAGAATCTCGGTAGAAAGATTTCACATCGCCCGTGAATCCGGTGGAAGAGGGATTCTTAATGTAATTGATCTTCACCAAAAGCAAATTGAAAGCCTCCGAAAATATTTCCATGAGATGTCAAACCACAACCATACTGTCGATATCATCCATCCATCTAGCCGATAAAGATAAGAGGTTCATACCACTCAATCTCTCCGACAAGCAACCCGTGAACCTAGTAAGTGAGAACTACTTAGAAAAATTGATAGCAAAAGAACTCCATGGTCGATATCCTGCAACGCTTAAACAAGCCCACGTCAGCGAGAATGCATCCTTGGAGTGGCTAAAGAGAGGTTATTTGTTTCCTGAAACAGAAGGGTTTGTCGTGGCCATCCAAGATGGGGTTATAGCGATTATCAGCGCTACGTAATGAAGGAGACTATAGAAACAGATATATAGAATGTGTGGCGAACAAACAGAGTCGATCACCACTCTCAAAAGCCTCCAAAAACTGCAACTGGATGAGTATCTGATTATTGAAATGCAGAAGATAGTGCTGATGACGCCAACAGAGCTTCGTCCCTTTGGCATTAGATCGCCTGTGGCAAAGGAAAGTTTCCCTTTAGAGGGAGTGAGTCAAAGTCTGATAATAATAATAATATATGTTTATTTCCAATAAAATAACAATAATTACATATTACTTCGTTATTATTGAATGGTTTAATTTCATATCGTTATATTGTAAATAAACAGTGCAATAATCACATAAGTAGTTAAGCACTACTTGTTCGTGATGGGTTAAATAGATTTGTCACTTTTGGTTTATAAATGTCGCTATTTGGTAAATTTTTACTTAGTCAGGGTTTTCTGTCAAAATCGGTGAATAATAATATTTTATTTGAATATTACATATACATATCTAATCCAATAACCAATTTGTTGTTTTTTACATTACATTTTGGTTAATAATGTTGTGTATTAGGGATTTAGGATTTTCTTTTAATCATTTTTCAACATTTTTCTTAAATGTGCAATTTATTTGTATTTCTTGTTTGTTTAGGTAATCTGTTGTATGTCTTGATCCTAAATAAGAATAGCATTTTTGTCCAATAGTTCTTGTTGCTTTAGAATTTTGATAACCGTTTTCTTTATTTCTTGTTGTATATTGGTGTAGAATAGGTTTGTACAATTTTTTGTTTTTAAAACTGTATAATAAAATTTTTAGAGAAAATAATTGCCTCGAATCGAATATTTCACTTATTTTGTATAAATCATCTGAGGGGTGATTACGACTTTTACCATAAATTATTTTTAGTATCCATTTTTGTAGATTATTTAAATTTTTTAGGGAAGTGTCGCAGGGAAGTATCTCCCCATCCGTTAATACCATATGTTAGATGTGATTGTAGTACCGAATAATTGCAGGTCCCATCTAAAGTGTTTGTCAATGATGACACCTAAATATTTCACTGAATCTGCTTCTGGAATATTTAAAAGATTTTCAATATTTAGTGGTCCAAAGTTAGGTAGATTATTAGAATATGAGGTAAATGGTAAGTAACTAGTTTTTTTTAAAGTTGACAGTGAGTAAATTGTAATCGAACCATTTTTTAATATCTTTAAATTCTTTTTCTGCAATTTTTTTCAGATTCTTCGAAGAAGATTGACCCTTCTCCACAAGTCATCAGTACAAACAGGATTCGCTTTCTACTTGCTATTTATAGAACTGCAAAAAAATTTATTGTATAGACAAGTATAGATATTTAAGTTTTATAAAAATACACGGAGCAATACAAGAGTAAAACTATCTTGTCTTCCTCCAACGTCTGCTTCTGCTTATCAACACTTATATCGAGTATACTATCAAATTCAAGTGTGGCTAGGCAATCAACTGGACTCAGAGGACTGGGGTTGGAAATTAATAGATAATAATTTGGAGCCAATTCAAACTTTACTCCCACCTGCTCCAGAAAAACTTCTTAACACCATTATTTGCAATTACAAAAAGGGTTGTAGTGCAAACGGTGGCTGTAAAAAAGTCGGATTATTTTTTTCACCAGCATGTACCAATTGTCAAGGCCAGTCTGGCTCCAATGTTGAATCAACTACAACAGATGAGGATTTTTGTGATATCGACGAGGAGACACAACTGATGCATCTTTCTTAGAACAATTTACAGATATCCAGCAAGAAGAAGAAGAAAGCGAAGAAGATATTACTGTTGAAGTAGCATTTGAAGATTATCAGTCAGACTAAAATTTTCCCGAAATCAACAATAATTCGTGCCACTTTAATCATCTCCAATAGTACAATTTTTTAGCTAATAGAATATTATTTAATAAAACTAAATCGCAATATATCGTGGAGTACGCCTACCGGAGAAACCACGTTTAGAACAATGCATCAAATGCGCTACCTCACAGGTGGTGCGGAAATGTGTGCATATTATGCAGAATACGACTTCTTCAACTTTTGGAATCGCGATATCTCAGGAATGGTGATTCGTAGGAAAAAAGTATAACAGCAATTTTTATAGATAATTACATGATGTACAACTTTTGTCTGACCTATTTTATGAAAAAAATGCAAAAACCGATATTTTTTACCTTTGATCTTGAATAAATTTTTTAGCGGACCTAGGATCGGTGGGGATTTTTGCTATTCTATTTGTAATAGTGTACACCTAAGTCCTGTACCAGTATTCAGCTGTAAGCGAATTATAGTAAATTAAAATGTCTACATTTACTATTTCTTTGTCGGTCTGTAAGTCGTGTAACTACGATATTATGATACGTCATTGAGTGGAAAACAAATAATCTCGAGAATTATCTTCTCCAACAATGCAAAATCGATTATATAATTTCAATATTATAAATTACATTGTATGCAAGTTGTATTTTTTTTACAAGTCTTTACACATTTGTATGTAATATAAAATCAAGAAAACAACAAAGGTAATAAATTATAGATATTAGTTTTTTTGATACACTATTAAAATTTATGTGGTAAAGTAAAAATAAGTCTTAATATTCTCATTTTCTCAAGTTCGCATCCATTTCATACATCACTTGAAACCCGACAGCCGTAAAACGTGTTTTTTTCCACAGAAATCCAATATGTTTGTGCTGTCTTATGAACTGTGCAATGAACAGATCGATACGTGTAAATCTCAATGAAAGCAAATATTGTTGAATAGAGGATATGTAAACTTTTATATGACTTTCAATAAAATAAACTGTTTTACCAATTTTCAATCAACAATAAGAAGTTTATATGTTAAAGGAGAGAATTATTTTCTTTATATTTCACTCAAATAAACACATCAAACTAACATTTCTGAAATTCTGTCTAATTATAAGACAAATTATTTTTGTTACAGAATAACATAACCGATTCTGAAAAATATATAATTATGCTAAAACAAACAAATACAAAATGAAGTTAATCGTGAATTAATTCAAAAAAAGATGCACATATTTGAATTTTCTTTTTTTTCCGTCTTATGGACACTGCTGTATGACGATCGATTAGGTTAATAAACATACTTAGCACAGAACATCGTATTACCGGTAGTTACAGCAGGTTTTATTTATAAACTTTTACATCTCGGTTTACATAACAAAATTGATTGCATAAGTCTTATCAACGAAATATCGCTTCGAATTCCGAGATTTTCTACAAGAGTTTTACCTACTTTTTACGTACATGTGACAAGAACGCATATACTTCTACGATCATCTTATTGCTACTTACATGCGAAATAAATGGGCAACCAACTTGCGGTGCACGCAGGTGGGATCCCAGCGTTTATGAATATTTATTAGTCAGGCAGTCACAGACTCACCTGACTCAGTACTACGTTGTTGTTCGTTGGAGGTGGACGCATGTTCATTTATTCAATCCACGATATATACATGCGTCACAGCATCTAAAAATTATAATTGTTCTCATAAAGTTTATAAAGGCCAGAATGAAATAATGTTTTTAATATAAAATACATTTTTAAAATAACAAAATAATTTTGAAACGAAAAATAATGAATTATAATTAATGTTCAAATATGCCCCCTTCTTGGGCTGAACAATAACCTATTCGATCATTAAACTGACATTTAACAACATATTTAGGCTAATTTTTTCTAAGGCGTTTGCGATTTTCAACCGCAGCTCTTCGAGGTATTAGCCCTGTTCTCCTGGAAGACAAATTTGAGATTTTATGTGCCCCCATAAAAAAAGTCATTTACAGCCAGATCAGGAGATCTAGCTGGCCACAAGATGGTTCTCCGTCCACTCAATAAACGACCTGGGATTGTAATGTTCAGAAAATCCCTGAATTGCGGCACAATCATGAGGATGACAATAATCTTGTTGAAACCAGATCTCGTTAAATTTTCGCCCTGCTAGCCATCTAATTTCTGGAACAATATGCTACTATAATAGATTTAGATATGGTTCATGATTTTTCTATATTTGAGATGAAACATGTGCTCGTTAAACATAACAAGAAAGTGGCCAACTACTATCTGTTATATGAACATATATACCCAATACTGATTGAACATTTTTAAACAACTGCAATGATGTTTATGATATTTTGAATATTTGACGCCTTTGTTCCTAAAACTAGACCTAAATCGAGTAAATATCCATCTTCGTTTAACAGATCTGTAATCTCAGATATTACACAAAAAATATAAATTAAATAAAGACATAAAAGCTTACGAAACCTTCAAATTATTAAGAAATAAAATACAGAACGACATCGCGACAGCACGAAGTAAATACGTCACGGACATGGAGAAAAATATTTCGTCTATCCCAAACATCTTCTGGTCCTATGTTAATAATATCAAAAATAGTACAGCTGTCCCTAATGTTATGAATCATAACGGAATCACCATAACTGATCCACAACAAATTGTAAACACATTTGCACAATTTTTTTTGAAACAGCTTATATATCCTTGCAATTTAATCAGTCAAATGATGAACCAGCATCTAGAGCTCCTATTTTTACGATCCAGAAATTTACAGAAGCAGATACCTTCAAAACTCTAAAAAAAAAAAAATTAAACCTAAACTTACTATTGGTCCAGACGGCATTTCTGCATTCTTAATAAAACATTTTGCAACTATATTTTCTCTTTCTTTGTCAATCAAAACTTCCGCATTTCCAGAAGTATGAAAGACTTCTAAAATCTGTCCCGTCTACAAAAAGAATGAGAAATAACAAGTCAGTAATTATAGGCCCACCGTAATTTTGTGTAATTTTAGTAAGGCATTCGAAATATTACTTCGTGAATCAGTATTTTTTGAAAGCCGTTCTCTTCCACCAACCTATTTTATTTAACGCAGTACATCGATGAAGCATTAGATGTGACAGGACAAGTTGATATCGTACACACAGATTTTTCTAAAGCGTTTGATGGTCTAAACATGTTGCTTTGCTTTTGCTCCCAGTTTGATTGGATTTTTTAAATCGTCTAATTAAAAGGCATCAATTCGTCCTCTATAGAGGCTTTAAGTCCAATGTAATTTCTGCAAAATCTGGTATACCTCAAGGTTCGGTACTTGGACTACCCCTAGATATAGACAAATGCTACACTATGAGTTTTACCAGGAAACATAATCTCTCATTAAACGAGTATGTTATCAATAATATGAAAATATGTACGTTACTTTTGACACTAAACTTACATTTATTGATCATATCTCTGAAACTACAGCTAGTGCATATAAAAAATTAGGTTTCATTATACGAAATTCTAAAGGTTTTGAGAACTCCAACACCTTATTTCTCCTATTTAATGCCTTTGTTAGATCTAAATTGGAATACGCGTCGATCGTCTGGAATCCAGTTTACCTAGTACACAAAAACAACATTGAAAGTACTCAAAGGCGGTTTCTAAAATATTTGTATTTTCGAGGAGAAGGTATATAACTAGACTGCATTGTCCAAATGAATGTTACGTAAAATTTAGCCTTGTCTTTAAAATCAGTAATAAATATATGGTATGTTTCTGTTCCCTCAGAAAAGAGATCCATTGTTTATTCGCCCAAAACAAGTAGCGTCCAGCTGTCAGAGACTAATTTCGATGAAAAGTTAGAATCAATTGTTATCTCGCTAATTTTTTCATGAAAGGCTAGTTTTTGCTAGTAGAAAGTGACTCAAAAAAGTTTACCAAAATTTACCCCCGCTTAAATACAACCCTCTGAAACGGAAAAATTCAGTTTTTTGCTAATAATAATAATAAAAAAACGGATAGCACCACGTGAAAGAGCGGAAAATTTTACAAAAAAATAGTATAAAAGTTTTTTAAAATACATTTTTCCGTTAGCATGAGAAATTATTATAGTTCGCTCAATATTTCATACGCGTCACACAGGGCAATGAAGCATTTCTCGACCGCCGCTACATAATAAATAAAGACAATTTGTACCCATTAAAAACGAAAAAAAAATTTTGCATTTTAAAGAGAAAGATTTCAGCTTTCCAATGGTATACTTACTTATAATTTTTATGTCTTATAAATTGCACGTGAAAGTTAAGCTTTATAATTTTTTTCCACTCTATATTAAAACATAAAATAAAATATATAAATATATGTAAATAAAATAAAATACTATTTAAAAAAATCCTTGTAGATATAGCTTGTTTATACTTTAAATTTCAATCTAAGATTAATTTTTATGCTCTAAAGTATCCAGGGTAAAAAAATTAACTAAAAATATTTTTTTTACCTACAAGCCTTTTTTGACTGTTTTGGACAAGTTTCACAAGTGAAAATTTCCTAACCCTAAAAAATGGAAAAAAATACCAATGATTTAAAAGTTTTTTTTTTACCTTGGATACTTTAGAGCTTAAAAATTAATCTTAGATTGAAGTTTAAGGTAGTTTTAGCTAGTAGCAGTAGTAATTGTTGGGGGAGGCCTGGTGCCCGGCAAGTAGGCCACAAATGGGCCCTTTTTACCTACCCCCTGACGTCCCCTCAACCGTTCACTTCTACTCGACCTCCTACTTCCTTCTTGAAACCTTCCTGATCTTCCAATGAAGGTCAGGACATGTTTCCATTCGAGAGAGTCCATTTCCTCTTTTGGGAGCGTTGTGGCGCCGAAAAGTTCATACCTCAGGCGAACGAACGCTGCACATTGTCCCAAGAAGTGAAACGATGTTTCTTCATCACTTCCGCATCTTGGGCAGGTGGGATCTTCCTCAACCCCTATCAGTGATAGGTGTCTTCTGAGCCTGCAGTGACCAGTTAGGACTCCGACCAATTGGTTCAGAGTCCTCCTGCTTCTGCCTAGCAACCAGGCCGCCCTTGACTTGTTCGGCCCCGTTACAAAGTCTCGAGCCTGTCTGCAGCCACTGCTCAGCCTCCAGTGTTCCCTCAATGTTGCGTGTGCCCACTCATTAAGGGCCGTAGCGACATGTTTCCTTGTAATTCCCAACATGGGCTCCGGGCCAAGACAGGGCTCCCTGGCACCGAGCCTAGCCAATTCATCGGCTCTCTCGTTTCCTGAGACCCCGTTATGTCCCGGAACCCATATCAGGCTCACTTCCTTGTGCCTGGCAAGTTCCTCTAGGGCATCTCCGCACTCCTGGACGAGGGGGGACCTCGTCCTAGGAGAGCAGACCGCCCGAAGTGCTGCCTGGCTGTCGGAACAGATACAAATATTTTGTTCCGTACCATTCCTCATTTCTTCCTTATAGCCACTTTTAGGATGGCATATACCTCTGCCTGAAAGACTGTAGTGTACGATCCTAGAGCAAAGCTCTCCTGTACTTCCCTGCCTTCCAGGAATATTCCTGCCCCCGATAACTGCCTCTGTCCATCTACTAGAAGGGAACCATCTGTGTAGCACACCAGGGAGTTCGGGGGGAAATTAATCTTTCCTTCTGCCCACTCTTCTCTACTGGGTAGGGTTAGAGTGTACTTTCTATCCAATCTCAAGCGGTCAGTTGCCTCCCTCACCTTAAGGGCGGAGATTGGAATTTCCTCCTCCGCCAATCTGGCGATGGCTGCATGACCCTCTGTCCTTCCACTACATCGCCAGCTACCTGAGCATTCTTAGATAGGCCGCCATGGCTTCCTTCTTGATCCAAGCTGGAAGCGTTGGCAGCCCTAGCGTTACTTCCAAGGCAGCTGTAGGTGTCGTCCTCATTGCGCCTGTTATCCCAAGACAGGCAAGTCTTTGAACCTTTGCCAGTCTTCGAGACGTGGTGATGCGATTCACACTCGGCCACCAGACCACCGACCCGTATTGGAGTCTAGGTCTGATTACCGCCGTATAAACCCAGTGCAGGATCCGTGGACTTATAAACAAGCTATATCTACAAGGATTTTTTTAAATAGTATTTTATTTAATATTTATGTTTTAATATAGAGTGGAAAAAAATGGTAAAGCTTAACTTTCACGCGCAATTTATAAGAAATAAAAAAATATAAAAATTGCAAGTAAGTATATCATTGGAAAGCTGAATTCTTCCTTTCTTCCTGTTTAAAATGCTACCTTTTTTTTCGTTTTTAATGGGTACAAATTGTCTTTATTATGTAGCGGCGGTCGAGAAAAACTTTTATACTACTTTTTTGTAAAATTTCCCGCTCTTTCACGTGGTGCTATCCATTTTTTTAATTATTATTATTTCTCGAGAGAGAGCAAAAAATTGAATTTTTCCGTTTCAGAAGGAAGGGTTCGCGGGGGTAAATTTTGGTAAACTTTTTTGAGTCACTTTCTACTAGCAAAAAACTAGCCTTTCATGAAAAAATTACCGAGGTAATAATTAATTCCGAAAAATCCCTGGCAACTGGGTTACAGGCTGAGAATAATAAATTTTAATATCTAACTTTTTGATTACTTTTTCCTACCTTACATGAATTTGTAACTAAATTCTTTAGCATATTTTTCACGAATATTCGAGTTTTTCATATTCATACAGCGACACGGTAGCAAAAACTTGACTACTGAAGTTTATAGCTCTAATAAATTTTTCATGACAAATAAAGCAATCAGAAGGGGCCTTCCACGTGTAAAAATAACACGTTATACTTCTTTTTAAAAATAGCGCACAATAAAATAATGTAAGCAAGTTTATCACCCGTTTTTTTTTTTAGTTGAGGGACTATTTATTGTTTTAGTTTTACGTAAACGAGTCCCGCTATATTTGACATATATATAGAGTACTTCTAAGAATGTTTGTAAATTTATCTCTGGGTTGCTGATAGAAAATGTTCAATTTTACATATTTGATATTAGGGATACAAACTAGAGTGAAATTTACCAAAACCCTAATCATGTCATATTTGTATTGGAGTTTTTACCAACTAATTAAAAATGTTTTCAATATTTCGCAATAGGTGGGTTCAAGATTAAATCACACAGGATATTTACGTATATTATTATTGAGTGATGTAACAGGTACAAAACGGTCGAGAATGCTGTATAAAATGTCAAAAATTGTTACGTACAAGCTTCATTTCCATCAGTGTACTTCTTAAAGCCAACCAATCAATATTTAATATTTGTAAAGTAAGAAGAGGATCAACTCTTTTAAAGTTATAATTTTTAATGTCACTAGACATTTTGTGAACTAAATTCCACCGTTAATGGTTTTCCCCTTGAACATGGCGCATTTAAAGTACAATTTTGGGTCGTGTCTACCCAACCGGAATTAACAGTATCATGCGTATCAAATCACGTCCCGTTAAGATGTATAACCACCCTGTTTGATTCGCGGTACTTTTATTTTGCGCAAATATTCCTGACAAATTTCCACAAAACGATGTGATTACATTACTATTAAACGGTTATTATTTTTTTAATATTTAAATCCGCACTCTAATAAAATACCTCGGGCTTTTAGTCCAGCGGGTTACTCCCCTTCTGAAAAAGAAAGAAAGTTGCACCGTTCTTTGAGGATCATCCAGAAATTCAGGAGTATACTCCTTCAGGTTCCAAGAGGCAAGGATTGCCGTTGCCGACTACAAAGGAAGAGGAGATTCCTGAAAATAGACACCCCTCCCCCAAACGCCCCTCCGAGATCGCAGAAATTAGAAAAAGGCCATTCGACAAATTTGACCCACTTCTTTTTTTCTGATTTATTAATGAGGGCTCTATTGTGAGAGAGAAGGGAGAAAAGTAAGGTCTGTCTTCTTTCTGGAATAAATAAAATAAAATCACTCCACTCCCTAGCGAGAGAGGCCATGAACTCTAAAAGGGTAATAAAAATAGTTACTTTAAAACAGAACTCTGTATCTAAAGCCGTTAAAAAGGGAGCGCTGCTCAGATATAAGGATTAAGAAAGCTAAAGTGTGCACCCGCCGCTGCAACTCTAGAGCTCATTAGTTTGCAAGACGATTCACTCTTTCTTGTCTTCATCTTCGTTTCCTGTTCTTTCTGTTTTTTTTTTTAAGAGAGAGAGAAAAGTTATCCGGCGGATTCAGCTATTACGAAAAAGTCGTGACGAGAGAGAAGGGAGAGAAACAACACGCGGAGGCGGTATTTTTTATTTTCCAGGCAATGACAAAGAGTATTTTTGGAAAGAGAAAAAATTCCCTCATATTCCTGTAAAAACACCGATCCGACGAATCCGTTACCCCAAGTTTTTAGGATCTTTTGCGTCTGTAGACGGTTGGAGTTATCATTTTGTTGCTGCATTTTGGCCAGGAATAACTTGAATCTCTCTCTCTCTCTCTTTCTCTCTTTCTCTCTTTCTCTCTCTCTCTCTCTCTCTCTGAGAGAGAGAGAGAGAGAGAGGTTTTTTTTAGAGAAAGGTAAATATAAACATTCAAATAAAGTTCTTTTTTACACAAAAATTGGAAATTACCGGAGGAGATCCAAAAATGGGAAAAGAGACAGAACCTCCTCTACCACCTCCATTCGATATTCTAAAAATAAAGAAAAAAGGGGGTTCGCCGAATATCACTTTGAATTCTTGTCGCTAGACATTTTGTGGACTAAATTTGTGAAGTGAGGTACCGTCATCGGTTTAAGCGCTGAGACCTCGATCAGCGAAGTTAAGCAGCGTTGGTCGAGTCCGTTACTTGAATGGGTGATCTTATAGTATATTCCCCAAACGGGTGTCAGAAAAAATGGCAAAACTCGCAAAATTTGTCAAAAAATTATTTCCTAAAACTTGTCAAACCATGATAAAAAAAAGTCATTACGACATGCAAA
Organism: Leptura quadrifasciata; assembly: GCA_963675555.1. NCBI lineage: Eukaryota > Metazoa > Arthropoda > Insecta > Coleoptera > Cerambycidae > Leptura > Leptura quadrifasciata. Next base: position 15,693,724 of record OY776677.1, on the reverse strand, counting down.
TTAACAAAAAAACCACAATTTTCTAAAAAAAATTTACAGTCTCGATAATTAAAAAATGATCTAACTTTAACAAAAACACAGCTCAAGTCATTTTGTAGCAGAAAAGTTACAAACAACAGCCACCAAAAATACAGCCCTCCTACTAACCCGATATATATCACATTGACTTTCCACACCCCGAATCACAACTTTATATTTCAATTCTATCAAATTATTTGTTCACTTCCCCAAAACGCCAGCTAGCCATTAATCCAACTTTCTTTCTATTTCACACGTTCCTGTGGACGACAAAAATTATCCCCATTTAATTTGTTCCGCTAACTGGCTAACAAATTTCAATGTTACTTTTCATACAGCCTGTATAATGTTTAACTTCGGTCAAACGAACTTCTTATAAAATATTCTTCTTTCGAATTTTACTGTTCATTCATTTTCGCATTCAAATTATCCACATACAATCAGTCACCTTTCAAATTACTCAATTAAAGTACCGTTACTCTATTCCCCATCAATATCAAAACTCGTTTCCTAAATTATACGATATGTATAAAATCAAACTGAATCCACGTCATTCCATTCACCGAGCGCATATCGGCACACTTTCTTTTCATTTCAACTTTCCAGCGCACAGGCCTTCGGGACCACTTTACGGGGTCATTCCAATTTTCGTACAAATTTTCGTTGATAACTCCTAAACCCGAATCGATTCAGATTTCATTCACATATCAAAAGATTCCCCTTTTTCAGGCCGATACGGTGATATAATTTTCATTTCCGAATTTCACGATTTTTACATTTCCTATGCAATATTGCGAAATGTTGTGCAATATTGCCCTCGCCCGCACGGAATGTGCGGGGACGCATGCAGCCTTTTCCAGACCGTTCCAGCTCTCTGCTCGTAGGATCCCCGACGAAGAGTATAAATAACCGAGCCCGACGAGTTCAGGCCAAGTCAGTTTCTTCGGTGTAACTCGCGACAATCCGATCCAGTGCCCATGCTACTTCCAAGGCCTATACCTTGTAAAAAAGAGTTAATTTAATTAATAAAAAAGTGAATTTTTCAAGCCATATAAAACAACAACCATCGCGTTAATACATTTTTATTTTAAATATAAGGCAATTTCAGTGTCGAAAGTAAATTTTTAAACTAGGGTAGAATAAATATTTTAGTTTAAATCGTTTCTTAAACTTTGTTCAGTGTTGTTAAATAAACTTACTCGTGTTCGTTTAAACTGGGTGTTTTACTTCAAAAGGCACATACCGGGTGAAGTTTTGGACCCTGTCAAAGACAATAGATTTAACTAAAGTGCTAAATAAACAATTTCAAGTGAAGCAAGCTACTCCAGGGCTATACAGGGTGTAGCGTTTGACCCTGTCCAACGTTTTACGTGTAACCCACCCACTCTTCACAAATTCAAAAATTAAGTGCACGAAAGGCTCCCAGGGTCTCTCTCAAGCTCTCAGGCTCCAAGCACGCAAGCAAATTCGTGTTCAGTGAACGGCATCTCATTTCGCCGTCCTGGTTGAGTGGGAGAGTAGCTGTTTATAGCTAAACTCCGCCAGGACGTAAATATAAATAAGGCATTAAGAAAAAATTCCAACTTTAATGGTTATGTCTAAATGCGGATGTTGCACATCATCATGGACTAGGTATAAGTAAGGTTTAGAAACAGCAAGTAATTGTGCTAAGAACAGTGATATGTTTTTTTTAGTGCTTAACCGTCATATTTGCATTATTTTTGAGGGGGGTAAATTAATCTCATTTGTGACACAAATATTAACAAAATTTCTTAGCTCCTTATATTCATTCCAATTAGTCATGTGTTTAGTTCTTTTACAGTTTTCAAGGATTTTTCACGTCATTTTGAATTACTTGCCAACCACGATGCTTTTTTGTAATTTTAACTTTTTTAAAAATCTTGAAGTTGATTCTTCTTCTTCTTGAAAAATAATGAAATATACAAAATTTTTCGTTATTTACTTAGGTGTTTTTTATTATAATTTTTTACCTAGGGAGAGAAATACTACTTCTCATTAGAGGAGTGAAGTAAATAATGCTGATTTCTCAGGTTAGTAGTAAACAAATATTTTATTGCAACACATCTAGAAGCGCTTACATCTCCTGTTTATGTTATATGTAGCGATTATTAAGCTGTGTCACATATTGTAGTTTGAAGGGACTTATACAGATAGCAGTATTACTTAAACGATGAATTGTTTTTATAAGGTATAATTTGTAAGCATAATGTATTAGAACTATTATAAGCAAATGCATGTTTCAATGTTCATTCAACTTATAATTTTTTTTCTGTTTTTATATTTTTGTATTTTCTACCCAGAATTTTTCTTTTTGTATTTTTGCCCTGCAAATGGGTTACTGTTGGACAATAAAAGCTATTATTATTATTATTAACTGTACGAGTTTGAGCATGCCTCTCAAAAATAACTAAGGTTAATTTATTAAAAATATCTAATTCGTTGTTAATATTATTAATACATAAAGATATATTTTCAAAGCAAACTTTCATAAGCGAAGAGTTCTGTTGCTTCCGCCATTCCCAGTTTTATGGAAAAGAAAGCATTGCCACACAACAAATACTATACATCTTACGCAAGGCATATTTTTACTGCATAAATAACACTATAAATAATTTACAACAAAAGAGTGTTTCGCTTAAAATTTGACATTCATACAAATCTTTTTAAGTCTTGCCTAAACAAAATCTTGCATGACATTTAAATATTTACACTAGCATATTATCAAACACATCTTTATTCCCTTGTTTACTTAAACGGATGACTAATAAATTAATTAAAATACCCACAAAACCTTGCGAAATTTGACGTTAGTTTGTTTTGTAACGACAATGACGGCATAGACAATGAAATGTTGTAGTAACCTTTGACTTTGACCATCGCTTTGAATAATAATATTTTTGTGGTACGCATATTAACATAGTGGAAACATAGAAAGTGCGACCTTTACAACTGAAAACGGTGTATGACAAATAAAGTATAAAGTAAATAGCGATGAAATGTTAGCCAAGGATAAAAATAGCATTCAATTCATACATAGGTACTGGACACGGTCGCGCCGATGTTAAAGAGATGGTTATTTACCACGTGCATAGAAAATTAGGGATATTGTAAAAATCACACTTGAAAACGTCGCCATAATTTTTGTTTCTAAAGTTTTATTCTTCTACAGTAGATTTTAAGCGAGATAGTTTTGGTGTAGCCCCCGCAAAATAGACAGACGGTATATGTTTCTGCATGATTTCTAGGTGTCCAGAACAAAAAGTTACGTCTATTTTTCGTCGCATTCTTGTACAGATCCATCTTACAACGCTGCAATAAGATTGTTATCTTTTACTTATAATAAGAGAAGTAGCTTATAGAGGAGACTGTGTTTTGATTTAGGGAGAAATATGTGTTGAAAGACGTACAGATCTGTAATAATATCAACAGCTTGATAACTTTTCAAGGTGCTATTGACAAAACTTTTTTAAATTTTTATTAATACCCACTCTCATCGTAGTCAGTAACTATTCAACGCCCTGAATCTCGTAGAACTCGTAGAAGTGACCACGATACTCTTCCATCGCGCTTTCCATATTTGAATCCTATTGAATATGTGTGGGATTTATTGGGCAGGGCTCTTCAAATCCATCAGCCGGTTCCAGAGGACAATAGACAACTGTCGGATATTCTTTCCATCTTATTGACCCAAATCCCACAAGATGTGACAGGCCACATCATCAGAAACATACTTAAAGTAATGGGCATGAACCTTAGGTTTAGAACATTGGTGGTTCCCCGCAGCTAAACATTTTCCATCACACATTATTGTGAAGAATAAAAAAGCGTAATGAAAGTGTGACGGGCACGCCCTTGTACTTCATGATAATTTACTGACGGGATATACACTGGGGTATAATTTAATTCAACAGTTAATGAAAATGATGAATATTTAGCCTTTATCAATGGGTCTACTGCTTTACTCTAATCGATTTGTTCAGTAAAGTTTGGACGAAGTGTCGACCCTAAGATCCACAAAGACCAATCCATTTTGTTACTGTCAAGTCCACCTGTGGCCTGTGGCATTGTCGACCTTTTCTGGGTGGGTTTTGGGGACGGAAAATTTAAGAAATAAGAGCTACTATATATTCTCAGCATAGTTCTGGGCCTGTTTCTACGATTTTTTAATAAGTCGAGCAACATTCACTTCTGATTTACTGGATTTAAGATGGCAATATATATTAATTTCTATTATTACCAATCTAAACATGTCGTACATGTGACATCACTTTTTTATATTTAAAATAATAATTGTCGCATAAAAAACAGTTATACGTTTATTAACTACCTATAACAGCTACCGCGCCGATTTCAAAAAATATACTGGGTGACCCAGAAAGTACCTAGCCCAATTTTTCTAAAGTTTTAAAAATAAAATTTTGAAATTTGGGAAATGAAATATAGGTATAGGTATCAACGGCCACATTTTGACCATTCGGTGGTAAAAAAATCATTTCCGATGTGGCCGGAAATTGAAACAACTTTCTTATTTTATATAGCGCCCTGTACATTTAAGTCACTTTCCTCATAAAGCTGTAATTTATCTAATTTAAAAAATTTCGAAGTAGACTTTGAATTTGAATAAAAGGGTATTTCTCAACAAATTAAATGTAAAATTGGTCTATTTCGTTCATTTGCTTGGATTTAGAAATGTTTTCTTAGTCTTCCATTTCATGGAAATTCGATGTATCATTCGTAATTCCAGTTTTTCAAATAGTACCCTGTATGTTTTATTTTTATCAGATGGAGTGGTAAATTTACTTTGTACTGGTTTTTCCCGATTAAAAATTGAATATAAATTAAAATAAATATTAAGCTTTTTGTACAAGCGTTTCGAATTGTGTCCATATCTTGCAGTAAGCCATGAAAACAGATGAAAAAATGCACACAGCATCTGTCAAAATGTTATTGTTGAGTGAAATAGAGGCGTATTTATTATTTTTAAACTTATAATTAGGTGCTTTATTCAAAATATGATACGATTTTCGATGCAATATACACAAAATGAAGAGGTAGAATTACTATTAATTTACGACGAATGTCAGAAAAATGCCCATGCAGCCGCACGTCTATATTATGAAAGATATATCCCGATCTTCGTCAGCCATACCGGCAGTATTTTAAAATTCCGAAATGCAGAAAATATTGAGATAACAGAGGACAGATCTATAGTAAGCGAAGAAATTGAGAAAAATGTGTTGGTTTTCACACCCAAATGTTTCTACAAGAGAGCTGGCAAGAGAGATAGATATTGGTCTTGCGACGGTAAAATGTATATTAAAAAAAACATTGTTTTAAATGCTACAAATACCAATTGCACCAAGAATTATATGAAAACGACGGAAATAGAAGATTGATCTTTTGTGGTTTACTCAACACGTATACTTAAACAATCGAACTTTATTTAGTGATGAAAATTGTTTTACAAAAAATGGCATATATAATATACATAATCTACATTATTGGTCTAAAGAAACTTTACACGAAACATTTGAAGATAACCATTAGGATAAAGTTGGAGTGAATGTGTGGGCTGCAATATTCGGTACTATTTCAAGGACCACTCACCTACGCGCCTTACTTAAACTTTTTGCAAAATGAAATAGAAAACGAACTGGATGAAATTTCCTTGGAAGGTTTCAGAAATATGTACTTCCAACAAGATGGAGCACCGCCGCATAATGCTGGTTTTGTGGGAAATTACCTTAGTGCAAAGTTTGACAACCAGGTAATATCTACTAATGATCTACTAGGTGGCCTGCTAAATCACTAGGCTTAACTCCACTTGATTTTTTCCTTGATGTTATCTGAAGGAAAAAGTATACTCAGCGCCGTCTGCAACATTAGAAGAAAAGAAAATGTGGCCATTTATACCTATATTTGATATATATATTGTCCAAATGTCAGAATTTTATTTTCAAAACTGTAGAAAAAATTGGGGGGGGGGGGTGTTTACTTTCCGCTGGGTCGCCCGGTATATATTCTGAAACGATATTCTATTATATTATATTACACTCCTCTGGTTACCTTTGATTATAACACTATAAAATATTGGCAATGACTAAAATTAAACGTATATATCATTTGGATCGCGTTCCGGCATAAATTAGGATAGATCGACTTGCTAAAATGCGGCTAATTGCTAATGTTTCTATTTATGTTATCATCTATCGCTCTTAGAATAATTTGAATAAATTATTATGCTTTTAACGTCAGATGCTTTTATTAAAACAACAATTATAAAAACATTTAAATGATTATGTCAAGCAGGAAGCTTATACACATACACAGTTAAATTTATGTAGGGCGAGACAAAAAAATATATAACGTCAAATTTATTTCTGTATACTCAAGCTGATAAACAACATTTTAATTCAATAAATGTGTTAATGACCTAGGTAATAGTTAATATTTTTTTCTTAGAGCTAACCATTAGTAATAATAGAAATTAACTGTGGAAGTGGGTAGTACTAGCCTGCCATTGCATGTATATATGAATACAGGCTGATTGAGACGTTGGCAAATGTATAAGTCGCAAACAAAAAATGCTAAAACACGTTCCAAACTATTTAAAAACATATACATGCACTCCACTGGTATCTTGGTTGATTGTACTGCAATAAAATTCTATCGAACAACTGATATTCATAGTCAGGAAATGTAAAAACTTCCCATAAACAAAAGCGATAAGGCATCGTTAACGAAAAAAAAACACAGCCACGCACACACAAAATTCTGATCTGGTAGTCTGACCATTCTTACTATATGTCTTTTGCCATAACCTCAAAAACCATAATTTCAGCTATTAAACGCATATAACCCTAAGAATGAAGTTGTAATCTGAAAACCCAAGATCTTGAATCCCATAACCCACATAACCAAACATCTATCAACTCCAATAACCATGTATGTCAGACATTTGACATGATATGTACGCGTATCTGTCAGGTTTCCAAAAATGCTCTATTTCTATGCACATTCATTCATGAGTCTTTGTATATCAATGAAAAATATCAATGACGTATTTCGGTACGCAATTCTAGAAAATATTTTCATTCAAAGAATTCAAAGCTCAGGTTCTATTCAGAGCGATTATATCTTGCATGCGTCTGCATCCAGGGCACCTCCACGCGGTGACCGGTCGGCAACGAAGCAATTCTTAGGGTAATATGCGTTTAATAGCTGAAATTATGGGTTTTTTGAGGTTATGGCAAAACCCTGATGTGATGGGTTAAATAAACTTCGGATTCAGCGACCCTAAAAACATATAGTAAACATGGTCAGACCCCCAGATCAGATTTTTTTTTTGTGTGTGGCTGTGTAATCTCACCGAATGTAATCTATGTTTAAAATAAAAAAAACAGAACAGGTTCTCAGATTTTTTAAATAATTTTTTTTTGGAAATAACTAAAAGTACTTGACATACCAAACTCATGCTGTCAGATGAATATTATGTTTCATATACTGCGACCTTTTAGGCTCTTTTAACAGTACAACTGGTGATTTTAATTGTATTAGATAAGTGACTTGATTTATATGACATGAGAGATCCGGAGTTTCTTGGAAGTAAAAGTTTATTGTGTTCAAAAGTAATAAACAGTAATTGATATGTTTTACTATTTTTAGTATTACTATTCTCCTTCTAACTGTTCTAATATAGTTTTTACCATTCCGTCTTCCGGGAATCATTTATATTTTCATCCGGATGGTACAGAAATTATTTTATCGACAATACTACTTTAATGAGAAATCTGATAATGTTAGAGCAGTATGCCAAGTTAGGTCAAAAAGGAAAGGTGGCGAGGAACTGACAATATAGCAGATGTTCGCTGAAATACACTTTTCAACTTGAAGTTATAAGTATGTCATCGATAAAGGCTTTGAATAAAAGTGGGCCAAGAGATGGCCCTTAAGGGACTCCTGATTCGGCTTCAAATTCGACAGACCTGTGTTCATGATAATAGATCTGTAATCAATTTCCTAAAAATAATCAGAAATGTATCAATGTATTTATTAAAATACTGGTGTTAAACCTGTCAAACGCAACAATAAGAATTTAATAAAAATTGGTGATTTTACTCAAATAATATCTCACTGGACCCTTTATGCATCTGAGATATTTGCTCTAAAGTATATTGCCAAGTAATGGCTTTTAGAACGGTGGACATTATTTTAAATTCAATGCATAAATAGTTGAAATAGATGCATCTCAATTGAGCAACGTGTAGGCCGCATTTTAAATATTATTTGGCCG